>CM065667.1:2072500-2107500 GCA_033220385.1 Triplophysa yarkandensis | reverse complement strand
TTGTGTGAATGATGACGTTGTTGGCTTTAAGCAGGGAGAGAGATGGAGGCCGGTAGAGCTGCAGAGGGAGAGGCTCGAGAGGACAGCACCGAGGTGAGATGATGATGATGATGATGATGATGATGATGATGCAAGAATAAACCTTTAGTGTCCATTGAAACATTCACCTCTCACTTTAACTCACTGCAGTTATGAATATTAATATAACACAAGAGAGAGAGGAGAAATGGAGAGAGGGCTCACAGGTTCTTTCATTCATTGGAAGGTTGACACCCATTTCATCTGACAGCATCTGAGCATCTTCTGTATTTCGGATGAGATGCATGAATGTCATTTCTTATTTTATATCACATTCACGATATTTGTGTATGACACCTCATTTGTCATTGACTTGAGGTTTATTTTAAGTTAATTTGATCAAATGTATTATTATACTGTTGTTCATGTCATTGATCTATTAGACAATCTTAATTAACAAAGTGGTTATCAATAATTGTGTTATATTTGCATGAATGTCATTTACCCTTCGTATTCCCAATATGGTACAATCAAGGTCTTTACATTGTCTATACGGGGGTCCCTTCAGGATTAAAGCCCATGACTTTTGTACGTTGAATGCCATTCTTTACTTAGTGAGCTATAGGGTAAGACATTTGATTTTCTGGGTCTAAAGAAAGTCAATAAATGACTGTCAACACAAACATTTAACACTCCTTAAGTCCTGTCTTAAGTTGGGTTAGGACTTCAACGGGCATCTTAGTTTTGGGCAAGTTACATCGTTTGTTTTAAAAAGTTACTGTGATTTATTATGTTTTCTCAGCAGATGTCTTGTTTTTATCAGTTTGATATATGAACCTCTTTTTTGTTCTTTAGTGTCAGAGACTGACAGCAGAGAGAGATGAAGCTGAAAGACAACTCAAGCACATTAAACGAGGTAAACGCATTTATTTACCGATACAGACCGTTGGCATTTTATGTTGGCATTCAACACAAGGATCGAGACATTAGAATGAACCCACCGTAGATCCTGTTTTTATGTGCAGTCCATAGTTTCATCAACGACTTTTGTGGATTGCGGACGATTCAAGCACATATCAGCCGATCAAATTCCAGATCCAGAAACAGTGTTAAGTCCAACTGGACTACATTTCATTTGACATAAATTTAAACAAATACAAAAACTAAGCGAAATGGCACATAAAGTGTCATTTACAGGGCTAATATTCACAAATCAGGCCTAGTAGACAGAAATGTAACAATATAAGACTCAGAATTTCTTACTGTTTGAAGGAAGACTGTTATCAAATACAAGGAAGACTGTGTACGTTGAAATTCATATCGATTAACATGATATGAGCTCTGAAAACATGAATTATGACTGTACAGACTTTTGGTAGGAATCAAAATAAGGCACTGGATCTCTGAACTTTCTGAAGCTTATAATGTGAGTTACAATTATACCATTTGTAAATGTTAGCTTAAAAGGGACAGTTCAGTCAAAAATAACAATTTAGTCGAAAAAAAAAAAAATTTAATCAGACTTGTGTCACACAAAACCTGTATATTACTCTTCTGTGGAAAGAAGATAATTTGGGGAAATTTCTTAATGTTTTTGGGTCCATACATTGTTTGGTTTTCAATGTTCTTGTAAATATCTTAAAAGAAAGTCATACAGGTTTTAAAACGACATGACAAGTGAATGTAGTGTTTTAACACACTCCCCTATTTCAAAGGCATAGGGATGAAATAGGAACAAATTACACCCTCAACATATACATGTCTATCTTTGTATTTTTATGATTTATTTATTTCATTTAAAGGTTGCAACGACAATCTTTTGTAGGTGTTGACAAACTTAACCCTACACATGTGACCTTTTCACATAAACAAAGAAGAGCAGATGACCTCGCTTGGCTCATCCCACTAAACTCTCGGCAGTGTCTTATCTCATTTCCTATCGTCTCGCTCACCCATATCATCATGACATAAGGGGCCTTCTGAATGGTCCATTATTATAGGTGTTAGCAGGTATTCCAGTCACCATGGCTACTGGGAGCCAACCATAGACAAGTGTTAGTGTTAACATGACCTTCCCTACTTCCACTTTGTGATATGCAAGGAAGCCCATCTGCAGTTTGTTAGAACTCTGAGAACACTAGCAGTTGCCAGGCTTAAGGCAAGAATCTGGAAACGGAGGTGAGAAAAAGCCTTTTCATGTTTGCAGTAGCAAAAATAGACTTTTTTGGCAGGTTTTTACTTTAGTGATGAATTAGATTACTGCTGTGTTAGAGCATTTCTGGGTGGTGATTCACGTCCGAGTGTGTTGTGAAATGTAAAGTATATGTATTTATACATCTTCAAAGATGTGCTTCTATTTTTGCTCTAAGAAACCAGAGTATTTCTACTGTTGTATGCGTACTGTTTTTTCTGTATGTTTCGTATGGGAACGGATATATAGATGTGAATTTGTTTTTCAAGGAAATCTGAATATGATCTTGTGGTTAATTCATTATTATCTGGTTGTGTTGGGTTTAGTGGTAAATACTTATAGAGTATATGGGCATATAGTTACCTATTTTCATTTTTTTCTTGCCTTCTACAGCAAACACATTACTCTGATAATCCCTATTATGTTTAAGACTAGTTTAATTTTAGTTAATACTGTTTTTCTGCTGCTTTCAGATTATGAATGCTGTCCTATATATTGGTGTCATAAAATTGTCAGACCCTCCCTAGGGAGAGACACTGAATTCAGCTCTTAATACTGTCTTTGTTGTATCACTAAATTATTAAAAATCACAAATAATAAATAATTTATCAGAAGAAACGGAATAGGCCAATTCTATTCAACCTCCTATTGTAGTTTATTTCTCACCTTGTGCTCTCTAATATTTCTGAAATGCAGGTCATTCCTAATTCAATTTATTTATGTTTCATATGAATAGCAGAAAATATGGCCGAATTCCAACAATATGAGCATTAATAGATGTTTGCACCACTCTTTTGTGTTTTTATGTAAAGGCAGTCTGTGTGTTCCCAATTTCGCAGTGATTAACATGACACAGCAAATGTCACTAGTTTGGCCTACTTGCTGACATATAGGACAATAGTCTTGTGCTGTTGGCACGTGATTGGTCGATGTTCTATTTAATGATTGGCTGCTGCAGGGGCGCTGCTGTTGAGTAACTGGGAAGCACGGGGTCTGTGTCTGGGAGAGCATCTGTCTCCCACCTCCCCTTGAGACGCCCAAGTGGGTTTCATTAAGGATGGCCTGTGCACTTATGCAAATTAAAACACACTGTGTATTGAGCCATCATCTCCATTACTCAGCTTATTTACCCTTATGTTTTACATATCTTAGGTTTGAGTGTAGGTTTATATTATAATGTAATATATAATATTATATTAATGTATTT
Organism: Triplophysa yarkandensis; assembly: GCA_033220385.1. NCBI lineage: Eukaryota > Metazoa > Chordata > Actinopteri > Cypriniformes > Nemacheilidae > Triplophysa > Triplophysa yarkandensis. Next base: position 2,104,084 of record CM065667.1, on the reverse strand, counting down.
AGTAAATAATAATATTTTTATATAATATAACATATAGGCTTATATTTTGTTATACTGTTATTTATATTATATTATATAATATATTATGGTTTTTAAAAAGAGGGAGCCTATCCATCTATGTGTATTTTAATAGTCTGCACATCGGCCCGGGGATTGAACTAGATTATGGGTTACAAGCACAGACACAGTTAGGACTCGAGTTGAAGCCAAAATTACCGGGTGATTAAACTTGCAGCGTTACGATTTATTAAAAGAACTTAATCGCTGTGATCAAAATTGTGATGGAAGTGCTTAAGACTAATGCTAGACCAACATTGTGTGAAAATGACAGATAAAACGCTTGTTTCCTGCCTGCACGGATGATCTGGGTTACTTTCGGGTTTCGTCTCTGTCCTCCTGATTCTGCAGAGGCATATTTTCGCTCGTGCAGCATTAAGCGCAGTGCACTTGCTGACCTAGAATATAGAGACAGAAGAAAGCCCAGAAGCACAGCTCTGCCGGTCAATCATTACAAGCCAGATGAGTTAAGCAGATGAGGGAGGAAGCCACACCCCTTTTTATTGTCATTCTTTAATTTTAAGGGCAGCATGTGCACAGCTAGACCCAATTTCATAGACATTGTTTGTAATCTACGATTCAAATCCACAAAAGCCAGATGGATATTTATATATTCCTTAACATGAATTCGTAAGCAGCGTAGGCAGTCTCCTGCTGTGTGATGTATCATGTTTATTTTTCAAATTATAGTTCAGACAATTCCATGTAAATAAGAAAAATCAGATGTTTAGATGTGGTTTTAATACAGATTTGACGTCTCCATTAAAACACTTTCTGTCTTTTTAAAGTTCAGTTTTTCATAGACAGATAAGTTAATTGTATTAATAATAATCCCTAGTTTTTAGAAGTGGGCACACGAAAATGAACATATATTAGTAATGTAAATATTCTATATAGAGCCATCCCTTCCTCATTTGTTGGGTACTATTGCTTCAGGGTTTTACATTTTAATGCACAGAAATTCTAAAAAGTAAGATTATTATAAGAATGGGCTTCAGGGCTGAGGAAATACTCCACCATGACTTCATGCTGATTGAAACATTGATCCTGAATAATTCAACAGTCTTCAATGGAGAAATCCATAATAGAGACTAATCTCTCCTTTCACAAAATGCACAAACAATGCAAACTATGACACATTTTTTCATCTCCAGTTGTTCTGATATTCTTAAAAAAAACAGCAACACGTGTTGTAGAAATAGTGCAGTGCACTAACCTGAAGTGACTCTTTGATGTGAGGGGCTCTGACACCCAATCCTCTCTTCGAGAGACCAGTGTAGTGTCTCGAGTTTCTGTCCTTGTGCTATGTAATAACAGTACATCAATGGACCACAAATAGTTTGGAAATGGTTCACATTGTGAACGTGTAACTGATAACTTCCCATTACATTAAACTCATTGTGTCACTGATAGTCATGGTTATAGAATGATTTTATCAGGTTTTTATTTTATGCTTTGTGAAATGATATAACATTTCCTTTACAATATATGTCATTCACAGTGTAAACAGCTGTGAGTAATAACAGAGTATCAAAAAATGACAGATGCTCTCTCTGAACTGTGTAGGAAGTGCTGTGATGTTCAATACTGTCAGAAGAACTGTTATATGAATGAAGAACAGGATTGTAGTCTTGAGAAAGCCACGAGAAAAGATTAGAGTATATTGCAAGATTACTGGTGGTTATATATGAACTATACATATTTAAAGTCCTGCTGGAATATAACCTTGTGCATTCACTCAATAATGTATGTTATTCCTTTGCACAGTTTCCCAAATGGTCATCGAAGAGGTAAACGTACTTCAGACCCAGCTGGAGATCGAGAAATCCTGCCGGGAAAATGCAGAAGCTCTGGCTACCAAGGTATATTTCTATCTGTGACTTTATTGTAGTATCAGTTAATCTAAATATGAAATTCATGTTGTGCCAAACTTGAGTTAATACAAAGAACGTAATTCAGACCAAAACAGTTGCAAACCTGCATAATAAATCATAACAAATAAATTCATGAATCATAAAATTCAGATTACATTCCAAGTCATTTGATGCAATATAATAGATTTGTATGAAACAGACACTGAGGGAGAGTAAAATAAGACCTTTATCATCATCTTTCTCAAAATCTCATCATAATGCTGTAGGTTGTGTTAAAATGATTTCTTGTGTTTTTACAGTTGAATTGTGAAAACAGGAAGCTGAAGTATTTGAGTCTGTCATCACGACCATGTCTGGATGAGCTGTTGCCCAGCATTTCTGACTGCATTTCTCTAGAAGAAGAGTCAGACTCACAGGATCCCAGCTCTGATCCATTCTCTCAATACAAACAGCAGGTCAAAGGTAAACACCACATATACATCTTACCTTGTTTTAAAATAAAAATGTAAATGTTGTTTTTATGTGATGTTTTTATATGCTTTAAGACAAACCATATACAAACATATCATTTTTAACCACTTCTGAGGATTTCCTCCATAAAACTAAAGTTTACCAAAGATCGTAAAAAAATTGATTTAAAACTGCCCTAGGGAATACTGTCATGAACTTGTAGTCACTAACATCAATAAATTGATCAAGTGATTCAGCAGTGTTAGCTTCAGATTTTAAATAAAGTATTTGCATGATATCCGTGGAACATTTTTATTTATGGCTATTAAAAGAACTGCTATTAAAACCGTTTATCTTTTTACATTTACTAAGCTACATAAAAATATTACAGTGTACATTGTAGAAGCTGAGATACATAGTTTGGTTCAATGTATTTTAAAGTAGGAAACATTTTTATTTACTGTAATCTATGATTAGTTTTAAAGAATATAAATATTGACCACAGAGGGACTTTAAATATGCAGATCATATATCAAATAATATATCACATTTATGCAATTTAACTCAAAGTGTTAATCATAAAGATATTATTCAACCTTGGTTTTGTATAGAGGTGTGATTAAATTTTCTAAACGGTTAATTTAAGATAAAATCTTGATGTGTGTTTTTCATGTTTCAGGTCTTCTTTTTTCTTACACTGAATTGTTATTGCACTTGTCAACAGTGTCACTACAAAAGGAAGCAAGAGTAAAAAATTTGAATCCTCATTTAGATGTTTCTTACATTGTGTAATTTACATCACTGCCTTGTTTTCTGCCTTATGATCACTGCCATTTCCATTAGGAAATTCATACTTATTCAAGACTGAAAATGTTGACATTAAAGTCTTTTGGTGCTTAACCATGGTACCTGTGTGGGTTTTTGTTATAGTGAATATTTCATTTTATATTTCACAGATCTTCAGGAAACCGTGAGTTCTCTACTGGAGGAAAAGAAGCAGTTGGCTTGTCAGCTTCAGGAGCAGCAGAGACGGATAGAGGAGTTGACAGCACTTGTGAGTATCAGTCCATTTATTAAACAGCTTACCGTTGATATCTATGACTTCAGACTTTGTTTGTTTTTTTGGCAAGCACAGCTTGAGACATTGCTTCAACATCTTTAAAAACTTTAGACAAAGTTTGAACAAATAGGCAAAATCAATTAAACAACACAATGGGACAATAGCAAATCTTTTATTTATTTCAGTTGATCTCAGGCCTAGCAGCTCTTAATGGGGGCTTGAACTCTAAAAAGCCTTTCTGTATTTTAACCTATTCATGAAAAATTAATCAGCCTGTAATGAAGCCCCAGTAACCTGTGGTATTGCTGGTCCTAAATGGATATCTGTGTAACAATATCCTTTGCCTGTTATAACTTGTCCCTCGCTCTCTTTTGTAGACTGAAAAGGAGCAGGCAGAGATGAAGGAGCTTTATAAAACCAACGAGCAGCAAAGCAAGACCATAAAGAGGTTCAACAGGGGTAAGTCCAGTGTTAATGAATGCAGGGCTTCTTGATTTCATCTCTTACATTCAGAGTGACAACATCTCAGACGGTTTGCAGTGCATCTGCTTCCCAGAAGATTAATGTATCCATGCAGCCCAAAGCCCCTGTCTCTGATCAAATGATCTGTGAAACATTCACCACAGGAAATCCCTGTGTTCCTGCAGAGTGTAATGCACTTTATTTGGACTTCCTGTCTGTGGCATAACATAATATAGATTGTGTCTTTGGGTCAAATACAGTACAGCATATACTTGAGATAAACATGACTTGCTTAACACATTACAAGTGGCTTTAAATAATAGGTCTGTTAGAAAACGTTGTTACATATGTTTAGGGGACAGAGCCAAGTTAAAGCCCATCTTTGAATGCGCATAAGTTGATTTTAAAGCAAGTATTACATTGTTGTTGCATCACTAATGAAAGAGTTCATCAGAAAAGACTTATAGATAATTTACTAATCCCCATACTGCCATAGATGTTTATATCTGTTTTTCAGCTATATACATTTACAATTGTGTTTTACCCTCACGGAATCCAATTCCCATGATCCTCCACGATCCCTCACCTATCTCTCGTTTGTCATCACCTTTCAACCATCCCATCATTATCTGGACTCTATACATACCCCTTGTTACATCATACATTTCTTTTTATAAACACATAAATATTGCAATAATATTGCTATGGGGAATTCATTTGAGCGCAGTAATCTTGTGGTATAAATCTAATATTATGACAGTGCTACATTTCAAATAAATGTAAACTGGTGAACATATAGCACAGCTATTTAAGTTAAAATATGTTGAATTTCATTGCTTCCTGCGTGTTATAAAATCCATTTCATAAGAAAGTTTTATGGATGACTTTTAATAAAACACATATATATAGTAAATAACCCACTATTTGGTTGACACGTGAAGGTATTGGTGGTTTAGAACACATTTAACATTTTGCCTAAAAGGTACAATGCGTGATATTAAGGAGGATATGCAATATAAGTTTAATATGATTTACATATCTGCCTTAAGATGTGCATAAAGATACAAACATCTGTAAAAATAGCGCATAATGTACTTTATTAATATAAAGTATGTGTCAATCACCTTAGTTTTTAGAAAGGGAGGGGTAAGCAGTGGACTGAGACAATGGTGGCAAGACTCTGCTTAATATAACTAACTGACATATAAGAGGTTTCTTGTTGCCCCCCACTCCTATCTTAAACGTGATTCTTGGTTATAGAAAGAAAACACAAAAGGAACAAAATAATAAGATGAATTTGACTATTTGAGCATTATTTTTTAATGTAATTCATATGTACACTGTAAAAAAATGTTTCACATGGCTTGGTAAATATCACAAAAATATATTTTTTAATTATGTTTAAAAACATTGAATATAGTTATTTTCAGTTAACATGTTTAAAATTATTGAGTAAAAATTATGCATTTAATTTCTCTTAAACGTACACATATTTTTAAGTGATGACAGTAAAATGTAATTAAAAATAAATATCGAAACAACAAATATATATTTATAACCTATACCGATATTTTTGGTGTTTGCTAATAGAAATTCTTGAGTCAATGAGATGTACTTACTTTTTAGTGTAAACTGTTTAAAGTAGAAACATAATAAAGTCTTTTAGAGTCTATCACTACCATAGAATTGTCCACATTTATGAAAAATTTAAAAATATAGTGACAGTTTTGCTAATACTGTGAATTTAATTATAAAACACTGATGCATCTTAACCTATTTCTTTTGCAATACAACAGAATAAAGCTCATGCTTTATAGTGATTTTACCATGCTTATAACTTATAAACTTTACTTTAACCTTATAAAGTGTTTCAGTTATACACCTGATTATTTATGTCTCTGTAGTGTCTATGATGGCCACTCATGAGTATGAGGATATGAAGGAGCAGCTGGATTTGGAGCAGAACCTCAGACATAAAGCAGAGACCTATGCACATGAGGTAAAGTCACTGTATGAAAAAACATTTCCCTATGTTTATGACACCATTCCATGTGTAAAATGTCTTAACCAACTTTTTTTCTATTATTTCTAATATTTATACGAATGTTATTCTCCAACGTCATATTTAAATGATTTTCTCCTGTAGATGCTGGTAAAGCAGAAAGAAGCAAACAGACAGAGTATGATTCTCATGCAACAGACGGATCCAAACATTCAGCTCCTCAAAGCTTTAGAAGATGTGGCCAATGTCACCAAAACACTGGAAGAAGAAAGACAACAGCACCAAGAGAAGGTAAATAATCATTAAAAACTGTGAATTTATTTATGCCAGTGAAATTGCTTTACATGGGATTTTCATACATAAATCCATTTTATAGACACCAATCCCTCTAATGTCAGTTACGATGCTTTAAATACACACCATATGTTCTGTGGTTCACATGTGCAGAAACATTCTTAAGCCATGTTTAATAGCCAAAGCATGTGGCATTAAACTACAATCCCAATGCATGAGAAGCATCTGGATGCCTGACAGATGTCATTCAACAGCATCATCTGTGCTATCATCAGATGCATTTTACATGATTGTTGCCTTAAGGCTTTTCCACTGTTCTCTTTGGATTTGATCTGGTAGCTGGCCAGGTTGGATGAGTACGTCAGATGTAATCGATATTCTGTCTATTCAAGTGCTGAGCTTGACTGGACAGTTGTGGCATCATTAGCAAAACTGATTTTGGCACGAAAGAATGCTTGTGAGTCACTTACAGTGATACATTACCAGTCAATGAAGCTCACAATTCAACAATGAGCCAATATATTAAGGAAAAATTTGCAAATGTTATCTTTATTTTTAATTATTTTCAAGGGGCAAATTCCTTTACAAGTTGCTATGATAACACGACAACACATGAGAAAAAACCTCACAAAAGAACAAATCTGAAAACCTATGACTGTTAAAAATTTTATAAAAATATATGTGTATGGGAGCAACTAAGAATAATGCAATGTTCTATATGACCAAATAATGTTATTTATAAATTCGAAGTACTTATAATTTCAAGTATATTAAAGACTATTTAAAAACTTCATAACTTAAGTCTTCCCAAGACGAGAATGCGTCCCTCTATCTGAAAGGGAACAGACATTTTTTTATTTTCGCATCATAACAAAACAAATCAGACAATGTTGTATCATAACTTTAATACTTTTGATATATTGTGCTGCTAAGTTACAAAACAACGCATGGTGTATTCCGTCAGTGACCATGCACAAATTAAACTTTGATAGCAAAAGAATTTTGCAAGAATTAACCTTTTTATTTATTTCTTACGTAAGGATGTAAGGTCATTTCTGTTCCATTGCTAAAATATAAAATTTATATTATAAAAAAATTATAATTCTGCTATGATTTACTCACACCCATGTCCATTTAATAGATGACTTTATATATAGAAACACATAAATTGAGGAATATTGGAAGGGAAAAAATAATGGTTGCCATTGACTTCTGTTGCATGTATAAAAAAACTTGCAAAACGTATTTTCAAAAGAAATCCATACAGGCTTGAAATGTAAAAGGTAAGTGGATGATGACAGAATTGTCATTCTTCTGTGATCTATCACTTTCTTCCCTATAGATGAATTCATTTAAAAGACTGCAGTCACTATTTCAGAACATGGCAACATAGTTTTAATGTGCTTTGTTGAAATGTAGTGTTTTTTTCCTATGTTGTGCAGGTCAAGGCTCTGGAGAGTGAAAGGGATCAGTGTGCTTTACGTAAGCAACTAGTTCAGCTGCAGAGACAACTAGAGATACTAGAGGAGGAAAAGAAAGAGACAGAAGAGCGATTGCAGGAGGAAGAGAAGAAAAACAGTGTTTTGGAGAAGAAAGGTAAGATAATGCCATATCGAAATTCTTAATAAACTCTATAAACATATTCTACATTGTTCTTTAAATATCAATACATTTCTGAAAAAGAGAATGTATACATAAAACCAAAGCAATACACAATCTTTACATCTTCGTTTCTTTTGTATCACCTGTTTTACAGTTGAGGAGCTACAGGAGCCAAAGCAGAGCTGTGATTCAGCATCTGTCCCCTCTTCTGGGATTGCTCCTCCCCCCGCCCCTGTTCCTCAACCACCACCGCCTCCCCCACCCCCTCCACCTCCTCCTCCCCCTCCTCCTCCCTCCCGCTGCAACCCAATCAGGTAAATTTTAACTTTACTGCACCAAAAATCAGACTCCTTACTGTATTCATACGCTTCAGAGCTTTAAATATGTTGTATCTATATAACAATAGTTTTGTATCCGAAACGTTCCTCTTACGAGCATCTAATAACAAATTTGTTCTGTAGCTCTCTTATTGCAATCATGAGAAAATCTTCCAAGGGAGGGAAAGGATCCCCCAAACAAGAGCAAGTCCCAGGTGACCCTCAGCACTGCATGTTGTTTTGTTCCGCTATCGTTGTAACCTGTTATGAATGTGTCTGATGGATATGATATGTCCTCTGTGCAGAGAAAGAAGCAGTGGATGATGTGAAAGTAAAGGCTGTAAATGAAATGATGGAGAGAATTAAACATGGGGTGGTCCTCAGGCCTGTCAAAGGACAGGACACTAAGGTGCAGTTTATGAAGACGAAGAATTTACTTAATATAGAAATTCACATGTCTAACCCTAATTTTAAAGAATAATTAAAGTGAAAACTAAAAATGATCTGTGATCTGCAGAAGAAAGAAACCTGTGTAGGTCTTAAATGGCACTGGGACACTGTAAATATTGGGAATAAAACGAAATGCAATAATTTACAAATCTCATTAACTATTCACAATAGAATATAGATTACATATCAAATGTTGAAAGTGAGACATTGTGAAATGTCATGCCAAATATTGGCTCATTTTGGATTTCATGAGAGCTACATATTCCAAAAAAGTTGGGACAGATAGCAATAAGTCGCCTGAAAAGTTAAATGTATATATAAGGAACAGCTGGAGGACCAATTTGCAACATTTAGCTCAATTGCCAACATGATTGGTTGTAACAAGAGCCTCCCACAGTGACAGTGTTTCTCAGAAGTCAAGATGAGAAGAGGAACACCAATAACCCCAATGCTGCGGCGAAAAATAATGGAGCAATATCAGAAAGGAGTTTCTCAGAGAAAAATTGTAATCAGTTTGAATCATCATCATCTACAGTTCACAATATCATCCAAAGATTCAGAGAATCTGGAATAGTCTCTTTACTGGATGCCTGTGATCTTTGGGCCCTTAGACGACACTGCATCGTATACAGGAATGCTACCGTAAAGGAAATGAGGGCTCAGGAATGCTTCCAGAAAACATTTTCGGTGAACACAATCCACCATGCCATTTACAGCTTAAAACTCTATAGGTCAAAAAAGAAGCCATCTCTTAACATGATCCAGAAGCGCAAGCATTTTCTTTGGGCCAAGGCTCATTAAAAATGGTCTGTGGCAAAGTGGAAAACTGTTCTGTGGTCAGACGATTCAAAATTTGAAGTTCTTTTTGGAAAACTGGGACGCCAAGAGGACAAGGACAACCAAAGTTATCATCAGTGATCAGTTCAGAAGCCTGCATCTCTGATTATAATGGGTTGCATTGCATGTGGCATGGGCAGCTTACAAGTCTGGAAATGCACCATCAATGCTGAAGGGTATATCCAAGTTCTAGAACAACATATGCTCCCATCCAGGAGTTGTCCCTTTTTATGGGAAGACCTTGCATTTTCCAACATGACAATGCCAGACCCACATACAGCATCAATTTCAACATCATGACTTCGTAGAAGAAGGATCCTGTTTCTGAAATGGCCAGCCTGCAGTCCAGATATTTCACTCATAATAAACATTTGGCTCATCATAAGGAGAAAGATGTGACAAAGAAGACCTTAGACAGTTGAGCAACGAGAAGCTTGTATTAGACAAGAATGGACAACATTCCTATTCCTAAACTTGAGAAACTTGTCTCCTCAGTTCCCAGATGTTTGCAGACTGTTATAAAAAGAAGGGATGCCCCACAGTGGTAAAAATGGCCTTGTCCCAACTTTTTTGAAATGTGTTGATGCCATGAAATTTAAAATCAACTTATTTTCCCCATAAATTATACATTTTCTCAGTTTTAACATTTGATTTGTCAGCTATGTTGTATTCTGAATGGATAATGAAATTTGAAACATCCACATCATTGCATTCACAATTTGTACAGTGTCCCAACTCTTTTGGAATCTGGTTTGTATGACATTGATTCCTTTTAATTCTACTTCAGTTTCTGTTAAAGGCCATTCTGCATTATGCATGCATTATTAAAGAATGTATTCATTTAGAAAGAAAATGTATAAATTGCCATAGAAATTGCAAACATAGATTTTTGGTACTCTTAATTTGTTGACAGATATCACATTTGTAATGTTTTCTATGTACTTTTTTGTCACCTTCTGCTGTCATCGCTACAGAGATTCGTCTCCAAGGTACGATTTAACACAAAAACTGTTTACAAACAATTCACACTAGACAAAGAGTCCATATTCATTTATTTTAAAATATCAATATTAAAACATTTGCTAGTCAATTTTCATCAAATTCATCATGGTATTTTATATTCCTCCCTGAGGATTGGTCAGGGCCTTAAAGAATTTTGTTCACCGACAGTTCTTACTGACATCGGGAATTCATCTTATTTTGGTTATTGATGAACCAACCAATCATGAGTACTCTGAAGCTCAGAGGGGCTGTACAACTTTAGCTCAATAGCTTTTACCTCCAGTCAGGTTTTTTTATTTGCCTGCAGTAAACTTCACAACACTAAAAAAGTAGATAAGTGTTTTTTTAAATAAAAAACACTTACTTATCTAACTAATGTAGCTCATGTGTTTTTATTATGGACAGCCCCAGCAGCAGCAGAGTCCAGCGGCAGAGGAAAAGCTTCAGGAGAGCGCAATGGAGGAGCTGAAAGGAATTCTGGTACGTTTCATTCAGTCAATACCCACCGATATACTACAACACCACCATATTAGATCACCTGTCACTGCTGACAACACCAGCAGCATATGTTATCTCACGAATGCTATATTTCATTATATACTTGTGTTGTAACACATCCTGATTTGCAAATAGACAGAATAGAACATAAAAATATTTTTTGTTGTGCATGGTTTGAAAGTTCAACCTACAAGAAATAAAAGGATGTATAGGTTGACGCAGAAGGTGAAAGTTTTTTTGTTTTAAAACTTTTAGGAGACGGTGAAAAAGAGCCCCAGTCGTGGTTTCCAGGAAACAGTTCTTGTTAAAAGAGACAGTGAACTGGAAGTGATTCTGAGGAGGAGACGCAAGCAGGCCTGTGATCCCGACACTGAAGGTCAGAGGTCAAACACTACTCACATGTGTTAATTAACTTAAATAACATGTTAACGAAACCCACTTACAAAAACACTTACAAGTTAGTGTTAAAGATCAATGGTGATGCATTCTTACAATTCACATTTCATTTGAAAACCATGCGCCTATACCACAGTTTTCTTGCGTGTAAATGAGACATGAAATGTGAATGTGAAAATGAATATGTAAACTAGCTCTGCCTCCACCTAATCACACTCAGTAGCTCCAGATGCTGCTAAAACTGAAGTGAAAATGAAAGCTGTCACAATAATTTATAGATCATTTCAGCCCATCCTTGAGTTAATGTGATTGGTTACAGGTTTATGACATGAGCCTTTTTGGTAAACTTCACTTTTATTGAGAAAATACTTTAAATTTTAAATGATTCAATTTTACATGGTTTGTCTTCTTATTACACCAGATAAACAACATTAAACATGAACACGTATCTTTTTCTCTGTAGATAATGGCCAGCTGAGTAAAGTCTCCTCATCCAACAGTCTAAACGCTCGGCACAGCTCTGACTCCGGTAAAGACTCAGACGTGCCGGGCAGCGGGTCTCTATCAGGGAGCGAACGCGGATCTAGAACCAGCTCAGACTCAGGCCGAGAGCCAGCTGTGACCCGAGTGATTTCTGATTCTGGCACTGAGCCCAATGCCACCAATCAGCCAGACATTGAGAGCCTTGAGCCCCCCAAACCCGTCACCAATGGATGCCGTTCAGGGTAAAATCACACTTACCCAACAATCACAGCAGATTGATAAAAAGAAATTGAGTGAATAATACATGTTTGTGTTCCAGAGAAATGAAGGGTGGAGATCCAGAGAAGTGGGCGGGATCCAACGGGATAGACCATACAGCTGCGAGTGGCGAGCTTCATGCTACCATCTGCTCTTCTGCACAAAGCCCTGACGCAGCAAACGCTAGCACAGATGCTGACTGCTAACAGCATGTTGCACTGCGAGGACAGCTCGATAATTTGCACAAAACCATAATTTCTTCATATATTTATTCCAAATTTAAAAACAATTTAAAAAATAACAAACAGTTCTTTGCAGATTTGAGAGCACAGAAACTCATTTCATATTCACTTAAACTGTACTGTATTTGCCTTTTGATCCTTAACAAGGTGTTTAGACATCAGACACATTTGTCATATACATCAGATAAATTCTACACAAGAGTTGCCATGATTTTCATGATAGAATGATATATTCGGCAGCTGAGTCATGCTTAAAAGGTGAAGTATGAAAATGTTACAACACACAGATTTTCCAATTTGATCAATTAGAGATAAAGTAATGAATGAAAGATTGACCGTCGACTCCAGCGGCACAGAAAAATCGCACTTCACCTTAAATACAACATCATGGCATCTTTACTGTTATAAATGAAAGTGTTCAGGATCCAGATAAACCAAATTCACTCAAACGTGTGATTTTAAGCCATGCAGGTCTTTCTTGACGAGAACGTACCGTAGTCTGTTCTGTCTACCTCTTTAGACAAACTCTCAAGGGACGTAATATTGCACATCTGTCAGGCAAATATCTAATCATCAGATAATGGAGGGCTACACAACCATGTCTTCCATCCGTCTCCAAAACGTTGCACTGCATGAATGCACTGAACAAACACACGGTTTCTCTTTGAATTAAATGGCTCTAATCCAATATCTTCTGCCAATTGTAATATAGTGACTGAAGATCAGGCTGCCTTTAAGGTCAGTGGATCATAGTAACCTAAAATGTGTCCATTGTTTGTCCTGGTACTATAACAACGTACTGACACTTGTATGATTTTTGACAACTGCAATTACATTTGACATGGCGAGTAAATGCAAATGCTGAAATGCTTGTTTCACTTGTATGAAAATCCAAAATGATGGTTCTTATTTTCTTCCTTGCACTGTCATTACACAATTCTGTTAATATAGAACAAAACCAACGTTTACATGAAACATTTACACTTTTCTAATGTGAAGATTTCTTGAACTTAAAACTTCTCTTTAATGTCTCACCCCATCTGGAATGTGTTTTGGCCTTATATCGTATGCACCATTTCTTGTTTCTCAGCCTTTTTGGACTGTAGGCTTGATTTTGTAAGAGATTTCTGAGAGATGACTGATGATCCGATGTGATCTCGTAACGAGTGTGTTTTGAAGTTTTAAAACTTGAGTGTATCTGTTTTTATCTGAAGTGCTTGAGTTCTCCCTATAACCTTTTCAACGGAATAAAGTCAAGAAGAAATAGAGACTTTTCTTCTTATCTTTGTCTCTGTCTTCGTTTTTACATTGAAGTGGTTTTTTGGTTAGTGATAAATTATGACTGAATCTCAAATTTACATAAATGCATTAAAACTTCTAAAAAATATTTGCCTTTCTACAGTATGATTAGGGCCAATTCTGTTTCCCAACCCACCAACCGTACAGTGCAGGCCCTAACTCTGAAATTACGTTTTGAATCATAAAGACATTCATAAATTACATTACACAATGTGATATAAAAGCGGATTAATTAATTTACACAATGTGCAGTAATCGGTGATACAAAAGCAGATAAATCAACGTACACGACCTAACATAATTGATGTAAAACCTTGATGTTTAGTATTTGCCTTTCAACAGTAGGAAAGTCCACTTATAGTGCAGGCCTTGACTCAGAAAGACACAATATTTACAAACAAATTTGGTTTTAAATCATAAAAACTAATAGAAGCTCACTGACCTGAGGTCAGAAAGCAGCAGCAGAGGGCTCAGAGAATGAACACAAAGGCGCCCCCTGTTGAACACCTGAGGAAGTGTCAACACAATGCCTCCAGCAATCAGTGTGTTTCACAAAGTTAAGAACAGGGTAACTAACTTCATTCTCTAGATTGAAGGCATTTGGTTATTCATTAACAACCTTAACAGTGCCTGCTAATTTTTAAACGATTCATCAAAATGCATACATTTGTGAATGTCTTCAAAGTAGAAATCTTTGCTGCAAACTGCAGAAACTCTACATTTATATTTAAATTTGACAAAATAACAGATTTCAATTTTGTGATCTTTATTTATGATCTTTACAGTCTAAAATCTTATAAGATATACCCAATAAAAGTATAATATAGTAAAGGCTAATGTGTAGCTTCTCGTGACATCTGTGTTATTCTGTTCCTAAATGTACAGTTCAGGCAAAAAAAATGTATTGATTTATTTATTTTTTGAAACATGTGTGTGACTACTACGGAACATATTCAGGTGGTTTTGTGTTCATACAGTGGAAGTCAATAGTGTGACATGTTACAAACTATCTTCAAAATATATTTTGTGTTGTGCAGGATCTTAAAGAAGTCCTACATATCAGAAATTACCTGAGGCTGAAGGAGACGATCAAAGAAATAAAAATTCCTAAAATGATTGTGTTGGCTTGTCCCAAATCCAACTAACAAGTCTTTTCATGAAGATCTACTAGTTTTAATGGCTACAGAAATATTTTATTGATATGTGATATGACCTGTTATTGAGGCATATCCTTGAAATTGTATTTAAATGTTACATCTTTTTAAACACTAACGTGTCACATAATGCAAACTTTAATCCTGCAGGTCAGAAAGATAATTTTGTTTGCTTGATTCATAATCAGATAGAGGAGATGCAGATCAGGTTTAACAAACATTCACATTTTACAGGAAATGATTGTTTTTATTAGACGAACTGTAATACATTACAGATAAACATTTCCTCGACTAGAAGATTGTCATTGAGTCAGTGCCAGTTTGGTACATTTATCTTTATGACAGATGGGTAATTAGTAGGTTGGAGTGTTCTTTGACACAAGTCAAAAGCCCAACTCAAATCACAACATAATGCAAGTAGTGTGGTTTGCAGTGCCTTACCTAGAAGGAATAGTTCACCCAAAAAACAAAACTGATCACACCATTTACTTTTCCTACATCTAGGGTGGAATGCTGATGAGTAATTGATAGAAATGATTTTTTAAGTATTTTAAAGCCACATGTCTGCACAGGTAAGATTTCTCCGTGGCTTACTCACCCTCATGTCATTTCAAACATTCTGCAGAGCAAAAGATATTTTGAAAAATGTTGGGAACCAAAACAACACTGGGCCACACTGATTTCCAATGTGTGTGCACAAACACGAGACATGTCTCAAAATATCTCTATTCGACAGTAAAACGAGTCATACACAGTTTACATGAAGATAAATAAATGCATTCATTTTTATTTTTTGGTGAACTGTCCCTTTTACTTCCTCATGCACACAAAACATCATTAAAGAGACCCTCCTTGTTGTGAAAGTGTTGGAGAAACATTTAATACATAGACTTTCATGTCATTATCAACCACCATAATTAAACTCATTTTAGGGCAACAATATATTCAATACTTTACCTTTATGAAGTACGATAATCATCAATATTCATATTCACATTTTCATTATACAATGCAGTTGAAGTTCAAGACCTTTATCAACCAAAAGACATTGGAAATGAGAGGATATCATTCACAATTTCATGCTTTGCTCCTTGTGTCATATTCTCTTTACATATTTCTGAACTGCTTCACACAGCCCCTTAGAATCTTGTTTTCTTTTTAGAATTGTGAAAAAGTAAAGAGCGATAAATAAAGGAGAAGAATTTAACATTGAAGAAAAAAACAACCAATAAATAACCCCTTAACCCACATCACGCTTTGCTACAGTCACTTCTCAGTGAGAGACAGCTGCAGTATCCTTTCCAGCTCTTCCTCTTCGTCCCTCCTCTTCCTTTTGGGAACAAACACACATTGAGACTGAGACTATTAAAACACGTAAGGAATGTTTAAAAAACCCATTGCTATGCTTACCGATCCATCTCTTCTTGCTCTCTGCATGAGAGCTCCATAGCGATGCGTAACTGTTCATCAAAATTGTTGGCCACAGCAAATGCTCCTGGCACCCGAGGCTCAGCCAAAGAGCTGTAACACGGAGGGGAATTGAGGGTGGGATCGGGGGGAGATGTTGGCTGGCCAGGATCTGACTCTCCGCTGTCCCCTCCAGTCAACGACAAAGATAAAGATTCCTGAATGGCCCTGTCAGATACAGACACATGAAAATAAATGTATGACCTTGATAACAACTGATTCAAACATCCCTGTGCACAAATGCACACCTCTCAAGCTGAGAGTCCTCCTCATAAAGCGGAGGCTGAGAAGCTGGACGAGTGTTGGTAAGAGCCTCCCATATGGTCACCTACAGTGAAGAGGAGAAAAAGCAGAGAACATGAGCGAGGAAGGGAAAGTTGAGGATTTTGGTGTTGTGTAAACTTTTTAGTATTTTTATATTTACTATGGTGTAAACTGTATACAATAAGGACACGTCACCCAAATAATTTGTGTTTAATTTCTAGGAAATAGCAAATAGATCAAGCTTTATCAGCGTTTCACATGTATCGTCTCAATTTCGTTTCAGTGTCTGGAAAAGGCGGTGTAACAAATTTCTATAGAAAATAAGGCCGGCCACAACCATATTACGAACTCACTTACAGGACTGACAACTGGAATCTGGTGCTGTATGATTAAGTCATCCAAGAGCAACGTGAAAGACTGAGATTGCTAACATGTATTAAAAATATAGTTTTATATTTCTGGACAAAATCAACAAGAACTCCTCATTAAGATAGGCAATAACTTATAGTACAACAGTTTACAACACACACATTACCTGATCGCTTTCTGTTCCTGCATCCAGCAGGCTCTGTTGTATGGCAAACTGGAGTAAATTATCATCCTCGTCTCTCATTGGTTCACTGCGGCCTGGACCAAGTGTGGTGTATTCTGGTGGAGGCTCAAACACAGACGGGTCCACCTCACACTGCAGGGGAGGTGTCGGCTGGCCTGAGAGCAGTGAGAAAGGAGTATGGTATGATGGCTGCTCACAGTGTACCGAACTTAACGTATAACAAGTGGGGTCTGTACCAGCCTCTGAAGATCCTTCTGGAGACTCTGGAGATAGTACAGTTACAGAACTAACTGGTTCATCACAGCCACAGAGATTGCTGAAAGTCACCCGAGCATTCAACACGTGGAACAGCGGAATTTCTAAACAAACAAAAGGACAAGAATTAAGATAACTAATCCAATCACATAAAAATGATCCATGTGATGTCACTTCTTTTCACCTATCTTTACAGGAAAGCCGGGTGGTAGCCGTAAAGTGATGAAGTCACGCAGCTTGGCAAAGTGGGCGTTAGATATAGCCATGAGGTCAATAATGGGTGTTACTTGCTCGGCCAATGAGAGGGGATGAGCTTCACTTAACCACAAAGTGGCCTTGAACCTGAAAGACGAACAAGGGATGTAAAGCCAACATGTACTGTACTTCTTGTTCAGTTTACGCTGGGATGCATGGTGCTGGTGGGTGGGTATAGGAACTACTTTACTTCTGCACTTTGCTGGTAAGTTCAGTGGGCCGTCCAATATCTCTGCCATTTAGATTAAACTCTGCATCAAAGTATTCTTCTGCTGTAATGGCCGTTGGGTTATGAGGACTAGCACACTGAGATACCTGACTCTAAAAACACAGACACAAAAAACAATAAATTAAGGATTTATACATTCTTAATAAAAAAGAAAAGTTTACCTTTAATTGAGTTTTTTAATTGAAATTTTTATATTATATTACATGACATTTTATTACATCCCCTTTTATTGAGATTTGAATATAACACTTATTTCTGTGCGTTTTATTTCAGTTGAGCTTTCAAGTGTACTTGGTTTGTAATTTAATGTTTATGTTCCAGGTCTGTTTAACCCTGTTATATTTAAGAAAAATTTAATTATGTGAAAATAAGTTAGTTTTGTCTGTATTACATTTAAGCTTCATTTATTTGAGTTGGTTAAGAACAAAAACCCTGCTATAAACAAAAAGGGTAATTGAGCGTGTCTCTAGTTTTGTAAAACAAGTCTATAATAAACATCATATCAGATAACTTGACAGTCGGAACTTCTGTATGTGTAACCACACTCACCCCAGTACTAGAGATGTGCTGCTCAGCTATACCCAGGAAAGACTGAAGAGGCGTTCTGGACCCTGACAATGCAGAGGACACCAGCAGTGTAAACAAGTCAAGGGACATGACAGAGTGAGAGAAAGATAATATGTACATTAAAAGGTCTGTATGGGTTTGCACCTTTACTTCTGGACTTGTCCTGATCAGAAAGGTGTTCAGTCCTAGATCGAGTTACTAACTCGACATTACTGGCACTGTAAACCTACAAACAAGTTACAAAAATTAAACAACTTTAACTAATGATTGCATTAGGGGTGTAGCAATTATTAAGATTAGCCAAGATATTAACAACAATTCTGTATTTGGACTTCATGTAATGCATTTAAGAGTAAAATGTAAAACAAAATGATGAAAATGAGATATGTGCATCTTTTAGATGTTAAAGTGCGTGAAAAAGAATGAAATCTATTTATTATACATTTTTATGGAACATTTTTTATATTACTGGGGCAAGAAATATCCTAATCATCAGTATTTTTAGAAACTTCAAGAGCCAAAAGTTTCATTCCCTCCCTATAGGAAAATACTCAAGCACTCACCTTTGCTTCATATCCACTTACAAACTCACTCTTCTCTGAGCGCCATCCCCAAATCCCAGACTTATTTCTACAGTCAGAGAGATATGGGAATTAGATGTGTGGCTCCATACAGATCCAAGGAGTAATTAATAATACATCTCTGAGAAAGCTTTTTCTGTCAGCCTGGCAGTATATGAATGGTTTGGGACAATATGTGTTTTGGTGCGGTGTTGAGGGCAGTACATAAACGACGCTCCACACCTCTCAAAGGCAATGTTGCGTGTGTTTAGATGAGTGGACACTATAGGTGAAGTGAGCCTCTGAGCCGTGTTCTCCTGTGAGGGCAGCATGGCGGCGAGCAGGGAGGGGGCGTCCCTTGGTGACAGGGTCAGCGGTTCCGTATACACCACCTGCTTCTCATGGTCCACCTCCATCACAAGAGCCCCACTCTCTGTGAGACACACAAATGTGGGACGAATGAAGAATTACTTTTATAAGAAAATTTTGCACACGTGTGGTGGATAACTCACCTCCACCCTTAAAGATGTAGCTGCGACGTCCCTTAAGCCAAGTCATATGCTCGAAACCCAGTAAAGTTGTGTCGACTCTTAAACACGAGCCACTTTTCCAAACACGGTATACGTCGCTTGGACAAACTTTGGATACTAGAGGCACTGAGAGAGAAGCGAAACTTAATATTCAGGAGCTGTCCATGCCAGTGGTGCTGAAATGGTTAAAACATCACTCGAAAATGAGTAAGCAATGTTCCACAGCTATGATATTAAATGTTCAGGGGTCTTATCAATCACTGTGGGACTTCAACTTACCCCAGCTAGTAAATTCCCATTTCATCTCCACATAGAAATCACGTGCCTGCCAAAAAGGCATTGTGTTGTGGTGAGACTATAAACATTAATTGTGAAGGGATTTTCTGTTACTACACCACAAATTGTGGATCACCTGTCTCAGTTTGCTTAGAAGCTCAGGTATACCAGCCAATCTCTCTGTAGCTCTTTTGAAGTCTCTGTACTGAAGGATCAGCTGCACTAGCTCGGGATCTCCAGTGCTCACTGCCTCCTGTAAAACTGAACACACAATTCAACACAACCATCATCACCTTTGGACATTCACCTTATATGATAAAAAGGAACACGCTGAGAGAGCGTAAAATCTTTTTGTATTAGTTTATCCAAAATGACAATACTTACAGCAATCCTCTCAAACATTGGTCGATAATTGTAATTTCAATTTTTAGTTGAACAAATAATTAATCTTGGTAATTGTTATTTGCAGTAAGATGCAGTCAAGCTGCAAAAAAATAGTTCACTGATGAACCAGAAAGGGTTCCAAGAATGCACGCCCCCCTCTAAAGTCAGAGGTATAGACCAGCTTTTATTGATATGCCAGATGTGATGAGTCTTGGCATATATTATATCATATGCATGTTTAAACTCGTGATTTCAGAAATATTAGCAAGATATTTCTAAATTCCCTTGAAATGTGCTGCTTAGTTCAATGCATTGATGTAATGTCCCCTAAAACCGAAGGTTAGGCTGGGGCCTATTAAAAAGCTCATTCTCATATTAAATATCCAGAATTTGGAAAACCTAAAAGCCAGGAATTTGATGTGGAGTAAAAAGGCCAACAAGATGATGTCATAATATTGGCCAACATAAAAGTGACTTATATCTGTGTTTATAAATATCCTTTTAGCTAACAAAATATGTGATTTCCTGTAAAATTAAAAATGTTTCTCTTTGAAGAAATGAACAGTATGACTTTAGAGGTCTTGGATTGTAGCAGAAGTGATTGAATGCTGTTGTATTGTCGATGTCCTTCCAATTACAATTATAATAAATGTGTTTATTAAACTATTGAATATTGTGTCTTTGACGGGTGCATTTTCATTAGATATTTGAAAGATCTAGAGAACATAAAAGGGTGACTAATAAAACAATTACATGGAGATACGAGCGTTAAGAAATCAGAAATAAAGTACATATATGGTGTTTTCTTTCAGTTAAGATGCCCTTCTCTAAACCTAATGTGAGAAAAACACAATTAAGTGATAGTTCACCCAAACTAAATATTACCACATCGTGTACTTTCTTCAGCGAAGGACAAAAGATACTTCGAAGAATGTTGCCTTTTTTTAGGCTCTGCATTCAAAAAAAGGTGAACGGGTATCAACCGAACTTTGCTTTCCAACTTTCTTATAAATATTTTCTCTTGCGCTGTTGCAAGCAAATGATGGCAGGATTTCTACCAAGCAACAGCACCCGTACATCTAACAATGTGTCCCTGCAAAAGCAGTGGATGGGTGTCACCGCTATTTGGTGACCAACATTCTTCAAAATATCTTCTTCTTATCTCCTGGGGGGGAAAGCCATACAGGCAAATGACAGAATCCAAATATAAATGTAAACTCATCCCCACGAATAAAAAACACGAGTGCAGAGATGAAGCACCGGACCTGTCCAGCCCTGTGTGTTGCAGTGTGTGGGATCAGCGCTGTGTCTCAGCAGAACTCGCGTGGACTCCAGATGCCCGAGACTCACTGACAGCTCGAGCGGGGTCCGCGCGCGCGGGTCCAGCCGCTCCACGTCGTGCTGTTACACAACACAAACACACAAACACTCAAGCAAACATCTCACACCGGAAACCCCTAAACAAACACAAGCACCTCGTGCGTCTGGAGCTCGCGGTCCAGTTCGTGATACTGGTTGTTCCACACCAGATGATGTAACGGAAACGCTTGTTGAGCCATTCCCCGGATGCGTTCAGCTCGTATTAAACGCCGCTTGTGGTTAGATGAGATCGATTCGCATCCACGAGTGTTTATTCACGCAGCGCGTCGCTTATTCTTCACATTCGGATGTGTGTGCGCCGATGTTTACCGGCCCGGTTCCGGTGATTCCCTCCCTTCCAGTGACAGCTGCTTAGCTTGCGAAGCTACGTGGATACATCTGCACATTTATACGTAATGTGGCGCTTACAGTCCGACACAAACGAAATCACGCGGAAAAGCTACACGGCTTAACGTTAAATATGTGCATTCGCGAGAGAAGATGAGTCAGAGGTTTATCTGCGCTGAAGCATCTCTGGTTAGCGGATAGCTCTCCATCAGCATCATCAGCATCATCAGCATCATCAGCATCATCAGTCTAGTGCTGCTGAAGCCCACACACAGGATGTTTGCATTGACATCTGAGACAGACCATCAAGTGTTTCCATTATAGGGTCATCCTGTAGACAAGCAATGGTAACATGCATTCAGTCCAGCAGGGAAAGGCCCAAATCCCATCTGTGTCCACGCACTGGAGTCAGGCTTGGCTGCATTGGTGCTCTTCAGTGACAAGACTGAATGTAGAAACTCTGAGGATGAGATTCTTCACATCTTTATAAACTCATATGATTGAGTGTGACTGTGTATTGTGGTTTGGATTGAAACCTTAAACAAGGATATATGGGTTAATGCGCTGTCCTGTGATAGAAAAACTAGTGTTAATGTTAAAAAGATCACTGTATACAGGGCTGACTGGTGTTAAGAGTCACCGCTTGCACAAAAACACAAAATGTATTTTGAAAGTGTTTGTAATTGTTGTATCGGCTATTTACCGCTTCATTGTCTCCTCGACTATTGTAAGTCGCTTGGATAAAAGCGTCTGCTAAATGACTAAATGTAAATGTAATTCGCACTCATTCACTTGTATTGGTTTTGTGAACTAGTTGTATGTGGGTGCCACTGCTGTTCGGTTACCAACATACTTCCAAATAACTTACAGGAATGAGTAAATTACAGAATTGTCTTTAAATATACTTACAATTATTCTTATAATGAGGGCACATGCTTGGATTAACAAACAAATTCAATGAATTCAAAGCCGGATTTGTATCCCTTTTTTATTTTCTGGAAAAAAACAGAGTGGAAAAAAAGGGTTTGAAAATAATTATAATGCTACAGACTGTTCTGGTTTACCACAGGAGAGGAATACATTTACACAAAGGTGTTTATACATTTATATATATCTATACTCTTTCAGATATTAAGGGGAGAACAAAAAGGTATTCCTCTTGTAAAACAAGGCTCAAAGTAAGGGGATGAGTAAAATTTAATTTAATTCAATGCCTCCGCACTACTGAATTTCTGTCGAGGGGACAGGATTTGGAAAAAGGATTTTAGTACTGGGCAACAGTAGGAGCGAAGGTTTTTTTAAAGGCAGACAGTAGACCGCTCTGAAATAGAAAACAAACTGTAGAGCAATAGCACCTGTTGATCTCTCAATAGAAGAGCCCGAGGCAATACAGGCCTGAGATCTGATTGCCAACTGCAGTGTATTATTGGTGTGTACATAAAACAAAAGGAAACAGCCATCTACAAAGTCAAAAGAATACTCTTCACCTGGATCAATTTATACATACACCCCACCCTGGATGCTTTGAGCCCTCCAATCTATACTTCTATACATGAAACTCTGTCAAACAGAGAACCCCTTAGAGTCAGAGCCCTTCACACACACATTCTCTCTCAAACACACATCATACAATATTCACAAAGTCTCTTTCTCCCTGAGGAGCTGGGCTTCACGCTATTAAGATATCCTCTGGATGAGTTTGTCATCTGATAGACAGTAGAGGCCGTTGACAGACAGCTCGGAGATAAAGCCTTCGCATGCCTCCCTCGAAACCCCTTTGCAGTCACGGAGATCCAGTAAGGAGAGACAGGATAAACGCCGCAGGTACACCAAACATCGGTCTGTTAGGCGACTGCAACCTGAGGAAAAAACAAGCTTAAGTTTCTCTTTCCTCCAGAATTACACTTCTTTGTGTGTATGATCGATCTATGTATATATATATCTCTATCTATCCATATGCGCACACGCGCTCGCACGCAAGCGTATGCGCACATTTACCTGCCAAGTTGAGGTGTGTAAGTGTGTTGCGTGTGGAGGAGCCCACAGCACTGAGAAGGTTGAGAGCACCATCTGTAATGGGACAATGTGAGAGCTCGAGGCGGGTGAGCAGAGGCATGTGTCTGATGATCAGCCTGAGCGTGGCTTCAGTCACCTCTAAACCGCACAGCCACAAGTCATGAACGTTCTTGAGCTGGGAACGGTTATCGCTGCCTGCAGACACATACATTTAGGTTGTAATACTTAGGAACATCCAGTACTATAATGCAAGTTTAGAAAACATTGTAAGGTTTTATAGGTCCCAGAACAGAACTTTAAAAAGGAAGTGTGGATTGTTAAAAGTACGGTACTGGCGGGTCATCAATTTGAACAATCTCGGCACTTTTAAGTATGCAAGATTTGGGTAAGTGCATTGCAAATCGTAGCATGCAATGGGGGTCAAGACTGCATATTTCCTGTAGATCTCTAAAGAATAAATCTATCCATGTAGTAATGCAGGCGTATGCAAAGAATGTTAGTCTTTCGAAGGCAGACATAAACTTTGTAATCTGGAACCTGCTTTGCCAAATGAAGAGGTTTAGCCATTAAACATCACAATCTGCTTTCCAATCAAACACAGAGGAAACTAATTTTTAAATGACACCAATAACTGATCATTCAAAGCAACATTTAGAGTCTTCTAAGCAGAATCCAAAAGCCAGCATATAGCCATTTGTGTTTTACCTGGTGGGTTGAGCAGCTCCCTGATTTGTTGATCTTTGATCCCTTCAGCCCAACGTAGGTCTAAAGAGCGAAGTAAAGGACAGCTTGGAGAGCTCAGAGCTGAAATTGACATCCAAGTGCACCCTGATAGCACCAGATCTTTAAGCCCTGCAAGAGATCTAACTGTAAGTGACATTCATGTTCAGTATAATAAAACATCTACAGGGAGAATATGTGAGCATGCACCTGGAAGTCGGTTGATGAGCCAGCTGAGCTGTTTCTTTGAGATGCTGGCCCAAGAGAGGTCCAGTGCGACGGGCTGCCGTTTAATGATGCCTGTGAGGGCCTGTGGACTTATGGAGCGACATCGGCTAAGACTAATCCGCGTCCATAGACGCTTGTCACATCCCCTGCAACATTTCCACCATACAATTAAAATGATTCCAATCACTAATAACGTTTAATTTCTGCCAGAAATTATAGGCTTGCAAAAGTGTTGTCCTTGTACACCCACCATTTGTACCAGGTCTTGCAAACCGCCATACAGACACACAACTCCGACCGAGTCAGGTAACGAAACACTGACACCCACACCTCTCTCTCCCAGCCAGGCTCGTTCCCTCCGTTCTGCTCGGGTGAAAGCCGCAAGGTTGAACTTGGAGAGGAGTCAGGTGACTTTTCCCTTTCAGATTGAGGCTTTTTCCTGATTCTCTCACGAGTCAGGCGCTGAGAGGAATCTTTTAAATTAGATCTTGAGTTCGATACTAAGTTTTGGTGTTTCAATGTGCTTCTCGTCAAAGCGTGTGGGGGTGAAAGAACATGGGATTTGCTTAAATGTGATCTTGCGGCCAGCGAATGAGGACTGTGCGAGTGGCGTATGCCATTACGCAGTGGGGGGCGAAGCAGGGCTTTGGAGTTTGGTGGAAGGCTTCTAGAGGACAGATTGGCTTCTAATTTGGGTACAATGGCGCTAGGGTCGCGCCTACCCCGTGACGGCTGCAATGTTACTGTGACGCATGACCCCTGACCTCTACTGTCATCGGTTAGTACTGTGGAAGTGTCAGTTTGAGTGGACTCTCCACTTTCGCTGCAGCCCTCACTCTCTCCGTTCTGATGACCATCACCAATCTCCTCCCCTGCTTTCCCACTTCGTCTTTGTGGACGGTTCTCTTTACCATCACATTGTCCATTCTCCTTCCTCTCCATTTGATCTTCCTCCACAGTATCTTCCCGTTCTGCCTTCATCTCCATCCTCTCTCTCAGGCCTGCCCCTCGACCACCACCTCTGAGCCGAACTCCTCTTCCACGACACAAGGACATACCCCTGCCTCGAGAAATGCTCCTGATGGGCGATGGTTTGACTGCAACCCCTCTCTCCAGACTCCGCTGACGCAGGAGCTTTGGAGAAAGAGAGACAGCTGAACGTGGCTGACAGACAGAAATATAGAGAAAGACAAAAGCAGAGAGAACAGCACAGTCGAGAGCAACAGAAGAGCAGTGTTGAGAGCGTAAATACAGATGCGCCGCAATGAGGGAAGCAGATATTACAAGCTGACTATACTTACAGACTGGATAATTTTATTCCTTTCCAATTTGATCTGCAAATGACAGAAATACACATAATAACATAGTTAGTCCAGTAGCAAGTTTAAAAAAGAAAAAATATGAAATACAGCATACCATAACCATAGAAGATTCTATCTGACATTTGGTCAAAACCTCAGGTATTCACAAATTTGTGCAAGAAGAAAACAAATAGGTTATTTCCACAAGATCAACATCATAATTTGGTTCTATCTGAGAGCCAATCAGCCTTTTGAAAGCACAGAACAAAATTCAGGATCAGCTTTTATTGTCGTGTGACAGGGCTACTCAGTGACAGATGGAAATATCTGAGGAAATCATTTATAGAAGAAACCTTAAGGTTGACTGTTTCATTGATACTCTTTTCAAGGAGAGCAACTGAAACTACAATATTTTTTGTTTTAAGGAGAATATAGTCTAACTAGAAGGGCTAGATTGCCAATTCCTCAGTTTAGATACATCCTCGTAGTGTAAATGATGTTATTTGAGCCATAACTATTTCTTTCACAAATCAGAAGCTTCTAGATAGTTTCAAAGATATAATTTTTGCTAAATGAAATGCAAACACTTTGAAGCTCCAAACGATATGTAAATGACATGCACAAGCATGGTCATATCCTCACCCTCTTCCTGAGCTGTAACTCCAGTGCTCCAGCTCTTTTCCTGTTCTGTTGGTGTTGAAGCAGGAGTCTCTGAGAAGGAGGTGGTTGGCGTCTGGAGCGGGTCAGAGGTGGAGAAGAAAGGGACAGCCGTCCTTTCCGTCCTATACGTCCCCCAACTCCGATTCCCTCTCTGTATGCTCGCTTGGCCGGAGGACCTGATGATAGACTTTCGTTGGATACGCTGCTCTCGGACTCATCATCAGTACTATTGGAAGACTGAAGAACAGAATTTTTTTTAAATGGTCTAAGTGATCTAACAAAGAGCAGATCATCTGATAAGCAACTTTTATCTTTACAAAAAGATAAATTCAACATGGCTTATAAGAGGCATGACTAACTTCATTTTGACAGTTATTTTTAAAGACTGAAAACAAACCTTGGTCTTTCCATGAGCACATTTTGGACACTCCCAACAACTAGGAAGCTCCTCATTTATAACACCCTCACCTGGCACCTGCAAAACATACAAACAACATCAATTTAACAGCATCCCATCTAACTTCATATATTACGGTTGGTGGAGAGACACACACCTGTACCTTCAGACATTCTGGATGAGTGATCTGAGCACACTCACAACATTCCATAAGCGTTTGGACGGACTCGGAGTCTTCTGACTCCTGATAGCCTTCCTTGCATATAGCACATACAGCTGTATGAGGCAGTACTGGCTATAGATACAAACCAACTGTCAGACACAGAAGAGACAAACTTAAAATAGATGTAAGCAACTGGCACTCACTGTAAGACACTGTCTGAGCACACAGCTCTTCTTGAGCCTGCCTGGACCTCCAAACCTCCTCATGTCCCTACAGTAGTGGCAGTTGCCGCAAACGGTGCGAAGACAAGCCGCACAGCTTTTGCAGCGGACACGTCTGCGTTTCAGAGCTGAGATCGAGGAAGACTGCTTCACAGGCCGCTGGACCGGCGGCGGAACGGGTGCTGAACTCGGAGGGCGGGGGCGGTAAAGCAGAGATGTGGGAGGAGAAGGTGGTTGATACCATGAGGGCTGCAGAGAGTGAAAGCATTTTTAACTTCGGTTTGCAAATAACGCTCGCTTGCAATGATGATAGTGAAAGATGTGTACCAACCCTTTTGGGCCATTTAACAATTGGTTTTCCAGTGTAGGACAATTTGGGGTTATCATTGGCATGCTCCTCTAGAAGTTTCTGCAGTGAAAGAAAATAACAATTGATGGTGTTTTATGAGCTTTTTATAGTAACCCTTGCCTCCCTAGTGTAGAGGAACCATATTTCCACAGTCACATGGCTTTTATATACCCGTATGTCATTGAGCAGTGCAGGCGCATTTCTGATGCCTGCTGGGACACATTTCTTGTGTGCTGGAAGCTCCTCCAACTTGTGCAGCAACTGCCAAAGTCCCTCCAGCTCAAAGGGTGTCAGGTGAACCTTTACGCCTGGACGAGCAGGAGGGGTAAGTGGTGCTTCCTCTTCATCCTCCTTCTTTATATCTTCATCCTCCTCTCCATTACTTGAATGACCATTAAATCCCTGTTTCAACACATCCTCCTTCTCCAATCCTGTGAACCACATAACTACATGAACACAATTGCAACAACGCAAGGTTGTTCATGTATTTTAACATAACATGATGCAGGTGTGCACTGACCGATTCCAAGCGAGTGTTTTTGGAACTCCGGAGTGAGGTGAGAAGTGTTGGTCAAAGAGTACAAGTAGCGCTCCAGCACATACCAGCACATCTCAAAGTAGAAAGGGTAACGGAACTTGGAAGGGACCTGCACATATTTAGAAACAGAAATCACAAAGTCGTACAACCAAAGTTTGATAACAGTGTGCATGTTGTGCAAGTGTTCTTACCCGTGTGCGATCCTCAATGTTGTAAATGTTGAGCTGCATGGGAATGTTAAAGCTGTGCAGAAAATTACCACCAAACACAAGAGTGTCCTTTGGGGTGTACACGGCATGGATCCAGCCTACACAAACAGAAACAATGCTTTGATTCCAAGAAAAGGCTGAAGACTGCACCAAGCAGAGGTTTTTAAACTTGACCATGGCAAGAACCCCAAAACATTATGGACCTTTTGTGAAGAACCCTTTCAAAAAACACATCCAACTAATTTTATATGGAGTAAACAATGTTTTATTTTAAACAGAAGCAGTCAAACTATTTTAGATAAATACTAAGTTCAACAATGAATCAAGAAATATTAAACATAATATAATACAACTGGCTTTAATGTCACCTTTATTTATATAGCGCTTTAGACAAAATACATTGCATCAAAGCAGCTTAACAACAATAATTAGTAACCCGTGTGTCATAATGCTTAATGTTAAAAGGCAATACATTATTGAATGCGGGGACGTTATCTCTGTTCAGTTTAATGGTGTCTGTGCATTCATTTTCAATTTGTTGATTTCTTCTTTGTTTACTTTAAACAGTGTCTGTGCATGCAAATTCAATCAAATCAACGATATCGTTGTAAATGAGGGAACCCCAACTAAGCAAGCCAGAGGCAACAGCACTCGTTTAATACGAGTAACATTTAATTGTACGGTCCTGAAAAGAAAATTTCCAGTTCTAATTCATTCCTTCTGAAGGAATTGTGTCTGTGATAAACAAATATGTAGTAAATGTGACTGTAGTATGGAAAGCTCACTGAAAATATATAAAACCTATTAAAAAAAACGTAGTGTTTATTATCAATTGAAAATTGGTATATTCCCTTAAGATTTTCTGGGGACCACTAGAACCTTTTGAGGGCCCCATGGAGGTTTGTAAATCCCCATGCTAGAGGACAAATCCAGAATGCACTGCAATTTGATAAAAATAAATGATACTGGTGTTTGTATACCTGAAGGGATCATAAATGTGTAGCCTTGCTTCAGCTCAATGCGTTGGCATTCCAAGACTTTATCACCCAGAAAGATGTCACCTTGTTTTCCTGACAACACCCAGTTCTCATAAAGCTCCAGGTTTTGTGGTGTGGGTGGGATCAGCCAAAACACCTGAGATATTTGGTAAAACAAGGTTAAAAGAATGACTAGTAAGTTACAGTGTAATTCATTATCGAGAAATACTAACAACCAGTATGGAAACCTCAAGCTTAATGGTTTAAAACATTCATGATGTACATCAAATCTGTACCCCACAGACAAACAAGGTCAAACGACAAAGTAAACTTAATGCAGAATCACATACTTTCAAAAAGAAACTAATGGTAGGATGTATGCAGTATTCCACACCTATCACAGCCTCTGTGTTAGCTCACTCTCAATAGCCTTTACAGTGTTGTACCTCTAAGACATGACTCACCTTGCCTCCCCTGAGGATGTGATACCACACCGATGTGCCACCGAAGTCTATGTGGAAATCTGTGAAGCAACCCTCGACACTCATGAGACAATACCTGCAACAACACACAGAAATGTTATTTACATCCCCCACCCAGACAGTTCCGCATACTGCCCAAACAATTAAACAATAAAACAGCTTGAAACAAGACTTACTTCTGTACTTTCGGGTAATGCATATCAATGATAGCATTGGTGGAATCTCTCTGCCGCTCTTTAAGGTGTCGTGGCCACATGTTGTCTACCCAGTCAATCATGTCAACCTAATACAAACGCAAACATTACCAAACAGTTTGTCCAGACAACTGACTTGTGTTTGTTTGCGTCCACGTACCGAGGTGGGTCTCTTGACCAGATTTTCTAGTTTTGTATGGCTAAACTCCAGGCTGATAACATTATACAACTTTTCTCTTTCAGATGGAGGCGTTTCATAGTATCTCCTCCACTGACCCATTGACATCTCAATGCCTTTTTGTGTGGTCACATCCATGACGTCAATCATCCTGCGACTGCCTATCAGAGGAAACACCAGGAACAGAATATTAGCCAAGATCTGCAGATCAAATGAGGTAGTGAAGTTCAAACCAAGACACAGTTAGAGGAAGTTAAACTTACCCACAAACAATTTCACATCACTGACGCTGAAGTCTGGATCTGGCATCCTACAAGTGACAGATGATATAAAGGGTTTCAAATAAGTTTAAAGTATTTTGACAAAGTAACAAGCAGTGCTAAACTGTCATGATGAAATGAGCCATACTTGATGCCAAGCCCATCTGTTTTCTTAAAGATAATGGGGTCTCGGAGTCCCTCACGTTGGATGTATTCCACTGTGAAGTCTGCACAGAATGTCATACACAGATAACATACATTTTTTATATTAAATATATTCAGTGCATCCTTGTTTATCGTTCATCACATTGGTGATATAAATTATTTTTCAATGCCTAAAAAGCGCTTTCTCTTGATGAGTACTTCTGTCTTATATTATTTGAAAACATTGTTTTTTATACAGCCTAAATATGCAGGTATCAGAGGACAAGATGTGCTGTAATTTGTAGCTTCTGTATCATACAAAACGTAAAGATTAAAACTCAAATGAATACATCTAATTTGTTCTTACTCTCCATTTATCAAGTTTTAATAAATGTTTAAATAACCTTGCATGAAACTTTTAAGTCATCATGAGGAGCATCTCTAGTGACAGACACATTGCATATTTACACAAACTTATATTTATTTTATGACTGTCAAACTACACAAAATAAAAATTGTTTAAACATAATACATGTCCGTAAACAGTGAATATTACATTTGGATTTATAAACATACAGAAATGCAAAACAAAACTATCATATAATTTAAATTATTTTAAGATCATAATAAGTACATTTAATATAATATAATTTAGAGAACATTTAATTTTATTCATATTTTTATTAAAACACAAAATTAATGTGCAATATACAACACCATATTTTATGTAAACAAACTTCACGCGCGATGGGATTATTCACTT
>CM065667.1:1655000-2070000 GCA_033220385.1 Triplophysa yarkandensis | reverse complement strand
GAGCGCTCACCAACTTTTGTCCAAATAAAACTGTAAATGTTACCTTAATAAAACTTAAATTCAGGCTCATTAGAAAATACAGAACTCGGTTTGTTTCCCCTTTAGATATCGGACCTCAAAAACAACAAACAGTGCCACAGTCGAGCCCCTGCATTCAAAGCTAACCTGCTAATCCGCTAGCATTTCATTTGACAAGCAACGCTAGCCCGCTAGCCTGCTAGAAACAAAACAAAAAGACCTTTAAAACAATACCTAGCCGTCAACTTCCGCTTTCCGCTGTGGTGTCGTGTCGCCGTGTGCAAACTGGTTTAGGAATTCCAGTTCGACTGCAGATTCCTCTGAGGAGGACGGCCTGTCGCTCCTCACTTAATTTCTTATTTTTTCAGCGATAAAGTTAAATCAATCCGCTTTCGTCCGCCATTTTCAGATTGTCATGATACACACATACACCACTGCTGTCCACTCCCACAACACGCCTCAGAATCCAACAGCCAATCAATGCGCGGTATTACTAATCTGCTAAGCGCTGATTGGATCAGAGCCATGCCACTCAGCAGGAATTGTTCATGGTCTACGCCTACTTATGTACGCGAGCCAATGAACGTAGAGATGGTGACCGTGACAAGCAGTTCATTGGCTGCGGAACACAAATCGGGTCATTATAGCAGCCAATTAGTGTTGAGAAGAGTTTTGTTTTATAGAAATAAAAACCAATCAACGAACATAAATGAACTCATTTCGAGGAAAACTCATAAAGATTAAACCGAAATTAAGAAGTAAAAAACAAATGTCCATTTTAAAGTCAGGGCCATTAATGACAAAAGCAGATTTGTTAAACATGTGAGATTTATTTATCTCAAATATAAAGAATTATTCTCAACATGCCTTTAGGTGCACGTGTCGTTTATGAGACTTGTTTTTATTACTTACAAAAAACTGCAATCTGAAATATAAGTTTGTTGTTCTGTGTTGTTTTAGCACGGGGAACTTTAATCAGGCTTAAAATAATACATTTGAAAAAGTGTCATCATTTGTTCACCTTTAGTTGTTATAAACATGTTTGTATGTTGTGCATACAACACAAATCGAATATAAAACATTTACTCTCATAGAACAAAGGACTTTTATGATGTCTATGGTGACGTAACGGCTTAGATACAAACGTGTAAATATCTTATTTTTGTATTTTTGTATGGACTGATGAGTGAAAGTGTTAAAAATTAAGTTACAGTTACAACTATCAATTTTATTATTTTAATTAATTAATTAATTAATTAATTATAAAAACTTAAAGGGATAGTGTACCCACAAATAAAAGTTGTCATGATTAAATCATCTCCAGTTGTTATAAATCTGTATAAATGTATTTGTTCTAAAAAAACACACAGAGAGAAATTTGGATTCTTGTAACCCAACAGTAGTTTGATATTTTAATATGCTAATTTTGTGTTGTGTAATTAATGCACTTTAGAGCATTTAACAGGCACTCACAGTTTGTTAGCTCTTAACTAACACAATGGGATATGAGGTTGCACAATTCTCAGCTGGTTATGTAAAGGACTGTGACACTGAAAGCATTCTGTGGCTGCAACTTCCCCAAGAGATCAACAGAGGGCGCTCTCAGATCGAACCTTCACGCCATTGGCTCCTGCTTTTAGGTGTGCAGACCTCCAGGGGTGAGGGGGCTTCACACACTGACCTCTCTACTAGATATCACAGAACCTCAAGAGCAGGTTTTATGTCAAAGGTCCACTAAATAAACAATTTATTTATTTGTCCTTGATCTGGTGCCAAAAAAAACATGTGTAAAATAAAAAAAAAACAAGAGAAAGATAATATAGAGATAATTGTGCAATAACAACAAAAGATAAATGTCTTTGTGAATCATTCTCCAAAAATGAATGGTATTTTTTTTAATGGAAAATTTTAATAACATTGTTTGAAAACCGAAGACATTACTATAGGCAACTGTATTGACTGACGTCTCAGGGCTGACTTACACTTCTTCTTTCCTAAAGTATACTTCTTCAATGCACATGCAACACTACAGGTTAAAAGCAACAGTCATCTCTAAAATATATGAAACAACAGCCAGATTCAGCCAAAAACATCATTGTTTTATTATACTTTATAAAACAGTGTTGAGTTTTGTAAAAACAAAACAAAACTGAATATATTTTCATTATCAGAGTTTCATTTTCAGTATATAATTTCAAAGTTTTAGACACATGGATTTAAAAATTAATAATCTTCGCATATGATTCCACGAATATGTCAACCTTACGATGAAATTATTGAGATTTTACAAAAGGTTTTTAGTATACTTGAACACATGTGTCAACATTTGGTTGTTTAAATATCAATGTAATGTTTATTTTACATTTTTAGAGTATTATTTCTATTTTCAAGTAAGGGCTATTTTTAGGATGGTCACATTCAATATTTTTCTGAAAAACAGACACACGAAACTAAAAATTTAGTAATTGTATGTTCTGTAAAGTGCTATCTCTTGGTCATTTATTGAGTACTTTTTTGTATTTTGTTTTGTACATTTTCATTCGAAAAAATCTTAAGAAGTTTGAAGTCTCCCAAAAACTGTGTTCTTTTTTGCCACATCCATAACGCAGGTTATTTATCTTCGATAAAAATGAAAAAGAAATCGAAAATGTGTGCATAGCTGTTATTTTTCTAATGTTTAGATACTATCAACAAGAGTTTTGTATAATATAAACAATCCTTTCAGTTTACTGATTACAACTACATTCTGAGAGTGTCACGTCCATAATTCAAAATGTCACGTCCATTATGCTTGAATTGCCCAACTGTGTTAACACAACACAAAACACAATTAAGACGCATTTCTTAATTTTGAACAATCAATGGTGAGACAAAATGTCTTGGTTGAAAACTTTTACTCAAAAGTCTTCACTTTTGTACAAACTGAGCGAATAATGACAATGTTCATTTTATGTTGGATTATTCCTTTAAGCCTGTGTAATAGAAGCCCCTTCCTAATCACATTCTAACAGTTATAAGTTATATATATATATATATATATATATATATATATATATATATATATATATATATATATAAAACATATAAGTTAAATAAACTGTAGAGCTGTCAAAATGATAAATCAAAACCCACAAGAAAAGTGAGTGTTTACAAACTGTATGTGGTGTGCATAGTGTGTTTTTATAAACACATACGCATAAATTCATATATTTAAGAAATGTCTAAATATCTTCAAAATATTTCTAAATGTATTTGTTTGTGTTTATAAATATGAAGTTAAAAGGCATAGTACACAGACATACATTATGCCAGCCAACTTCTCCAGATGCAGGTAATTTTAAAGGATTATCTTGACAGCCCTAATAATCAGAATCATATATTTAAATATTATATTTACATTGCTTCTTGCACCCACCAGTCACAAAGCTAGTAGCAAGTAACAGTTGATCAACTTTTTCACTAAACTCGTATATAGCAATATTTAATAAATGTTTACGGCTATAGAATGGAAGAGCATCACATAAATCAAAGAACACTATATTGTCAAAAGTATTCGCTCATCTGCATTGACTCACATATAAACTTAACCGACATCCTATTCCTAATCCATAGGGTTCAATATGATATATGTCCACCCTTTATAACAGCTGTCTACACGGTCTATAAGTGTGTTTAAGGGAATTCTTGACCATTCTTCAGGAAGCGCATTAGTGAGGTCACGCTGATGTGGGACGACAAGGCCTGACTCTCAGTCTCCTCTCTAATCCATCCCAAAGGTTTTCCATCAGGACTCTTGTCTAACTTTTCTTTTCTAACTACTCACTCTATCAAAAAAAAAAACTTTTGTAACTTCGCTCTCTGTGTCACTCGGTAGCATTGTTGTAGCACTTGTTCACCTATTGTTGTATCGGCTATTTACCGCTTCATTGTCTGCTCGACTATTGTAAGTCGCTTTGGATAAAAGCGTCTGTTAAATGACTAAATGTAAATGTTTAAGCACCTTGACCCTGTCATGTTGGGGTCAGCTCCAAACTTTCCCCCAAAGTTGGTAGCATTACCCAAACTCGGTATGCCACTCACAGTGAGAGTGATTGCTCCTGTGATGATGTGCATGGCAGTGTGACTGGCATTATGGTATGTCTCATAAGTTAAGGAGAGTGCCGCTCTATAGGGGGCGTTGTTCTGTTCGGGCCTCGCGTGTGAGCTCGAGGCTCTCTCTCTTTCTCAGCACGTTGTCTGTGCGGCCTCGACTTCCTCCTCCGTGCGGATTTCATGGCGAGAGTTAGCGGGGAAGAGTTGCTTCACCTCCCGTGACCACTGACCCGCGCAGCAACCCCACGCGCGCTTCCATCGGGTGAGTGCGACGTCACGGCTCTGCTTTCGGACCGTATTTAAACATCGCTCGCTCCCATTTTCGAGGCGTTCGGGTGATGTGAGTGTGTAACACACACACATTCTCTCTGTGTGTGTGTTTAATGTTTGGTAGCGCAGTTAGCAACCACAGGCACGGCGCTTTTTTACGACAGTGAACGCAAACGCAGAATAACGCCGATAGCGGATTAACCGCGCGCGTTGTTCGCCCTGCGGGGGTTTTTAACGGTTTTGGGGAAATCGCGACGTGTTTTACCGCATGTGCTAATCGGCTAGCCCAGCGTTTACCGGAGAACTTAAAGCCCCGGTGCGCGGAGAAACGTCACCGCTCCGTTATACGTCATTAAAGCGTGCGTTCACGTTAGGTTCGGTTTGAGCGCGCTCCGTTCCCGGTGCGTGCGTGCGCGCGCACGGCTCTTGAGTTTCTCCCGTTTGAACGAGCCAAGAACGCTCGACGCCTCGCGACATTAAACGCGTTTTTTCTTCACTACTCGACACGTTGTTGACATTGTTGACGTGTGTTTGTGTTAATAAACAAAAGTGAGATTAAATAAACAAAAGTGAGTTTAAATAAACAAAAGTGAGATTAAATAAACAAAAGTGAGTTTAAATAAACAAAAGTGAGTTTAAATAAACAAAAGTGAGTTTAAATAAACAAAAGTGAGATTAAATAAACAAAAGTGAGTTTAAATAACCGTAATTGACGTTTAAATAACGCGCGGTGAGTTGACAACACGTGTTTGTGCGATATAAATTAAGGCGGCTCGACGTTATTAAAACAAGGCGGCTTAATTGATTTTTATTAAGTTATTTGTCAATATAACACCGAATTAATTCACTTTGTTTGTTTAAAGCCACAAAAGAAAATTTGGCAGAGTTGAACGTGCCACCATAAGTGTTTTTCTCCATTAGTTTGTCATCAGTGTTAAAATTTGAATATTTTTTATATTGTTGTATAAGAATGTGAAATTGTTTGTCAAATACTTTAAAGTTTGATAGGTAAAGGAAGTTTATGTCACCATAGCTACACAACTGGTTAAAATATTTGGGGGAAGGAAATGTTTGGCTTGTGTGACCATACAAACTTTATAACATTGAGTTACTTGACTTTTCTTACGATATTACAATAATGTTTTTCCTTTTCTCGGTTATCAGAAATTAAGATTGTGACCTCATCAGACGAGCGGTTCTTTGGCTTCAGTTTCAGGTGGGTTGATCATTTTTCGACTCAGTTTGATAATAATGCATGCGTTCCATTCACAGAGTGTCTCACAATGCACGCATGTATAGTTTTTCACACTATATT
This sequence comes from Triplophysa yarkandensis, assembly GCA_033220385.1. NCBI lineage: Eukaryota > Metazoa > Chordata > Actinopteri > Cypriniformes > Nemacheilidae > Triplophysa > Triplophysa yarkandensis. The sequence continues at coordinate 2,064,305 of CM065667.1, read as the reverse complement.
TGTTACTTGACGTGATGTACAAGACATTTGAAAGGTTTTTTTGCCCCAAAATGATGTCACGAACCTGTGTGGTTTCCCTTTTTCTGCGGAACGTGAAGGGACATATTTTGAAGAATGTCGGGAAACGGCACTTATTCACTCGCTATGGTTTTTGTGTCCGTACGATAGAATGGATGCCGCTGCTGTTACCAACATTCTTTGAAATATCATCTTTAACGTTCTGTAAAAGAAAGTGGTACAGGTTTAAAAGAGGGTAAGCAGGCGGTGTTTTCAGTTTTGGGTTATCTTTTGCTTGAATGTATTTGTTCTATTTGTCAATATGTTGACATGTAAATGTGTTGTTGCAGTTGTTTTGGAGATCTGGGTGTTTTCTGAACAGAACGCTGTGCTGTTGCCCTCCATCCGTCATTGTGTTGTGGCTGTAGCTGTTCCTACTGAAGACCTGCCATTCGATGGCTCTTATGGACAAACACAAAGTGAAGCGGCAGAGACTGGACCGCATCTGTGAAGGTGAGAATATAGGTACTTCAACCTTACTAGATGTCTTACTGTAAACGGAAGATAATGCATCTGTATTTACATTTACATTTAGGCATTTAGCAGACGCTTTTATCCAAAGCGACTTACAATAGTCGAGGAGACAATGAAGCGGTAAATAGCCGATAATGTTAAATGAAACCAGTGTGTTAAGAAACCTTTAGGGTGACACTGGATTCTTATTCATAAGTAATTTATTCATTATTTATCATTAAAATCTATAGTTGGAAGTCAGTGCTAATATCCACCTGAAGCACAGCCAGAGCTTTATCGTTGAAATGTGAGCAGTGTGCGACCTGTCTTCCAAGACGCAGAGCAAGTTTTTCAATTTATACAATATAAATTCATACAGTTTTCAGGTGTCACGTACGCTTATCAGTCAAGGGCAAGAAGACTAGAAACTTTTATGTAAAAAAGAAATTCAATTTTATGCTGTATGGACTCCAACATCACACTTACACCAGATACAGGCTTTGTTTTGTATTCGACTTCTAAAATGTTTGCCCTTGAGATATTATTTGGTTTGTCAGTTTTCTGTTTGCTTAAATTTGTGGCCTGAACTGTTTTGTTTCCCCATGGTGTATATATGTAGGGGTTACTCAGGTCTTTTATCTTTTTGTGGTTTACCTTTGCGCAACTGGTGTAAGAAGTGTGGTATGGAGTTGAAGTGTACCGAGTAAACCAAAGTAACTACACAAAGTATGAGAAAGACAGGTGATATGATTTGTTTGAACATGGTTAGACACCTGAGAGTCGGTTCTCCTATGGCTCCTCCCTGTCTACTGCAGGAGTGTCTGGGGTTGCTTGTGTTCTCCATGCTCAAACACCCACACCTCTGTTATTAAAATTCAGCGGTAATGTGTGGCTTAAAGCACCTTCAGTTTCGTTATAGTTCTCGTCTTTTGAAGATGTTCAGTTGAATCTGTTCTGTATGCACAAACATGAAAACAAAGCTGTTGTGGATTCCTCCATCAACACAATAGTATGGTACTGGCCAGTTTCTTTTAGCAGATGCTCAAAGGGTCGAGGTGTAACTACTTATTAACATCAAAGAGGAAAAGCTCTTTATAAGACACTTTATATGCAAATGTTAGTTTGCCTTGTAAATGCAATCCTGATTATTTGGCCCAGTGTTTGATGGTAAGTTTGATTTGTGGTGTTAATATTTCTTAAAATAGTTTTGAAAAGGATACAAATTCACTATTTATCCAATGCACTATTGGATAAAATGAAACCTGTTGAAGAAATGGGCTAATACTGCCCAGCAAACACTGGGCCAATGAATCTGGATAAATCCATTTATTTTAAAAGGCTAACCTCACCTTTTCATATTTAAGAATCATACAATGTCACAATTTGATGCTCATAAAAATATATATGCGTTTCTGTATCATAAACCTTCTTAAGTTGCATTTAATTGACAATCATTTGGAAACTCTATAAAAAGGCTTTTCGTGTGTTGGCATGCTCGGTAATTTGTGCAATTTTTTATAAATGTCATATGTGTGACCATTTATACAATGTTCAAAAACTGGAATAGTCATTTTGTGGGGAACACTTTCAAAATTAAAGTTAAAATTTGACAAAATATTAAATGCTCTCTATTTGTAAGCTTTGAATAAAAACGTCTTTAACGTTATCGTTGCTGATCAGCTTAGTGTTGTGTACGCCGCTAAAGTATAAACATTATTGTATATGACATGAAACAACTACTTTATCTCTGTGTGACATCTGAATAGGTTCACGGTCTTTATCGGATCTATAATATAATGGACAGTTATAAGTTCTTGCCAATTTAGTGAAATGTTAAACATTGAATAGAAATTTCAGATTAGTTGTCATTAATTGCATCCAGAATAAAAATGTGTGTTTACATATGTCTGTGTACTGTGTATGATAATTTTGCATGAAACATGTTCATGATATATTTAAAAAAAGTGAATTAAAATTAATAAATGTTTATATATTATGTATATACGTAAATGTAAATATTTATGTATGTTTATAAACAAAAATAATGCACATACCACGTAGTGTAGACAACTTTATTCTGGATGCGATAAATGGCGGTAAAAAAATGAATGAATTAAAAAATTCTGGATGCGTTTAATCATTTGACATCCCTATTTGTAAAATATAAAGGAGATGTGTTAATATGTAACTTAAGCAATAGAGGCCACTCTGAACACAAGAATCATATGTAACAATACCTTTATCGTGTCTGTTTACAGTACGCCAGTCTCTTGTGCCTTAATGCTAAACTGTGTCTTTTGAAATACAAATTTAAATGAAAAATGTGTGTTAGAACCTTTCCTCTATCTTCCGGAGCCTCAGGAGTCAAACGTTTTTGCTGTTCCCGTATTTCGCTTTTTAAATTCTGGCTTCATAAACCTCAATGTATCTGCAAAACTAGACTTCACAAAATTAAGATGTTGCTGATAACTTTCCTGGACAGATGGTAATTTATTCCAGTGACATCAGAAAGTGAGTCCACCGAGGGCAGTCAGGGGAGGGGGGGGGGCGTGTTCCTTTAGGGGGGCAAGGTTAAGGTAGTAGATATGAACAAGAAGCTGTCTCTTTAAAAAACAACAACTGCCCCTTGTGCCGCTTGTCAATGCCGTGGAGGTTTGTGCTGGTTGGATGAAGCTCTAAGCACAGACCTCTGATTGGACCAGTGATGTGGGGGAGGGTTTAAACCCGTATGACACAGGAGATGGGTGTCTGCCAGGCAAAAACAGCCTGACACTGATTGTAAAGGGTGGAGAGGGAACGACAGAAGAGGAGGGGAGAGAAGACAAGGCGCGTGGATTTCATGATGCAAGGTTTGGATGTACATCTACCTCCATGGCGTTTCATATTGTGTGTGTTGGGAGCTCGTGAGATGAAGTTGGAGTAATACAAATGGGTGTGGTGTCCAGAAGGGCGTAAATTTTCCTTTTTGGTGTGTCTACTGTGTGTGTCCTTGCAGCTTGAGCAAAAGTGTATGTATGTATGTGTGTGTGTGTGTGTGTGCGTGTGTGTGCTGGCCAGGCAGGGTGTGGTGCAGCTGTATTATCATCCACCCACCCTTCCCCCCCTCTCCTTATGTGTGTGCGTATAAGGACCATGTGGGGGGTGAAATGCAGAGCGAGAGAGCAGGAGAAGGTTTGGGAGGGGGTGAAATGGAGGAGAAATGAGCGCTGAATGAATGGCATTGTTTGCATGGCCATGCTTGTGTTGTAGCCCTCTCTCTTTCTCATGTAGCCTGGCGAGGACTCAACACACGGCATATGTGCTCTCAGTGGCGTTCTTGCCGTGACCCACAGGAATAAGTGTTTGCATTGTGCACTTCATGGACTGATTTTCGGCCATTTTTATGTTATGTAGTATGGCAGGCATTTCTTCTGCCATCAAGCATTCATATGAGGGAGGAGAGCGCAAATATTTGTCTTAAAGGCCTCATCGTGGCAAACTCCTTGATTGATAGCATGAACTGCGGTTCGATGGTTTGAATGTGGGTGTTATTGAACATTATGGAGAGGTGTCTTTACCCCACCCCCCCATCTCAGCCGCCAGCCAGTACAGCAACACCTGTCAGTGATGGAGGGGGGCGATGGTTCTTAAAATTTAACATGGCTGTTCAGAGCAGATTGCTTCTTGTAAGCTTTTGGGTTTTGTGAAACTATGATTTAACATTTCGACGTTTATTGATAGACAAATGAAATATTAGATCAGAAAATGAAATTCAGGTTTCGCAAGCGGTTATTTGATACGTTTAGTAGATGTCAACAGTGTGTTTTTATTATTTTTTCCATTTCATTTCTCTTCCTTTTAAAATGGCACGGTTTGATGAGGAAGGACATTTATGTGATGTTAAACTGAATTCTGATCACAGTTTTTTCTTACCACAATATTTACATAAGCACAATTTTTTATCTGAATTTGAAAGAGGTAGAGAGAGAGCCGTGAGAGTGAAACCACTGTTTATGGTGTGGTTTTATTTTATATTTGACCCACATGTCCCATAATGTGTTACATCAATACAAAGGGACAAAATAGTCTGAAATTAAAATTGTATTTGTCAAATGAATCTAGCTTCATGGACACCTTGTACATTGCAAATGTACAGAAATCTTGTTCCAGTCATTTTACGTGTGACAATTTTTGTTGTGTTTGCTTAAAAATGTCCGTCCTGTAGTTGTTTTGTGCTTTGCTTTAACATTTAGAGGTTCCTCAATGTCTGATAGGTCAGCTTTTTACATCACGGATTAAAAAACAGTTCTATCATCTTCATCTATGGGCGCCACATGCCACCTTTTTAAGACCAATATCTCTAGTGTATGTCTGTATGGTTTATCACAGTTATTTGACATTCCAAAATATTTTAAATAATACAGTGAATGCTTAAGAAACTGTGTGATCTGACGTGTCTTCACTCAACATTTAAAGGACATTTTTTTTAAGCAAAAACAAAAAAAATAAGCGATTCCGGACTTGCTGCATCAGAGACGCACATTCTAATATTTAGTTTTGGTCTGAGTGCTAAAGGCAGTCTTTTCTGTTAAGGTCCCTTTAAAGTAAATGTTATTGGTTATTTAAAAAATTATATCGTATATTTCCTTCATTGAAAAGTCGGACCATGTGCCATAAACGGATTCATTTTGACAACTAATCATTTTCTAAATCTGTGTCTACATACTCTCATTCTTACATACATTAAATGCTCAGACAATGAATACAGCACTTTAATGCTCAAGCTTTAGACCTGTTCAGTTTTGTATTTTGTCTCCCAATTAAGACATATTTCATTATCTTTACATAGACAGCGTGTTAGTAAATAACTATTAGATGATTTGCTTGTACTTAAAATAATCACTGTATAAATTAAGCTGTTTATGTATAGTAGTGGTCTGTAGCTGTATTTTGCTAGAAATTGTGGATACTGTTGACTTGATAGTTCGAATAAAACATTTGAGAACACACAGATGTACCCTCTGAGTTCTGTGTCTATATCTATTACCTTGATGATCTAATTTATCCCCACGATTATAAACCTATCTTTAGTTCCAACATGTTTTGAGGGCACATTTTTTTGTCGGCGCAGCTTCTGTCAGCTGTTTTTTTTTTTATGAATGTCATGACGACAATTAATATATAAATCTCCCATGTTCAAGGCTTTTTTAACTTGTGACCCACAGGTCTTCTAAAAATTCTAGAAATATGTGCATGTGATGGGTAGACATGTGTATGATGGTTTTAAAATCAACTGCTGACTTGATAACTTTAGATGACTTTAAAACATTTAATTAATTCTGCAAAAGTGGCAAAGGGAATGTAATGATTGTTCATCATAAATTACATGAATGAAATAATAAATACATTTTTTCAAAATCTTGAAGAGGTTATCAAGTTGATTATACAATGTTGAATTGGTCACTCAAGACTCACACATGGACATTTATTAACTAGGGTAAAACCACATATATGTGAGTTGTGTGAAATTCTTTTAACTATAAAACATATTCTGTGCGAATGTCCACAATTAAGTGACATCAGACAGTGTGTCTTATTCAGAGACTACATTAATGGACCTTTTTAAAAAGTAATACAAGATTTAGTTTTTTATCATGTATTAAAATAATGAAGCTTTTGTAGATGATGTTTTATTTCATTGTAATATCATTTATAAAGGGTGAGTTTGTTTAATATGTATTTATGTATAATGTTGACTGTTCAGGTGTTTTAACGCATGTCATGAAATCAACTTACAAATAAGTTTGCCACAAATAGGCACAAAAATGTTAAAAAATAAGTGTTTTGTCTGAATGTTGAGTTGACTAGACAATAAGACGGAACCTCTTAATAATAAGCCTGAGGTTCGAGTCACCTGACCCACAAGTAACTAAGCTCAGGCTTTTACATGAGACTCGTTGTAGAGTAAAGGAATAGCTGGTTGATACTTAAGTGAAAAATAATGGTTCTCTTCTTTGTATTTTGATTCAAATTTGCAAATATCATTTGTTAGGTTTTGAACTGTGAAATTCTGTATTAGTAGTATTTTATTCAAAAGTCCTTAAAGCAGTAAATGGTAGTTTTGTTGTATGGATGAGACAAAGATAATTTACGTTCCAGTCTACTGAATGTAGGTCATTATGAGTCATGTGAAGACTCCCTACCCCCTTCCTCATCTCCCCTGTCCCCTACTCACACTTTTATTTGGCAGATTGGTATGGGGGCATAGTGCTTCTTAAGTGATTTTGTCTTGTCATGAAGTAGAAAGTCACAAGCGTTTCCTGATATTTGTAACACCACTGTCTTTTTTAATCAGCGAGCGCGAAACTCGCTTATGATTTAGCATCATACATATGGAAAAGGTGCAAAAGCTGTCACTGGGATGCTACCCTACCAAACGTTTCTCATATGTACCAATATGTTTGTATTTTTACAATTTTCAAATGTTTGCTTGTAATAGGCACACTTTAAATGCAAAATATACTTGTACTGTACAAACTCATTAGTACCTTGCTTGGGTACATTTTTCTGATAATGTTTAGATGGCTTCTAAAAACAAGCATTGTTGTAATCTAACCATAGAGACCGTTCAAGACAATAATAGGACTTCAGATATCAGTTACGAACTTTTAACCCATACTAACAGATTTAACAGCTCTGTAGATTATGTTTACAGGAAGTTATTTAAACTATTTGTAAGCATTGCTGAGGGAAATAAAACGTCTTTTAAATCGAGCATACAGTTGCCATATTTCTGGTAAAATGATCACTAAAATAAATGTCATGTTGAAAAAGATGCTGTAAACTATTGTTGTTGATTAACCCCAGTGTCTTAAGCTTTAGGTATTGAATTAAAAATGTTTTGTTTTTGTCTTTCCGTCCTGTTATTGTCATTAATACATCTGAGTCTATTGATGATTCCTACAAAATGCTTTGTATTTATAGTAACAAGGTTTGTGAACTTTTATCTCCGTCAATTTGTTAAATCGGAGCAAATTAAATTATTATTATTGTGGTAGTTCACCCGCTCTTATTTGAATACTTGAATTCCAGACCTCAAAAGTTGTCAAATTTCAATTTCCAAAAAAGATAATGGGTGTTATGTTTAAGATATGACATTTTAGGAATTGTCCCCAAACCATTTGATAGAGATATACATACCGAAGCTTGTTTTTGTCACATCTAGATAGTTTCAAGTCTCCTAAGGGTACAAATATTTTCATAATTGGTCTCCAAATATAAACAATGTTCATGTGTGGGTGGTATTTAATTGTCCACATTAACACCATAGACTTTTTTTAATAGCATCTCATGTTAAAGCATATTCTTTGAATATACCTTTCATGATTAAAATTTACGCGATTAAAGTACTAAGTTGGGTATGTAGCCATAGTTTGTTTCCATTGAGGCTCACCAATTGTTGACTTGGATCAGAAACATGGCATGGAAGTATGTCTAAACGGGCCCTGTTTCTTTGAAACTAACTTTCCAAATAGGGAAGACGTGGAATTTGTTAATTTGTTGTGAACTTGGATGCTGATTTGCTTAATGCTGAATACATGTTTATCATTGTGACTCTGACCAATACCCTGTCTGATGACATCATCTCATAAACATGCATGTTTTGCCTGTAGCGGAAGAAAGATCATGATTGAGCATGCCATTTAAATGGATGTTGTTGTGAAGTTAATGAGGATATAAACCCATAATAATACAAGACATATACTTTCTCAGCATAGTTATATTCAACTGGTTTATCTAATTGGCATCAAAAAAATTTTGCGGTTACATGTTGGTCACAATTATTATCCCTTTTGTTTAATTTGATTTGTCAAGATATCATAAATACTTCTTTGCAACTTTTAATGCTTAATGAGGTAAAATGGAAATTGCACTAAAAAGTTCAAAACTTAAAAAAACAGTGAATTATTTAAAGGAGAGACATTAGACATAATTTTTTATTTATTTATTAATGTGGGATTTTTAAAGTGCCTCTCAAATTGTGATAAACATATTAACATAGAATTGTATTTTTTTTAGTCCTCAACTATAAATAAATGACATTAAATGTTCAAAGGGCACATTATTAGTTTTATTGCTTCCTAGTTGCTTCCCGTCTTTCTTCATGTCTCAAAAACACACGCATTTTATTGCCTGACTCTTCAAGTCCCACCTCCCAGTGTACTCTGATTGGTCAAACATTCTTGTCTACTGTTATTGGTCAACTTGGCATCTAGTTACTTCTAAAACAGGTCTCTGACAACATGTCATGGAAGTAACTGAGTGACTGCAATTCTGGCCTTTCATGTAGACCAAGACAAGTAATAGATGTTACTTTCTTTATCTTGAACTTTAAGATTTGTAACTTCACACACCGTTTACAGGTACTAACCCACACACAAACACAAAGTAAATGTAAAATGTGGTTGTCAAACGGAGAGGCACTTTTAGACGAATACTTTTAAATGTATGTGTTTTTTAAACCAGTTGTTTCACCTAGCTAGCCTTTCCCATTTATTTAGTCGTTTTATGATTTTATATAATCAAATATCAAAGAAGACATTGGCATTGATTACATATGGTTGCTTATTAAGAGGAATAAGGAAAACCAATGAAAACCAATGTTATTTTCCAATGAAGTGCATACAAAATGCATTGAATGCATTGAGATATGTTTTCCAGTTTCTACGTGTAACGTTCAACATAAACCCTATTTTCCTGGACTCTTCATCTTACTACAGATTTTTTTTCATTTACCTGTTCATTTAATATTGCTTTCTTTCTATGCATATATCATGTGTTGCTAATGGATGATTTTATACTTTCCCGAACAGTTTTGGTGATGTTTCTGAGGATTTCTGGCCCCTTAGATTCAACTTCTTAAACTTTTCTCCAGCTGTGCTCCTCAGGGATCTTTTTTGGCCACTAACTCCTTACTGTACAAAAATATACAAATCCTTCAGGCATATTTGTTAAGCCTCATAGTCTTTGACTTTACCAACTGAGGTAGATGGTAGAGAAAATCCCATAAAATTATAATACTATTCATATATACTTTATATAATTATGGTTGCACGATTTTGCATGATACCAAATAAGTAAAGGATGTATGTTGTGAGAAAAATCCAAAACAAATAAAGACATAGCAATAGAGAAGCATTCCAAACCTTGCGGTTATCTGATTCAGATAAATTAGCTCTATATATGTCCAGGGCATGAAGATATATTCTGTAGAATTAAGTGCGTTGTGGTGATTTGAGGCGAGTTAAAGATGTTAAACAGATTAATAAAAGGGTGAAATGGTGCTTTAGGCATACCTCTTATAAATCCTTTTTTTTCAGTTACATTATTTAATCCAACTTTTTATTAATGTGATGTTTGATGTTTTGCAGGCATTCGACCACCCATCCTAAATGGGCCCATGCACCCTCGTCCTCTGGTGGCACTGTTGGATGGGCGGGACTGCACAGTTGAGATGCCCATCCTGAAGGATGTGGCCACTGTGGCCTTCTGTGATGCCCAGTCCACCCAGGAGATTCATGAGAAGGTAGAGTGTCCACCTGTCTCTTATATAATCAAAAGGCTGTTAGGTCGATTGTGTATTAAACAGGATTTAATGTTCTTGACTTTGTTGCCCTAGGTTCTTAATGAGGCTGTTGGTGCTTTGCTATACCACACCATCACGCTGTCACGAGACGACCTGGACAAATTCAAAGGTCTTCGGGTCATTGTGAGAATCGGCAGTGGGTTTGATAATGTTGATGTTAAAGCTGCAGCAGAGCTGGGTGAGATTTGCCTCTATGCCACAATCTCATAATTTTTCGCTTTGTCTGAGTTGATTCTGTAACTGGTTAGCCTACATTTTCAACAGGTATTGCAGTGTGTAACGTGCCAGCTGCATCTGTGGAGGAAACGGCAGACACTGCCATGTGTCTCATTCTGAATTTGTATCGGCGCGTCACCTGGATGCATCAGGCTTTACGCGAGGGCACACGTGCCTCAAGTGTGGAGCAAATCAGGGAGGTAGCAGGAGGCGCTGCTCGCATTCGAGGAGAGACGCTGGGTATCATTGGGCTTGGTAAGTTCTTTTCTTTAAAGGTTCAATAATATTCAGGGATGTGATTTTTCCATAAGAAAAGGGATTTCTGTATTTTCCGACATCTGATATAGAGGCGCCATCTAGCGTGTGTTACTTTTAATTAAATTACGTTGGGTTTCCTTTTTTTTCCATGGCCGATCACATGCCTGAAAATTATTTGATGCTATAGAGTGGGGTCTTTTTGTTTATTTCAAGTCTGGTAAACTACATTTATTAGAATATGAATTGTGTTTATGGTGCATTATCTTTATACAGATTGTTTATGTTGCAGTATGGTCCCATAAGCAATATATATTGCCAAAATCTTGTAGAAAATTAAAGAACATTTTTAGACAAACTGTTGACTCAATTGTTAGAGCTTTTATTTTTAAAAGTTAATGTGCTATAGACAAAATGTATTCTACATTCTAAAGTTCATATGGATAACAGTTACTACTTTCAAAAGTCTTTATTTGCTGTACATTGTAGTCTTGGAAGTTGAATAATGGGAATTGGATATATAATTAATCAAAATAATGGTCAAAATAAAGATTGAGACTGTTGTTTCCCTCTGATCACTTTTTTTAGGACGTGTGGGTCAAGCAGTTGCTCTAAGGGCAAAAGCCTTTGGGTTTGGAGTGATTTTCTATGACCCATACCTGCCGGATGGTGTGGAGCGCTCACTAGGCCTCCAGCGCATGGCGACACTACAGGACCTTCTCATCCACTCTGACTGTGTGTCGTTACACTGCAGTCTAAATGAACATAACCATCACCTCATCAATGACTTTACCATTAAACAGGTACAAATACAACAAAATTGACTGTTTCATTAGGAAAGCATCAATGTTTGCAACTCATGCAATGTCATTTACTTTTTGTCCTTGATTGTCTGCAGATGCGTCAGGGAGCGTTCCTGGTAAACACCGCTCGTGGAGGTCTTGTGGATGAGAAAGCTCTGGCCCAGGCTCTGAAAGAAGGCAGAATACGGGGGGCGGCCTTGGACGTTCATGAGACGGAACCCTTCAGGTATGAGGAAACATCTTGATATCTGCTCTCCTGTTAACTGTGGTTTGTTGAAACAAGTCATTTTGTTTATTGCACGTTTAGCATCCAATCTGCAGAGATTATTGTAATAGTCTGTATGTCAATATATACGCAATAACTGCATATTATTGTTACTAACACGACTACTTTCTGCATCAGCTTCTCCCAGGGTCCACTAAAGGATGCTCCGAATCTTATCTGTACCCCACACACGTCCTGGTACAGCGAACAGGCCTCTGTGGAAGCCAGAGAAGAGGCGGCGCGGGAGGTGCGCCGAGCCATTACAGGTCAGGTCAAACTCGCTCAAAAAGCGAATTTGAGGGTATTTTTGTCTTTTATTTGATTAAAGATTCAAAGATTAATCAATATTTAAATGGCAATCAAGTATTGGTTGGCCACAATAACCATCTAGTGTTATTTTTATATTTTGATGGCCCTAATGTCCAGTGATGGTGAGTTTTGTGTTTGTTGTGGTGTCACTTACAGGTCGTATCCCTGACAGTCTAAAGAATTGTGTGAATAAAGAGTATCTGATGGCAGCATCTCAGTGGCCTTCTATGGAAGCTGCCTCTGTGCACTCTGAGCTGAATGGAGCCGCCTATAGGTGAATGCAGCTCATAACAGATGTTGTAAATTGTCCGCCTTGAGGTTCAGAAGGATAAACACAATTTCTTTTGTGTTTCACAGGTTTCCTGCAGGTTTAATCGGTGTTGCAGCTGGAGGCCTGCCAGGCACCGGTGCAGGAGTGGAGGGCATTGTGGCTGGAGCTCTGCCCTTGGCCCACGCCATCGCCCCCGTGTCACACCCGCCTCACACCCCGTCTCCAGGGCAACCCTCCAAGGCAGAGGCTGACAGAGACATCCCCTCTGACCAATAGCATCCCAACACATTCCATTTTGTCCTGATCACCACACTCTTCACCTAACCGCAGGGTTGGCCAAGGTGGTCGGCCCCCGCTTTCGACGCGACTTCGGGTCACCCCAGTCCAACAGAACACGTGTACAAACCCAGGAGTGACTCACTCGAAACCCTCAAACTTACCCCTCACTTCCACTCACTGTATCTTTTGGCAGTAAGCAATAACTCCTCTCAAGGACTTAATAATTGGGTTGACACACTCTCCTTTCCAAGCTAAGAAATCCCAATTCTTTTGCTTTGTATCTACTGTGGACTAGCTGGAGTTTATTTCCGAGTAGTGCTTCTCATTTTTATCCATCAAATCGTATAACGGAGGAGAAATACACTCATGGACATTCTTTTCTATACTTTATCTCTTTTGTGCCCCACCCATCTTCCTTCAGGCATACATTTTGTAAACCACCTTAGCCTGTCCTCTCTTAGCAGGCGTTCAGTCTTCAAAACAAAGCAAGAGTTGCTTACGTCTCTTTTAAAGTCCTTTAGCCGTCAGTGTTTATTTCACAGCCGCTTCTTCTTTACTAGAGATCAAGGCTTAGAGTGACTCGGTCCCTAGGATGAGATCAGATGTTTTGTGTTCCTCTCTCTTAATGTGGAAGGCATCTTGTCCATGGTCTCAAGGAGGCGTTTGCATATAGAACCATCAATGCCAGTACATTATCAAACCTCAAAAAGCTTGAAGTCACAAGGCTTGCAGAAACCTTAAAGTCTGAGCTCCTCGGTGTCATTAAAGTCCATATTGCGATGGTCAGATTTGAGCTCTGTGAACAGCTTTGTGAGGAGAGATTTGCTGACAGGTCACAAACATTCACACGTTTGCTTTAGATAAAGCCATAATCACAGTTGTTACATTGCTGGTATTAGTGGAGTTATCTTTGTTTGCTGTTTATGATGAGAGGCACACCTTAAGCTCTCAAAAATACAGTTTTTTTTTTTACATTGCGTGTGTTTGACGTGACTGAGGTCCACATTGAGAGATCCATAATATTGGCACCTTTTGTATTCTCAGCTGTGTGAAGAATATTTGCCTTGTTTTTCGCCACCCTCTCTCTCTCCTAGATATCTCTTGCTGTATTTCCTTATCGTGCCTCCTTTTTCGCTTAGAGCCTTCTCTTCATGACACAGCGAGGCACCTTGTCCACCCTTGATCTCAGCTTTCGCCCTCTCGCCCCTCCATCAGTTCCCATCAAATCACTGTGTAGCGTGCCAGCTCTGCCCTTCCTCTTCAGTATCTTCCCACAAGGCACTTAAATCTCTTTTCTTTCCACTCACAAAGACGCACAGGCCTAGTGTGCAGATGTAAGCAGCCTAAATTCGTCCACCGTTTTTGAAGGCAGCATTGCAGTAATGTTGTTTGGCCAGCAGGAGGCAGTGACTGGCTTTCCTTAGGTCAATGGCCATCCTACAATGCATTTGTGGTGGTTTTTCCATCACTAAGCCAGTCTCTTGCTTCTTTGACAGACAGTTAGCAGGAGGTCAGACATTGGAGACCCACAGAGACACGTTGTGGGGCCGCTCCCTTTATCCAAGTGTTTAGATGGATGTGGCAGTCCTGTTTGAGATATTTTCATTGGTGTTTTCTGTGTTTAGATGATTCTTACAGCACACAAAACAAGTTGGAGCGCATGTGAAGGCTACGTCACTGCTTTCCAAAGAAGATTAGGTCGTCACCATGCTTGAGATGTGTCTCTGGATTCTGTTCTGTGTAAAGAGAGGCCTTTCTTGTACCTCAGTAACAGATATTGAATGTATGCTCAGATCTTTCTTGCTTTGTACAGCTTTTTTAGACCGTAGGTTGTGTTTTGAGGGGATGTGTATGCGTCTGCACGTATGCAACTGTGTCTGACTGCATATTCAGTATATCAGTTATACCTGAGTATTGAAAACCGAGCTTTTTTGTTTTTCTCCAAGCATAGGGTTTCTTTATATTGGTTCATAGATGTAGTTTAAATCTCAGGCTTTAGCTTTATAGGATGTACTCGATCTGTGATTTTTGTAATTTTCTGTAAAAAAGGAGCACAGTTTCATGTCTTTGAGATGTGTGCGTATAAATGGAGATGGGAGTCTGAACTGGTACATAAATATCTGAATAATATGAATTTGGTGTAAATTCGCCCAATTCGAATCGTACTATATATCTGATGATGTTGTGAGTATCCCCACATGGTTGTTTTCCTTGATAGTCCGTGCTAATGGAATGATGCATGGTGATGAGATAAACGCATCTAAAAGTTGTACCTTTTAGGCCCTCCCTTGTTCCTTATTGGCCACATTTTGGTGTTGAGTTTTGATTGACATGCAGCTTTCCTTGACTGAAGTGATGCCCTTTATTCCCATCAATACAGCTCTGTGAAATGATCTTTGCAACTTTTTTGGTTTTCTTCAAGCATTATCGTGGTGTTTCTTTGCTGTCAATATCATCCAGCTTTGATATAAGATGTGCACTATGTGATTACCAAGGTATAGTTTGTGTCATTCAGTGTTTAACATGTTGTATTGAAATATTTCAAGATGAGTCTTGGTCAATATTTTTCCCTCTGTTGTGCATCCAGGAATCCCTCACACATTTCTTTAGATTCTAGTCACTTGGTCCCCTCGCTGCCTTAATGTTGTGGATCGTGGTGGACTTGGTGAATATCTTGATCTTTGTTCCCTGCGTGAAACCTCATCCCAGCAAACAAGCACGCAAGAGAGAGGAAGCTGTTTTCTTTAGCCATATGTCGTTCTGTGTGCTTGATGAAAAGTTCTGGAGAATGCAAATGGCTTTCGCTTTAAAGGTGCGAAATGCCTAGGCGCTGTTAAAGGCCCTTTCAGGATAAGCCGATCCCAGTTGTGGGATGAAGCTGTGGCTCGGTCGAGTCTAAAAAGGAAGGACAGGAGATGAAAGATATGGACTTGGAGCAGTCAGTTTCTCTCTCAGGGTTCTACATACACACATATACTTCAACAGTCCATCATTATCTTCCTCCATACAAATAAAGATGATCGAGAACTCTCTCTAAAACAGTCCGTCTTGCAACAGTGAGTGTCTTTTTCTGATATTTTTCTTTCTATCGCTCTTCTTTGCTTTCTTACTGCGTGTTCGTCGCACTGACACCCTAACAACAGAAGAATGAATGTTTTAATAGATCTGCGTGTAACATTGAAGTTGGGAAATGTATTTTTACAACATGTGAACTTTTTATTCCTTTCTCTTACCTTCTTTTTGTTATGGATTGTTTTCCCCCTTTTCCCCCCATCACCAGACTGCAAAAAAGTAAAAACTGAAAAAAAAACATGTAACTAGGCTCTTAAGCTTTACTTTTGTTTTTGTTTACTTTTTTATTAGAAAACAATCATGTTTGTGATGGTAACCTCTGATGGTAAATTCCACAAGGTATTTTAATAAAATCCTAAAGATTAAACCACTGCTTGCTCTTTCTTGACTGCTTTACATTTAGATGCTGAAATTTATTTCAGGATCGTGTACTTTTATGTGTGTAATGTCTTGTAGGACTTTTTAAATTAATGTTTTGCGATGAAAAAATTAAGGGAACATTTCAAGAACACTTAATTAAAAAAGCATTTCTAGATATATTGTAGCCATTCCTGTTTAGTGTCTGAATTTCAAAAAAATTATAGCATATGAGTGAAAGTATTCAACAGCCATGTGAAAAACTGAAAGATTGAGAAGATTCATGAAAACTGATCAAAATTGAAGTTAGCAGTAGTGATATTTGTATTTTTCTTAATACATTTGGAAATATTACTGTTTTAATGCTTGAAAGTGAATATAATTGTTTTATTGCTTTGCGGTGATTGATGTCTGAAAAAATATATTTAGTTTCCCCAGGTTTTGTTTTTTGCAAATTAGGAAAAAAATTAAACATTGTAAATGTTACACATTCATAGAAACTTAATGATTATTCAGTTTGAAATATACCTGTAATTTTAAATTCGAAACGACTGAAAATATCTGTTAAAATGGTCTTTTAATTTTTCCTGTGGCTTTTTGGCAATTACTATTTAATGGTTCTTGTCATTTATATAGCCTTAAAACCTGGAATAGAATTAAGAAAACAAACAAGTGTGTTTTATGTCTTGTTTATTTGGTCGATTCTCTCCAGTAAATGTCCATGATGGCTGTTTATCAGTTTACGTCTCTCAGTTGCCAGTCAGTTTAATGATGTGCTCGGGCCAAATGCCCCCCACCTCGAGTACCAGCTCAAATTGTTACCAAATGACCAAGAATCTTGTCTGCACAAATGGAGCCATATATGTTGAAGCCCGTTTAGAAAATATGGGCAACATGCATTATTAGTATAGCTTTGATCCACTGTAAGTCTCTCTGAATAAAATTCTATTTTGTATTACCATGCAAAAATTCAGAATCATAAATATTGTGTTTATCGTTGTGTTTTCTATGTGATTTCAATGTTTATTTGACTCCTGGTGTTTAGGAGCATGGGTTAGCCCGTAAGGTTTGGCTGTAAACATTCTTTATGTCTTGTAAATGATGGAAACCCCTGCTCAGAGTAAGTTTGGAAAAACAATGAAATGGCTTCCTCTCTTTAAAGTTTGCCAATCATGTTGGTGCTGATTTTCTGAATAGCGACAAATGTTAACGGTACAGTTTTATGGTATTTGGGTTTGGGAGGTTGCTCTGTTCAATTGATGTCACACGAGTGTGTAGAAACAAACGTGTTGGAGAAAAACAAGATTTTACTGCAGTGATTCACCATTGTTTCCCTGAAGTCCCTTAAGGCTTGTGCAACACAACCTGATGTTCTGGGTCTGTCTGTAGACTACAGCATGATTCTGTTTCTTAGCCTTGTTTTTAAATATGAACTTTTTGTTAAACACTTTTAATTATTATTTTGAGACAAATAACAAAAAAATTAGGGATTTTGTGAAAATTTTGTTTATTTGTGACCCTGTCTTTGAAAAACTGGATAAACTTGGCAAACCTAATTCTGAGATTAAGTGCATCGAAGTTTAATTTAAGCCCTTTTTTAATATCATGAATATCTTTCCACAGAATGTACTTTTATATTATCTTAAGTAGAAAACACTTAATCACAAAGAATGAATTCAGCTGGATTTTTAAAGGCAGCATATAATTGATTAAGTTAATAGTTTACCAAAATATGAAAATTCTGTCAAAATTTACAAGCCATCTTGTCATTTCAAACCCAAATTGCTTGATTTCTTCCGCAGAACACAAAGAAGATATTTTAAGGAATGTTGGAACATGGCCCACATTTACATGAACATGTGTCCATACAATAGAAGTGAAAGTGTTCTACTGCTTTTTATTACTAACTTTTTTCAGCCAGTCATACAGGTTTGAAATGACGAAATGGTGACATGAATTTAATTTTGGGTATACAATTTAGGCTATACAAGTGTATTTGGTTGATTGGTTAAAGGAATAGTTGACCGTAAATACAAATTCTGTTATCTTTTCTTCTATTCTGTCATTTATTCACTTTCATGTCATTCCAAATCAATATGACTGTCTTCCACAGAACACAAACAGAAGATAATTGGAAGAAATGTAATAACCAAACCGCAATACACAGTTATGGTTGATGTTAACTGGATTTCCTTCAATCTGTGTTCTTAAAATATTTCACTGAAACTTCATATTTTAAGTCTTCAGAATTTTGCTTGAGGTTTACACAATTAACTGTTGTTGTCTGGATAATTTCAATTTCAGTGCCTGCGGCCTATTGCTCTGCTACAGACATGATTCTTATATCATTTGACTACTCATCACTACCAGACGAGAAGATGACCATATATTATGTCTACAACAGCTTCCTTCAGACTTAGACGTTAAACCAAATCCCACTGTTTACAGCAGTCAGTCAACAGAGAGTGACTGTTTATGCTGTACTCTGTCCCCATGTAAATGTTTCTCTACAGATGTTATGTCACAGCTGTCATTGCTGGAGATCGTCGGTTATATCACATGCTTCAATGCATCTACACTTAATCCCACAAAATAACAGCATGCTCTGCCTGGATGAGTGGTAAGAAGTGAAATGACGGAGGGAAATGAGGTAAAGGAACAGTCAAGCACACCTGAATAACGGAGCATGAAGGTTGATACTTAAATTGCTTTATTGTGAGACGACAGGGAACATGAGCTCATTTAGATTATGTCATTGTTCGACTATTGTCTCGAAATCAATCAAAGCACTTGGATCGCACAACTTTAACTTTGGCTGTGTTCTTATAACCACAGTTATGCGAAACAACACAGCGATGTTAATAAATAAAGTGTAAACTTAGGAAGTGTGACACGTTTGTGAAGTATTTCCCTGTGTACTCGGAAAGTGTTGGCCAATGGAGACCAAGTGAAAGAAACAGTTCATCAAAAATGGAAATTCTGTCATTATTTAATCACTCTCGTATCATTTCAAACCTGCAAGAGTTTTTCTGTTCTGCGGAACATAAAATGAGATATTTTGAAGAATGTTGGTAATTAAAACACAGACCCCATTGACCCCATTGATATTTCTCAAAATATCATCTGTTGTGTTAACAGGTTTTGAACAACACAAGATTTATTTTATTTTAAAAAGGCATCCTGATGTTTCTGGACACTTAACATTTTTGCTCACCTCATGTCTCCCCCTCTCCTTCCTTCCCATCTGCAGATCTATCAAGGGCTTTTGTCCAAGTTAGGTTCATGCTGGGGTCAGTGTACTCAGTGTGTGTTAAACACTCAGACAGAGAAAGTGATCAGTGCGTTTATGTTGTCAGCTAAAGCCTGATCTATCCAAACCCATCTGCGTCAGTGCAATCTAATGACCGCTCTGATGAAGTGCTTTGTCTCAATGCTAGCGATGAAGGCCTGACGCAGTAAACATAACCAGATCTGATGAGTGAATGTTTTTACATTTGACTTTTCCTGTAAATGCCAGCCTTGATTTATGGTGCCTGGTAAAAAACTCAAAGCTTTATTTTGGTACGGTCTTTTCCTGACAGGGCTAATCGGTGACAAATGCGTTTGTGTTGGACTGATGTGTTTTGAACCAAGTAATTCTCGGATGTCATTTACATCTTTAAGATTGTTTTTATGAAACCCTTTTCCTGTACCGAACCCTCTTGGTATTTAAAAGGTTGCCGTTTATCAGCAGTTGTTTCTAAATTTGTGGTGGATCTGTATTACTGTTGCTCATAACTTGATTCAATGTGAGCATGACTGACACCTGAATGATTGTTAAGGAGAGGTGAACTCGCACGAATGTAACTTGTGATTTATGATGGTCATCAGTACCAAATGGGTTTAGGAATCCTACAGAATTTGTATGGAGGCTCTAAATCAATATCTAGAGAGCAGAATATAATGGACATTTGGAGAGTGGTCTTTATTATGTAGGTCATGCATTAATGTCTGAGTCTGTTCTGAACAGAGAAGCCCACTTTTCACAATCCAGAAACTTGTTGATGAATACAACTTGAAAACAAGTTTTATTTATCATGTGACCTTATAAAATCATTTTTCGGATTTTCTTTTGGGACTTAAGGTTGGACATATTGAAGATTTGGTGTGTTGTATTAGATAGGCAATAGTTTTTTATTTAAACCATAGCCTTGTTGCATAATTTGTGAAATTCCATGCAGATGTCAGCATGAAAACTAAAATATAAAACTACATATAGGAAAACAGGTGAATAAACCATTATTGTTCTTTGTGTCTGTATACTCTATCATCGGGGATTAGTCAATAATAACAGAAGATTTAATATATGGGTAAAATACATTCTTAGATTATTAGTTATTTTCTTACTTGGTAATTCTAGTAAGTGGTAATAGGAAGAGGCTGTGTTATCAATTATGGCAAAATTTCCTGTTCCAAAATTTGGATGCAACTTTGGGTGCTTGATGACTCATAAATTATACTTTCTGGAAGACTTTTGATTTTATTCATGGCAACTTTTGTTTGGGAAAAGTCATTCAGCTGATAGAAGTAATGCTGCTATATTAAACTTTTTCAGACAACAAAGAAATTGTTTAAACAAAACCATATAGTTTTATTTTGGGAGACTCATTCAACACAATATTGAACAGTGGGTCTTATTATCAAAGTCTAAAACTACACGATCATATATTAACATACTTTTATTTACCACACTAATTATAGCAATTTTATCCCCAAATTAAATCCCCAAAAGCAAAATTCAAGTGAACATAACAACCAAAAAAAATGCTGCAGCCTTTTTACACCATACATTATTAGTTCTCTCTATACGATATTAGTTCAATCTACCATAGAAAATCACATCACAGTTCAGACTGTTATGTGCCAGAAATGCCAGCTCAATACAAACTGAATCAAAGGGAGTTGACAGCTCAGACAGCTTTGAATGATTAAAATAATATCGTGTTCGTGTGTGTGTGCGTGTGTGTGCGTGTATACTCATACATGAAGGGGTGGGGGTGAAGAATTGCAGGGGAGGAGAGACAGAAAGAGAGGAGGGGAAAGAGTAAAAGAGAGCAGAGAGGTGTCCAAATCTGCAGTGCACATCTCCACAAAACCTATCCTGCAGTCAACCTTCACAGCCAGGTAAGACTTGTAAGATCTTTATAGACTGCATTTCAGTTCTGCAAGAGTATGTGTTTGTCTTCTGTGCTCATGCCGGCTGCTGTCCTCTGTGCCTATGTACCTTCCCATAGCACTTCTCTGCAGGTCTGATGCCCTTCTCCTTAAGTGATTCAGCACATGTGCCGCTCCGACCCCTTTAATGTTTTCCTCTGTCATTTCCTATTTTCAATTCATTTCTATCGTTCTAAAGTCTCTTCCCTGAACGTATTTCCATTCGCCTCTTAAGCACCAAATGTCTGACCTCGTTCCCCAACACAGGGCGCTGTGCTGCATGCGGCTACGTAATTGCTCTCCCTGTAAGTTTAAGCTGTTTTTCTCCGAAGTGGCAAAAAGCCGCAAGCTCTTTGCTTTGGCACGTATCCGTCTCCCCCGGTTTATTGTGTCTCGTTCCTGCTGGGAGCTGAGATCCTCTGTGTCTGTAGGATGTTTGAGAAGACGGGGGCTTGTTGACACTGAGAGGGCAAACAGAGGGAGGTTTGCTTTAGGTCAGCGTCGGGCAGCATCTGCACCCACCAGCAAGTGCAGCTCTCTCCGTCCCGAACACAAAGAGCTACAGACGATTTGTTAACCATGAACACTTTGGTTTATTGTGCAAGTCCCAAACAGGGAAAGGCTTAATAAGGAAAACGTGTGCCCGCTAACGTTTGGGCCTTGCGTTTGGACGCATGCGAGATGTCACCCCTGACTGGTAATCAAAATATTTGGAAAGTTTTAATTGTCAGCGTATGACGTGTGGAAACGCTGAGTATGCCGGAGACAGATGTGGCATTGTCTCTTCCAGTCTCCCATGAAAAACAGATCTGTTTGTTTACAGCCTAAACGGTATCAAGGAGTTGTACGACGTTGTCTGGACCTGGATTCCAGTGACACTTCAGATTTTCCAAAAGATGCTGAAACCGGATTGGTGGACTGTCACTGAGGATTGAAGAGTAGAGTGAAATGCCAACCACACAGGAGTACGCTCTGCGAGCTTTGCTCAGAAGTTTTAATTTATGTCCCGGTGAACCTGCGGTTCAGCCGGCTTTTCTCTCAATCCTAAACTAGGACCATTAGACATGAGGTCATTCTGGATGACTCAAGTCTTCTTTCCTCACGTATCTATATATATCTTTTCATTTTAAGCACTGGTTTAACCCCATATCCTGCTTTGTCAATAACATCACATACACTCTCTATACTGTGTCTAGAAGCATATAGAGCCCAACCCATGTATATATGTATATTTTATATCAAACCCTAAAGGTTGATCTATATGCACTACCAGTCCAGCCTAAACCTACATTAAATGACTTTAAACTTTAACAGGCAAGCATAAAAATACCAGAAGCGGGGAGGTGGGGAGTCTGTGTCTTTGATCTGTGGGCTCTGTCATTTGATCGTAGCTTGTTATAAACCGAGGATCCAGCGGACGGGCCGAAGCAATAATCTGAGCCTGTGGTGATGAACTTGTGAACCAGTCGCGTTGTCCCTTTATTAAGAGACAGCAGACAGAGCAGATACCAGAATCTCATGCGGTCATGCTCTAAACCTTCTGCCGGGGTCTGGGCCGTTCGTATTGAACACAAGATCGCACACAGGATTAATATAACCCAGCCGAGGTTGCCTGTGTTGTGTTATTTCAATTTAGAAGGGGATGAATCAAAAGCCTGAGTTAGAAACGGTTAATGTGATTTGAGGGCACTGACAGGACTGTGGGATCCAATCACATATATTGTTAAAAACATTTGTAGCATGAAGTAATATTTAGAAATCTAGGATGTCGGAAAGTATTTTTAACATAACTTTTACTTACATTTCAAGAGAAATTATGCTAAAAAACTTAACTTAATTATGCAAAACCAATGTACATGGTAACATTAAGTAATTCCAACAAGCCATTTTTTCAGTGCAACAGCATCAATATTCTTAATATTTTTTTTTTCGACACTCAAAACCATGGGCATCTCTGACACAGCACTCCAGTGGTTACAGTCTAACCTCTCAGGTATGTCCTTCAGGGTTTCCCGGAGAAGTCTCGGAATCGTAACATCTCAAAACCGGTGTACCTCAGGGCTCAGTGCTTGGACCGCTGCTCCTCTCCATCTACATGATATCGCTGATACCGTCATTCGGAAACATGGCTTTTGCCATCACTGCTAAGCGGATGACACGCAACTGCATTTAGAGTTCCACCCTGAAGACCAGAATGTATCGGCATGTGTCTCGGCATGCCTGAGTGACATCGCTCTCTGGATGACGGACCACCATCTTCAACTGAATCATGTGAAAACTGAACTTCCTGTCATCTCTACCGACACGAAGATCCACCACAACCTCTCTTTTCAAATGGGACCATCCATCATAGTACCCTCTAGGACAGCCAGAAACTTGGAAATAGTAATAGATGATCAACTTACTTTCAAGTATCATGTTGCGAGTACCGTCCGGTCCCGCTGATTCCTTCTCTTCGACATCTTCGACCTTTCCTCTCTGGGCATGCTGTGCAAATCCTAGTGTAGGCTCTAGTCCTGTCTAAGCTGGATTACTGCAACACCATTCTCGCTGGACTGCTGTCTTCCACTACCAAATCTATGCAGATCATTCAGAATGCAGAGGTAAGAATGATCTTCAAGGAGCCTAAAAGAGCACAAGTCACACCTCACTTCATCAGGTTACACTGGCTCCCTATAGCCGCTCGCATTGAGTTCAAAGCACTCCTTGTCGCCTACAAAACCATCACAGGTATAGCCCCCTCTACTTTTATTCGCTGATACAGGCGTATGTGCCTACCAGATCCCCTCGCTCAGCGAATGATCAACGTCTGGTGGTGCCAACCCAAACAGTTTAGAAATTGCTCTCACTCACCTTCACAACCTGGCAGACTCTTTCTCCATCTTCAAAGTCACTTTAAAACCCATCTTTTCCATTTCACCTAACCCACAAATAGACCTACATGACACCCTCTCTCTTTCTAACCTACTAATAAACCTCCTTTGACATCCTCACTTTTCTATAAAAAAAAAAACTAGAACACACTTGGTACGTATGTTGTGTTTTTCTTGCTAGGACTGTCATCAATTTAACTTACGATTCGTTGTTGCCCCCTTTTGTAAATGCTTCCTTAGTAAACCTCATTTGTAAGTCGCTTTGGATAAAAGCGTCAGCTAAATGACTAAATGTAAATGTAAATGAATTCAGTCATTGAAAAGACAGTGAAATGTTTTCTTAAGTTCTTTTTCATGTGTATTTCGCCTAATCCTAAATCGTTTTCACATCCGTTTATTACAGTCAGAGATTTAAGTTCTGGTTCTGAGTAAACTGCCGATCTCAGATGCGTTTCTTTGCCGGCAAGAGGATTAAGGTGTCTTGGTTTATGATCCAAAGTTATGCAATATCCTCTTTCATGACATATTTACTGTGTGAGCGTTTGCACATGGCCTTTCTCGCTGTTCTAACAATACAGAGGGTACCAAACCGTGTATATTCTCCAAAGAGCAATACACTTACTGATGACATTTCCTGCTCCTTTTCCTCTCATAGATGATGTCATCAGAGGTCCTCACACCTGGTTGGCTGCAGCAGCTGCTCTTTGTGCTCCTCAGGTTCACCCTCTCATCTGCCGCCCCGGTGAATTTGACGAATGGGACGGAGTGCACAGCTCGAGGCCCAGCCTCGTACATTCTGGTGTTCACCGGCCACTGGAGTCCGCAGACGTTCCCCAAACAGTATCCCTTATTCCGACCACCTGCGCAGTGGTCCAAACTCATGGGTAAGACTTGTGTGTTAATGTCATGGCCTGATGTCTGGTACACAGTGCACCTTCAATTCTAGACAAAAACAGATTCACTGACTGACAGAAAAGTACCTAGTGTGTTCATGTTGTGGTTGCAGACAACGATTCTGGCAAAACATGTTACATTTTTCAACAAATAAATGGATAAAAAACACTTTACAGATGTATACCTCATATAAAAATAGGCATAACATAATACATCTTGAATAAATGTTAAACAAATTACATCTTTTATTATTTATTTTTTTATATTTAATATCATTTCATTTAGTTTTATATAAGTTCCACAGACCTAAACACCACACAAGTGTTAAAAGTGTAAATTAATTCACTGTAAGAATGTAAATGTAGAATAGATAATTAAACTATAATACTCATTTGGTATGCATGGTAAATATAGCAGTTTTTGTATAATTGTTGTTAATAAATATGTTTTATTATTGTTTCAATAATATTTTGAATTTAGTTTTAGTTTATATTAAAAAAATGTGTTGTGTTTTTAATATTGCTATTTCTTTTCTTACCTATTTTATTTGATTCCAATTAAAAATATTTCACCAATCTAGATGAAGTGGTGATAATTTCAGATTTTTTTGTTTTTTTTACTATTTTTTGGATCCATTTTCCAATAAATGAAGTTGTCCGATACATTCAAGCTTGCAGAATCAATTGCTCCAGTTTGGTATGCAATATCCAAAAAGAGTTTATGGCCATGCCATCCTTTCCAGATGGATTGGTCTCTGAATGTCCCGTTCTTCACGTGTGCTGTGCTTCTGTCAGGGACGAGGACATTCAGACTTATGTCATTCCTCACCTTACCATATGTCACTAAGTACTCACAGCTGGCCTGTTAACCCTGCGAGTTTGCCCCAACGACCAAAACCACCCGCCAAACCTAGACGCACTACCTGCGACACCCAGTGCTGTGCCATATGAGAGCATCACAGCCTAATGACTCAAGCAGAGAGAGATGAGTTAGAGAAGACTAACCGTTGCCAGATGACATGGGCTGCCCTGCAGGTTCACCCTTTAATGCTTCTTCCATAAATACACGATACACACAGCCAAACCCAGAGGTCTGGGAGGACCATTGACTTCTACGTGACCGCTGTGTGCTCAGAGAACGTGCTCAATGGTGTCACCGGTTTACCGGCCATCGCACGTCACCGCGCGCCAGCCAAGACGTGCTGCAGACGTAAATGTCTTCAGCCAAAACATTTACAACCCAGAGATTCTGAAAGTTCAAGTTGTGGCTTTGTAGTGCTGAGATGATGACTGTGTGGTTTTGTGTGCCTCCTGGATGGCTTTCCTCATCCTCTTTATCCATTTATCACTATTGTATCTCAATTTTGTTGCAAACCGCACATTTTTGAATTTAAAATGATTTTGAACGCGGACACATGCGAACGCATGGGATGAAGGATGAGAAAATGAGGAGAAGTTGGATTTTGAGAAAAAAAGGAGGGAGGTGGTTGTGGTTTGTGGTTCAGCTGATTGAGGTCGGGTCTCCTACAGTTTTCTGTACGCGTCTGTGCCAAGCCGGTCAGACATGTAGCCAGAGAGACGAGACGTGTCAGCGTGCCAAACGTGCTGCCTGCCTTCCAGTCATTCTCACTTGTATCTTTTTCACTCTCCAGCTCAGGGTTCTGCCAGACCAAAATGGTTTGTAAGTATGAGGAAAGCAGTAGGACATTAAGAAGAAGCTGAAAGCATTTCAAAGATGACATTGAAGCCGTTTCCTCTGTTGTGATATTTATGGGTGAATTATCAATTCTAGGCATGTTTTTGGTCACATTTGTGGTGTTCGTCATGTTGCGGTAGGCATCGCTTTTGCCCTTGCTCTGACTGAGGGTTAGTCTTTATTCTTTGGAATCATTTGGCTTGATGTTGTGCTGTTTTTCATTAATCTTTCTCATTTTCAAATGACCTAGAAATGGTAAGCAGCGAATGATGAAACTGCCTAAAAATCCCAAATTTACTTAAAAGGGAAGTCTCCAGCATCTCATGGAAACTGTACCACACCCTGTTACCAGGAGTACATATGCATTTGTTGAACTTTCTTCATGATGTCAGATGAAAGACATCATGTCTCTGTTGATTGAAGGTTCTCATCATCTGCTTTAACTCATTTGACTCCATCCAAGAGCAATTCTCCCCTTAGTTCTAAGATAAGAAAGCAGAACACAACTCTCAGATGTTTTCAAGGTTTTTACGGTTGTGTTCTACAAATGCAGGGTTCTTTTCCAACCAATGTTTAAATTTGATTCAACCATGGATTGCAACAACCTAGAAAAGGTTCATTTCATAGACTATTAAATATATGGACATGATCTCCGTTTCTTCAACTATTGGTACCTAAAGAGCAATTTTGAAAGCTGAAATAATAGCATAATCTCGCATCACTCCCTGAACTTTGAAGATCGGCGAAAAGGCAGGAGGTTGTGGAGCTGAACTGCCAGATTGCTGAAACCAGGCCCACCAAGCTCAACGTGGCCTAGTTAGCTCAGATATGGAGCTAATACTGTTTGGTACCGATAGCAAAGAAATTTAGTAGGAGGGCATTGGCGGGTGGGACGGTAGTTTTATTTCATCAGCTCAAGGTGTGTTAAACTCACAGTAGGAAGCCGGGCTATATTTGTGTCTGGCAGGATTTCATACAAAATAAAAAGTCGTCAGGGTGGTACAGTTCAACAGGACTCCGGAGAATTAAAATACTTTTCCTCTGAGTTCTCATCCCTTTTTTCAATTTCCTTCTACTCTCTACACAGCTGTGACCCATAATGAGCATTATCAGCTTTGGCAGGAGGGAACGCAGGCCA
Source organism: Triplophysa yarkandensis (assembly GCA_033220385.1). NCBI lineage: Eukaryota > Metazoa > Chordata > Actinopteri > Cypriniformes > Nemacheilidae > Triplophysa > Triplophysa yarkandensis. The sequence continues at coordinate 2,036,550 of CM065667.1, read as the reverse complement.
GCGACGGCATGAAGAGCTTTGCAGAGTTGGGTTTGACAGTGGAGCTGGTGAAGGGTGCGAAGGAGGCAAGGAAGAGGCGAACAGTGGGGTCCATGTACCGTACAGCTGGGATCCCTACCGGCATCGGACACAGTTCAACGGAGCTGCTTTTTACACCCAGGACTCCACTGGTAAGATGAACAGAGACACTGCCAGAAATTAAGTTTTGAAATTAAAGAGATGGTTCACTCCAAATTAAAAATTCGTAATTTTCTTATTGTTTTATCCAACTTAAAGGCTTTATTTCTTAAGCAGAAAATAAAAGAAGATTTTTTGAGTGGGAAAGTGTAAGTCCCCATGAATTCCATTGTTACGAAAAAAAACTATGTGGGTCTTACGGTTGTCTTTTACCAATGATTTTCAGGATGTAATGTAAATTATGATAGGATTTGCATTTTAGAGTGTACTATCCCTTTAAAGCTGCAACCTATAACTTTGCCTCTCTTTCGCCACCATTGTTTGATATTGCACAAAATTCCAGGTAACTTTGGGTATTATGTTTCCAGTGTAATAGAGTTATGAATCATGACTTATTATTATGTACTTGCTCATTAAATTATTTTGTTTACAACCAAAAAAGTAACGAATTGCAGCTATAAGACAAACAGGTGTGCAAACAATTATATTTGGGTAGTTTTATAGGATAAAATATTTAAAACAGGCACTGCACACCATGCGAAATAAATCCATTGAATAGTTTGGAAAAATTATTTTGCGGTACAGTTATAAAAATGTATTTGTATATTTTCCACATGGGCAAAATGAAAGACAAAAGAAATCATTTTGATCTGTTTGACTTTTGTTGAGTAACAAGATGAACCGTTTAAAGATGTTGCAAATCAAAACCAAATGCAGTAAGCAAAAACACTTGGACGAATTTAAGGACGACTAGATGGAACTAACCTAAAACAATACAAACAAAAGTCACTTTTTAAATTTAAGCATTCATTTAAGTTTTGTTTAAGGATTTTTCATTGCTAGGAATTCAATCCACTTGTTACATTTACATTTATTCATTTGGCAAATGCTTTTATCCAAAGTGACTTACAAGTATTATGCAGTTGCCAAATATCACTGCAGAGCAAACAGGGTGGAGGTGTCTTGCTCAAGGACACTTCAGTCATTGTCTGCTGGCATTGGGGTTCAAACAAGCAACCCTCCGCTTACAAATCCAACTCTCTTACCACCAGACCACGACTGACAATGCTCAGAAAAAAACATCGGCCCATATATCGGCTATCGGCCTCAAAATATAAAAGAGTTATCAGCAAAAATGTCCATATCGGTGTATCACTAAAATGTAATTCATTCCCATATCAATTAGGTACAGAAATCCAATATTAACAACTGAAACCATTTTAAATGCCAGATAATCCAAACAAAATTGTTAAATCTAAACAAGAATACACCTTAGCAAACAGATTTTTACTACAGTTAATACAGTATAAGGTCGGAGTGAAAGAAACTATTGATAAACAAACAGAACTAAAAATATTCGTGGGTGTGAAGTGTGACTATTAGCCCGCTGTTCTCATCATATATTTTACAAAAATACACAGAACCATATCAGGTCTCCAAAACCACATCCAGAGTTCCAGAACCTCCAGACCACAACCCTCATTCCCTCCCTTCCGGCTCCTGTGCTGCACCCACCAGATCTCTGCAGATACCAGAACCTTTCCTTCCCTGGCTCTGGAATATTTATCTTGGAATAATTATTAACACCCTTGAGTCGGGTGGTTATAGGGTCTAAAGGCAGAGCTGGTGCTACCGTGACCTACATACTGTATCTTTAAACACAAAGCCTGGAGTATAAAGTAGACTTATTAAAAACACAAACCACCCTGGCATTAACGTCTGGCATCTACACCAGCTGCCACTTAACCACAACATGGTGGGATGTCTGCACTCCGACTGCTGTTTATAGATGTGCAGAACGCAGGGTTATGAGTGAGTATGAATGTAACCTTGGCGTGAGACTCAGAGCTTCTAGTTAGGTGTATCCCTAATGCAAACTAAGTATATAGTACTGTATAATAACTGTTAGTATATGAAAATCTTAATTCAATATAAATGTATCACATAATGTATTGTGTTAAGTATACCTGTTACAGAACATTTGGTGTTAGGGATTAAAAGTCGTAATTTCTTTACATTTATAGTCACCAATCCTTTAAAGCTAAAAAGCTTCCGTATAGGTCTAAATTAGTGCAAAAAGAATCACATAACACTTATAATAATAACATGTTAAACATCGGTAAATCCGGCACCCATTTGTTGTATAGTTATGACGTACCTCAAATCGGACTAGATACGACACGTGTTACTTTTTTAAGAGATTAGGGCTATTATTTCAACCTAGGGGATGGTAAACCTGACAAAACACACCACACATTCCATTATGGCAGAAAAAAGACTTAGATTTGATAATTCCAGCATACCCTAACCTAAAGTACAATTCTCAGATACAACATTTATTATTAATAAAATTGAACCATCTGTTACTGAACCCCTGATGATATGGTCTAGACATAAAAAATCAGTCTATGCACAAGTGTTCTACTTTGTAGGTTTTCTGTGACCTTAAATGTGCAAACCAGAAGCAATAATATCCAACTCTTTATAGAGCATTAAATAGATACTTTATTTCAGTTTTCATGTGACCATTGGAAAGATCTGTTTTGGATGTAATCATTCAAAAATGCTTTTAAATACTCAAATAGAGACTTTACATCCATATTTTTGACCACAAAATGTTGACATCAGATGGTGAAAATCTTTGGTATAACTTGTTTCAGGTAGACATTTGCACTTTAATTGACTTGCAATTCAACATTATTTCATTCATAAAATATACATTTTATTGATATTGATTCAGACTGTGCTGTTAAAATACAGGTCAGATTAAAGTCATTTAAGAATACAATAAAATAAATAAAAAGCATATGGAGTAGCGTTTCAGATTCCCACCCACATGCACAATGACCAAATCAGCAGGAAAATAAGTAAATGAAAAACAGTACAATGCCCCTCAAAATGACTTGCAAGCTCTTATGCATTTAATAGGAACCAGACAGCAGGAGCTCTGCGGCTTTCTGCAAACTATGAGCCATGCAACGGCATACAGCGTGTTCCAGCAGCACATGCAGACAGCCAGAGGAATAGATGAGCTGGGGACTATTTCTCCTGACACACTATTTTAGCAAATGAGGGGATTGGTTTGGCTTCGAATGGTAAGGAATTAAGTGTTAGTATGACTTTATGCCCGTAAGAGGGCATCGGCTGGATTAGAGAGGGGTTCAACAGACGGCAGAGGGATGAGGCAGTGCTCGCTTGCAATGCCAGTGAAATTGATCTAGCAGGAGGTATTCCTGGAAAAACCACAGAACGAGAACGTAAGAGAGACGTGAGGGACAGATGAGTAAATCCAGCTCGGAGAGAAGTCCTACTGTATTGCAAAGGATTTTTTTTTCACAAAGTACTTAAAACTGTTGCCCCAATATGGATGTGCGGCTGAGGAGCACAAGTTGTTTTGTACCATTTTTTAGTGACTGCATTGAGTAATTAATACTTCATACTTTACTCAAACAATTTGACAGCAAATATTGAGTGGTCTTTCAGCAAACATTTTGCTCAACGGGTACCTTCCATGTCATGAATCTATTTCATTAAATTTTATTTCACATGTGAATTTTTGTATTTATTTGGCCAAGTAAAAATAGACACCAATGAGACAATTCCTGACATACAAATACAAAAATATGGCTTAGGCTAAATTTTGGAAATTTACGCTGAAATCCGTTTTTAACAGTGCACAAACATTTGACCAAAAAAACAACAGACCGACAATTAAGACTGTACAAAAATGTTAAATTAATAGTTTAGTGAAGAAACTATGTTAGATTTAAACAAGAAAAGCTGTATAAATTGTAGTAAAATGATGAAACTCCAGTGGCAGGGACACTGAAAAACAACATCAAATATTTTTTTACTATTATAATTTTTTATTGTACACCGGACTAGTCTAAATTTGAAGTCTAAATATCGAAAGATCATGTAACTTTACAATGTAAAAATTTTACCAATTACAACAGAAGTGCTTTTGGACCAGTGTTTACATTTTGCAAAGTAGTCTACAGATCATCTGTCGTTTTTTCTCAGAGGAAACATAAATTCGCTCTTCATTACATCTGAAACAACTGAACAAATCACTAACCCTCAGTTATACCACCAAATCTCGAAACTCAAAGTTTTATGCTTGTTTAGGAGACAATTTTACCAATCAGATTTCAGTAAGGAAATGTAAATTCGTTTTGTCTTTATTATAAGTTTGTCCCATTTACCTAAGGGCCTTTAAATAAATCAACTGCACAGGAGTGGTTTTACTATATGTCTGACAAATGAAGTTTGGTGGGGTTGTTTTGGCTGGATGTCATCCTCGTCTACATGCTGAAATAGCCGGTGTCACTCTATGCTTCATTTCTCTCATACTACCATGTGTGTGTGGCTATTCCCACATTCTGCTCTGACCAAAGGGCTCTTCCTGAATGAGGTCATAGCCAGAAAGGAAACATTCATCACCATTTAAAGCAAGCGAAAAAAAATCCAGATGGTTTAACCTAACATACACAGGAAAGGATGGAAAAAACGTGAAATGGCTACAAAGAACGTTTTCATTTGTGACTTATGAAGCCAATTATGTTAGCAGAGCATGCAGAAAAAAAAGCTTTTGTTGCCAAAGGTAAATCAGTCTGTGTGTTAAACTTTGGAGGTGAACGACTAATCATGTTGTGTTTTCTCTCAAAGCTGTCTCTCATAGTGAAACTGATCCCCAGTCCAGATTGGTTTGTGGGGGTGGACGGCCTGAACCTGTGCGAGGGTGGCCAGTGGAAACAGGAAGTGACCTTTGACCTCCACCCTTATGACGCCGGTACGGATAGCGGCTTCACGTTCTCTTCGCCGAATTTTCCAACATCACCCCCGGAGAACATCACCATGGTGACTATGTTTCCAATGATTTTGCTGCTTCTGAAAACTCATTAAGTAAAACCCCAACCGCTACTGGATTGTGTTGCTTGAATGCAAGGAATATAGGATTCAGCTTATATTATAAGAAATTAAACTTAACATTGTTTTATTTTCACACAGATTACCTCTCAGAATCCGAACCACCCTGCAAATTCCTTCTTTTATCCAAGGCTTACAGAGCTCCCACCCCTGGCCACCATCTGGCTGAAGCGACAGGTCCGCTCATCTGTTCGCCAACACAACCGCGTGTCGAATCACATTCTTCCAGATGTCATCAAACCACAGAAATTCACAGGTAGATTTCATTTCTCTTCATCGCTTCTAAAATGTGCCATAGAAATGTTGGTTTGCTTCTAGGGTCTAACGAATTTTTACATTCCTGGAACTATCGGTAATCAGCAAAATCCAAGCCGATAGTTTTTCTGAGTAGTGTTTGTTACAGACACACCAGAAAAAACAGTGGGAAAGCTTTACTTTACAGAGTAGTAATGATTACCTTTACATACGAAATAAAGGACACTGATGATCGATTGAAAAAGATCACACATGGATGTAAAGTTGCCGTTAAAAGTTATAATAAATTACATATAAGTACGAATATTTTGACTGGATTCTGCATTAGTGGAGAACAGATGAGGTATGTTTACTCATAAGACGTATGTGATGCTCAGGTAATGCATAAAAATACACAAAAACACAAAAGTGTTTAGCCTACAATAAATATGTAATAGATGTATAGCCCCACAATATATAGCCAATCATGTTTGTCAATTCCATAACATATAACTTAAGTTCCGAGTCCAAAAACAATCAATGTCACTTTTATTTATATAGCGCTCTAGACATAATACATTGCATCAAAGCAGCTTAACAACAATAATTAGTAAAACAGTGTGTCATAATGATTAATGTTAGTTAAAGGCAATATATTATTGAATTCCGGGACATTATCTCTGATCAGTTTAATGGTGTTTGGCATTCATTTTCAATTCGTTGATGTCCTCCTGTTTACTTAAAAAGTGTCTGTGCCTTCACATTCAGTGCCTTCACATTCAATGAAATCAACAATATCGTTGTAATTGAGGTGACCCTAACTAAGCAAGCCAGGGGTGACAGTGGCAAGGAAACCGTAATTTCATCGGTGACAGAAATGGAGAAAAGAACCTTGGGAGAAACCTGGCTCAGTTGGGGGGCCAGTTCTCCTCTGACCAGACGAACCCAGCAGTTGAAGTCATGCAGGCAATCAGGAATAAGGGGCATGTCTTTCTTGTTGTGGAGAGGAACATTGGCAAAGAGAGACAGGAAACGTATGTGAGTGGCTGAGCAATCAATAAACGGGTGAGACCCTATTAGTGTGGGGATGTGTTTGTTAAGGTGATTTCGAATGTCAACACTGACTACCAGAAAACGTAGACCCTTCATTTAAGCTTATTAAAAGCCAAAATCTATGATTGTTTGTAACCTCAGGAAGGTGAAGGGGTTTCTTAGGATGGGACACATATGACTATTTCCATAATGTAAAAGAAGGGGGAACTACTCTCTGATTATAGCAAGTGTAGTGGTAAAGGGCAAGTACATAGAGGGCCAAAATGGAATACTAAACAAAGAGATGTTTGGGAGTCCTTACTTTAAAGTTTGTTAATAGTTTACCTTTAGTATAGACTAGTAAAGACTATATATATGTGTGTGTGTGTTCTCATTTCGTGTCATGTTCGAGCACAGTGGATGCGTTGGGATTGTTAGAAGTGTTATGTTTAAGATCAGTAAATGATCAAAACTATCGGTTAATTTATCAGTTATCGGCAATTACTGCTGATCTTTGGTATCGCCATCTGCAAATTTCAGTATTGCTGGTTTCTAGTTATTTCAACCCAATCTTGGGTCAAAAAAGAAAAAACCCAAAATTGGTTTAAACGAACACAGCAAAGGGTTGTATTCAATCCACTGCTTGGTTAAAACAACCCTACATTTTGAGTTGATATAACCCAGCGTGGGTTCTTTTATGACCCAACAGTTGAGTTTGTCCATTTTCAATTATCAATCATAGGGTTGAAATTACCCAACATTTTTATAGAGTGTCTGGGAGATCAGGGCAAGTTGTCACAAACTTTTCAGAGATATACAATCAGGGTGAAGAAAAGTTCTATGGCATTTTTTACATGGGCAAATCATTGAAACTTTCTCACAGATATCCCGTTAATTGTTTTTTACATTTAATTTGGAGCCCAAATGGCTGTTTATTTGGCTAGAAAATTGTAATCCACTTTCTTCTCTTGCAGCTGTTATGGTTTACCACAGCCATGTGGGCGATTTAAGGTCTTGCACCGTGTTATTCTTAATCGGTTTGAAATAAAAACAACTGTCCAAACTTGATGAGAACCCTAATTTGCACCATATGTGGTAAACACTTTAATTTGCTTCAACAGCAACAAAAAATGTGTTGTTCCATTAACTTACGCACTAGCTGTACGTTGACTCGCTTTCTCACGTATTTATGGGGTTTATCATTTAAATTTCCATTACGTTTTGCTTCAATCACGTTTTAGGACATGGACTCTACTGTAAGACCCTGTGGTTATTTTGTAAATCTGACTCATCAGTCTTAAATGCCAGGCACGCCAGTCATCAGTTTGTTTTACTCGACCATGCACAACCATGCACAAACATGAGCGATTGCTTCCAGACAACACTTTTGGCTAACAGTCTTCATGTCTTGCAGAAACGCCTCTGGACTGCGAGGTGTCAATGTGGTCATCCTGGGGCCTGTGTTCAGGGTCCTGTTCTCGCGGCGGGCTGCGTCATCGCACGCGTTACATCCTTCTGAAACCTGCCAACAGTGGCACACCGTGCCCGGAGCTGGAGGAACAGGAAGAGTGCACGCAGCACAACTGTCTGGCGTTTCAGTGATGCCCATCACAAACACTTCGATGCTGTCCGAGCAGAGTTGAGCCTCATGCCAGTACTGAGTCAGTCCTACAGAATTCGGGAAAGCCGCCAGCGTGGACGTCCAGCATTGACTACTCTCATCACTGGAAATGAATGACTCGTATTCTGTTAACAGAGACTTTATGGGTGCTGTATTAAAGTTATCTCAATGTATCTTCACATAATCACACAATATAGATTTATGGAATAGACCACTGTTCCTCCTGTCTGTCACAAAAATAGAAAGTTGGTTTGGAGTGATGGCATTTGTAGGCTGTGTAGTAGTTCATTTAGTAGATGACCAACTCTTTGTCAGCTTGTCTCATTTTATAGAGGACATATTTCGTATATTATTTAATGAGTTTACATCATGACCTTGTGAGAAAGTGCACAAAAAAGATTCACTGGCATATCATCACATAAGGGACCGATAAAAAGTTGTACATATATATGTTGTATTTTAAGTTTCTCTTATTAAAATATGAACTTGTCTCTTGAGTTGTCTTCACACATTGCCAATTATTTAGATAAAAAATTCAATTATTGGATAATATTAATAAACACATTACTGTAACGTTTTCCTAACTGGAAGATGAACTTGGTGATCTCTGAACAGCTCCCTGACGTGACCCTTTAACCCAAATATTTGTGTAAATATTGACCTGCTTATTTTTGTGTCATATTTCACACTGTTGTTTATGATCTTCTCGTGGTTATATTTACCAGTGCAGGCGATGTGCCTAATAAATAGATGGTTACAATAGCATCACATGGCTTATATAAAAATAAATGACACTTCTCACAGCTGATGTGGCAATTAAAAACTGCTAGAAATTGACATTTAGAACAAGGAACAATAAATAATAATGTTTGTTATAAACTTATACACACAGGAGTTTTTAAAATATTGCCTACTCAAAGTATTGATCTGCACAAAACGTAGATTTCAATTCTTATTTTACAATAAAATTAAAGATGCAGTTAAAAGATGAAAAATGACTCCAAAAAAAGATTGCTGACTCTTTAACAAACCATGGCTATAAGTGTTCTAGGTTTGGGTTGGAAACATGACTGCAATAGAAGTTATCTGTGAAATGAATCATTGTTAAACTTTACCTTATCAATACATTTTATAGAAACGTTTGAGTTTATGTTAGTTTCTGTCTGCAGTTATCTGGCATCACCTGACATCACCAAAGGTCTGCAGGTGCCGGTACTTTTGTTCCCATGTACAAGCATCACAAACCTCCTTGGTATCTCTAATGGCCCCCCTCCTCTTTTGTAACAATCTTCATTTTAACTTAAGGGGTAAAACAGGATGCTGACGTCTATAACAAACTACATGACAGCAGCAAACAGACAAAAAAACTCCAGACTCAGAGGCTCTCCTGTGATCCTCTGGGAATCATATAACCTGAGGGGTTTGAAAGCATCTGCCAGACTGGAGTGTGCTGCTTTAATGGATGACTTATGTCATGACTGGTACACAATGACCTTATTATCAGTGGCAGTGAGAGAATGCTTAACCTTCACTTGAAAAGTCTAAACAGAAAACAGTTTTTTCTTCAGAGTTGGGCTTATTTAATTGTTTCTTTACTGAACAGTTTTACAGTTTAACACTGCAAGGGTGTAATGATGATGTGTGTTCCCACTGAGCTTCCTGTGTATATTAAACAAACACTTATGGATTCACCCATAAAATAATAAATGCTCATACTAAACCCTGCACATTATCAAGAAAAAAATTAATACATACATATGTCAATGTCACCTTTATTTATAAAGCGCTTTAGACAAAATACATTGCATCAAAGCAGCTGAACAACATTGGTTAGTAAAACGATGTGTCCATAATGCAAAATAATAGGCAAAGGTATTTCATTATTGAATTCGGGGAAGTCATCTCTGTTAATTTTAAATAGTGTCTGTGCATTCATATTAAATGAAGTCAACAATATCGTTGTAAATGAAGTGAATCCCCCTCTAAGGAAGCCAGAGGCGACAGCGGCAAGGAACCAAAAATTCATTGATGACAGAATGGAGAACAAACTTTGGGAGAAACCAGGCTCAGTTGGGGGTTCTCCTCTGACCAGAAGAAACCAAGTCCAGGCTGCAGCAGAATGTAGAAGAAACATCTGTGTGTTGTGGTCTTATCCCGATGATCGTCAGAGACAAAGTCTTCGCAGGGTATTGGTATCCAACCTTGAGGTCATAAATGCATGGATTAACATTTGGGCATTTGACATTGAGAACGTAGGCCATAATTTGGATATGTTTTTGAGGTGAAAAAATGCGGTTTTACAAATGCTCGACACGTGGTTTTCTAAGGAGAGATTTCTATCTAATAACACATCTAAGTCACTAACTGATGGCGAAGAGTTTACAGAGCAGCCATCAAATCTTAGACATTTTTCTAGGTTGTTGCACGAAGAGTTTTAGGTCCTTTAATTAACACCTCTGTTTTTCAGAGTTTAACAGCAGAAAATGAGTCGTCATCCAGTTTTTCATAATAATTAAAAAATAATTGGTGTGTTTCACCGGATAGTGAAGCATAACAGTGGAAGCTGACACCATGTTTCCTGATGATAACTCCCAAAGGTAACATGTACAGCGTGAAGAGTAACGGGCCTAGAACTGAGCCTTGAGGTACTCTCTACTGCACTTGTGATCGATATGATAGCTCTTAGTTTACTGCTACGAATTGATGACAGTCAGTTAAGTATGACTTAAACCACACAAATGCACTTCCATTTATGCTGACAAAGTGTTGAAGTCTTTGCAAGAGAATGTTGTGGTAAATAATATCAAAGGCAGCACTAAGATCCAGTAACACTAATATGAGAATACAGCCACGGTCGGAATGAGAGGAGCAGGTATATAATTGTGAGAACACTACCTTTTCTAGTATCTTGGAAAGGAATAGGAGATTAGAGATTGGCCTATAATTAACTAGGTCTAGGTCAAGTTGTATTTTTTATGAGAGGCTTAACAACCAGTATGAAAGATTTGGGGACATATCCTTAAGCTAAACAGGAGTTGATAATAGTCAGAATTTGATATTTAATCATGAATCGAATAGTTGTACCGTGTAAACATTCTTAGTAATACAGCTTCTTCATGTTTGTGAGTGTATTTGAATTCAGATGTGTGGATAAATGATAAAAATAACTGAAACGGATGTTTAATCCAACCAAGACCTTAAATGCATTCCCACAAACTAATGAGATATTCAGATGTTGGGTAATTCCAGCGTTATGGACGAGACATTTTGCGTTATGGGCATTACTCAAAAATGCTTTTAGAATGAAATTGTAACCGGTAAACTGTAAACTGTTTATATTATTCAAATTCATGTTTATAGTGTTAAAGTCTACAAACCAGAAAAAATATTCCACATATAGCCAAGGGATAGCTCTTTATAAAAATAATGACTATATTTTAACATTCATGTATCCGTTGATAAGCAAAATGTAGCATTAACAATGTGACAATCTGCTAAATGCCCAATTGTAAATGCAAATGACAATCCTGTAAAAAACTAATTTAACTTTGAAAAATAATTATCTTAAAATGTAACGAGAGACTTGACATGGGTATTTGGACAAACAAATGTTATAGAAGTATCTATATTTTTATTGACATTTGCCCTGCGGTAAATACTGTGTAGTTACTAAATAGCCATTGATTTATTTTAATTAATTTATTCACAACTTCTGTAAATCTTTAAAATGTGTCTCTTGGGTGTTATATCAAACTAAATGTGTAAATCTTCACATAAATATTTCTCTTAATATTGACCCATAAAATGATGACGTTACTACTCACTCGTCTGTAAAAACTTCTACAATCATATGATTAAAATCAAATTAATTTGTTCTACAGTGATAATTGACAACTGCATAATACTTGTAAGTTGCTTTGGATAAAAGTGTCTGCCATATGAATGAATGTAAAATTTTGGCCACACTGGATAAATTGTGCAAATCAAGATGCATACTTATTACTATCATTACGGTAATTTTACCGTACCCGTACAAAGGAGGTGCCTGTTTATTACTGCCATTACAGTTATATCAGGTGCACTGCAAACATGACATCACACATTGGGGCTGAAGTTTTATTGCACAGAATTTAAACCACAGTTGAAGGCTCTGAATAGCCTCAGAATACATGAATGCACCATGTGTGAAGATTAGTGAATAATAAAGTACTAAATGAATCGGACCTTTCCATAAGATGATGTGGACAAGTCTCCCTACAGACGCACTGCTGGAATCATCAGCTGTTAAAGAGACATTGCTGCCACCTGGCGTCATATTAGAAAACGTCATGCTGTTCCCTACACAAAGAAGATTTAGTGCCAGTTTAAAAGGGGTCAGTTAGAACTTATATTGTAGACAGCAACTACATTTTGGAGAAGTAATTCTTGATAATACTTTTTATGTTTATTAGACATTCATTTAATCACTCCAATCAGGTCCCAATGTTATCCTTTTCCTGTAGTTCTGGGTAGCATGGGCTGGTTTTAATTCTTAGATGTTCCAAAGAAATACTTGTCATTTTACATCTTGTCATTAAAAACCTGACTTCCTTCCGTCCGCAAAACACAAAAGAAGATATTTTGAAGAAAGTTGATAACCAGACCTCAGTGTCACCCATTTGCTTTTGAAAAAGTAAATCAATGCCAGTTATCAATATTTTTCAAAATATCTTCTTTTGCGTTCTGTTCAAGAAAGCAAGTCCTAGGTGTTTGAAATGACAAAAGGGAGAGTAAATAATGTAAGCACCTATATATGTGGCCGCTAAAGACTTACAACTATAACTGTGTTTTTTATAACTTTAAAAAGAGAATACAAATAAGAAACCAGAACCGACTGTCTGAGAAGATCATAAAGGAAAAACAATCAAATTAAGATAATTAGGAAGGAAGAATGCAAACACAATGTACCCCAGATTAAAAAGTCAACCAGTCCAAATAGATCCCCCTTTTACTAAAGGTGTGACATACATTGTTGTAACTCCACAGTGATGAATTTGGTCAACACTACTTTTTTTTTTAAATATAACAGTATATATATATATATATATATATATATATATATATGAATAAAAATGTTTTACTCAAAGTGTACATGTAAAATCAAATCTATATTTAGAACATATCCGCTTACATATGCAATCTCTCCAACTTAATATATATCTAAGAGCAAATAATGTATTTGTTAAAAGTGCCCAAATTCTGTTCATCCTACAGAATTAAAACATGAAAAGATGATAATGTATCGTTATTTAACGTGTTTTTCAACTGATGTAAAGTAAAAGGACACCACTTGCCAGCACAAGTAAAGAATGACCCATAGAGATGTATACATGCAAACCAAAGCTGCTGGAGCTGACTGTGGAAAGACTTGTGACTCGTCATCTTGCATCTTGAAATGTATTTTCCCATAAAACTTTACAAACATTAGAAATTCCTTATGACTATAGGGAAAGATATATGCTCCCACGCTTACTCCCATCTTTATTCCCACATAGGTGCATTTAATGGTTAATTAATTAATGGCACTCCCAAATGGTCAAATGACATCACATCAATTTGTTGTCATGGCTCTTATAACCCAATTACACCCAAACCAGTCAATATAAACTGCCAGTGTATCTACTTTACATTTTTTTAATATACTAAAGTAACTAATCACATTGTACCACATCATTAAGTGTTTTATCATTTATTATATATTTTTTATATCTATTATATATCATTTATTATATATTTATTATATAGCTATTATATATCTATTATATATCATTTATTATATATTTATTTTATAGCTATTATGTATCATTTATTATATATTTATTATATATCTATTATAAATCATTTATTATATATTTATTATATATCTATTGTATATCATTTATTATATATTTATTATATATCTATTATATATCATTTATTATATATTTATTATATAGCTATTATATAGCTATTATATATCTATTATATATCATTTATTATATCATTTATTATATATTTATTATATATTTATTATAAATCTATTATAAATCATTTATTATATATCTACTATATATCATTTATTATATATTTATTATATAGCTATTATATATCTATTATATATCATTTATTATATATTTATTATATATCTATTATAACTCATTTATTATATATTTATTATATATCTATTATATATCATTTATTATATATTTTTATATATTTATTATATATCTATTATATATCATTTATTATATATTTATTATATATCTATTATATATCATTTATTATATATTTATTATATAGCTATTATATATCTATGATATATCATTTATTATATATTTATTATAAAGCTATTATATATCTATTATATATCATTTATTATATATTTATTATATATCTATTATAAATCATTTATTATATAGCTATTATATATCTATTATGAATCATTTATTATATATTTATTATATAGCTATTATATATCATTTATTATATATTTATTATATAGCTATTATATATCTATTATATATCATTTATTATATATTTATGATATATCTATTATAAATAATTTATTATATATTTATTATATAGCTATTATATATCATTTATTATATATTTATTATATATCTATTATATATCATTTATTATATATTTATTATATAGCTATCATATATCTATTATATATCTATTATTATATATTTATTATATATCTATTATATATCTATTATTATATATTTATTATATAGCTATTATATATCTATTATATATCATTTATTATATATTTATTATATAGCTATTATATATCTATTATAAATCATTTATTATATATTTATTATATATCTATTATATATCATTTATTATATATTTATTATAAATCATTTATTATATATTTATTATATATCATTTATTATATATTTATTATATATCTATTATAAATCATTTATTATATATTTATTATATATCTATTATAAATCATTTATTATATATTTATTATATATCTATTATAAGTCATTTATTATATATTTATTATATATTTATTATATATCTATTATAAATCATTTATTATATATTTATTATATATCATTTATTATATATTTATTATATATCTATTATATATCATTTATTATATATTTATTATATATCATTTATTATATATTTATTATATATCTATTATTTTATATTTATTATATATCTATTATAAATAATTTATTATATATTTATTATATATCATTTATTATATATTTATTATATATCTATTATATATCATTTATTATATATTTATTATATATCATTTATTATATATTTATTATATATCTATTATTTTATATTTATTATATATCTATTATAAATCATTTATTATATATTTATTATATATCATTTATTATATATTTATTATATATCTATTATATATCATTTATTATATATTTATTATATATCATTTATTATATATTTATTATATATCATTTATTATATATTTATTATATATCTATTATATATCATTTATTATATATTTATTATATATCATTTATTATATATTTATTATATATCTATTATTTTATATTTATTATATATCTATTATAAATCATTTATTATATATTTATTATATATCATTTATTATATATTTATTATATATTTATTATATATCATTTATTATACATCTATTATATATCATTTATTATATATTTATTATATATCTATTATAGATCTATTATAAATAATTTATTATATATTTATTATATATCTATTATAGATCTATTATAAATCATTTATTATATATTTATTATATATCTATTATATATTTATTATATATCTATTATATATTTATTATATATTTATTATATATCTATTATATATTTATTATATATTTATTATATATCTATTATATATTTATTATATATTTATTATATATCTATTATATATTTATTATATATTTATTATATATCTATTATATATTTATTATATATTTATTATATATCTATTATATATTTATTATATATTTATTATATATCTATTATATATTTATTATATATTTATTATATATCTATTATATTTTTTATATATTTATTATATATCTATTATATATTTATTATATATTTATTATATATCTATTATATATCTATTATATATTTATTATATATCTATTATTGCAGTTTACAGACACGAGCACCAGACCTCCAGGCGCGCGCGTCACAGTGTGAGGATGACGTAGTGTCCAGCGGGGGGCGCTGCTCGGTTTCTCGGCCACTCGTGACGCGCAGTCCCGCAGTAGTACGAGGGGTGCGTTTGATTACCGCACAGCTAAATGGCGGATGAGGACAAGGGGCTGCAAATCTAACAATAACAGCCCACATCTCCGGATACGGAATCGCGCTGCGTTCGCATAGCAACTGCATAGCAACCCGTGAATTGAGTGCAAGCGCAGCCGATCGCGGGTTTAATCTCTCTCTCTCTCTCTCTCTCTCTCTCTCTCTCTCTCTCTCTCTCTCTCTCTCTCTCTCTCTCTCTCTCTCTCTCTCTCTCTATGGTGGTTGTGATATGGGCGACTCGTTAGGTCTGATCGGGAAGCGGCTGCTGCTGCTGCTCAATGACGGCGGATCGGCGGCGGCGGCGGCGGCGGGCGGGGAGGTGGAGCGGGCGGCCTGGCTCCGCGGGACCGTGCGGGCGGTCAGCGTCATCGGGCTCGCGAGCCCCGGGGTGGAGGTGAGCGAAACAACAACAACAGGACGTCACACCGAACCACAGCGACGGAAACGCTCGTTCGGCGTAAACACCCGCGCGTGTCGTTCTTGTGTAACACAGCGCGCTCGAATCGGACTTTGTGTTGCGCTTAAACTCCACGGTGTGGATTTTAAACTGAAAGTAAATCTGTGCTAGTCAGCTAAGATGCTAGCCGCAGCTGCTAGCCCGGACGGGTTAAGTGTCGTGAGATGTGGAGCTTTCGTGTCAAATAACGTTCAGTGAGACCGTTCTGTATGTTAGACAGCTGTTTGTTATATCGTTTATATCATAACATTAAACATTGTTTATGGAAGCAATGCTGCTGCCTTTTAATGCAGTTTTCAGTGTTGGCTTGTATTCATGACTTGCTTTACAACACAAACATGATCAGATTTAATAATGATAAAGTTGGATGATTAAACAATTGGGTGAATTTGGTGTGTTCCTGCAAATACATCCATTAAAGTGTAGTACATAGGAATTATTTTGTTTTTGATGCACTTATATTTATTCTGTGCAGGAAAACAGGTGTTGATCCCCGGCTGATTTTAGGGGTTTGTCCTCTGACAAAGAGATGATTCTATAATTCAAAAGTCAGGATATTTCAACAGTGGAGGACAGAAAAGTAACAACAAAATCCCCAAAATTGTTAGTCGAAAAGACTGATTTACAGTCTAAAAAGTCAAATAACTATTTGACCCCTTTGCTCAAAATGACTTGGTACTTGGTGTCCAATTCCTTTGTTGGCGATCACAGAGGTCAGAGGTTTCTTGTAGGTCTCCAGGTTTGCACACATCTCACAGGGATTCTGTCGTCCAACTCCTCTTGGCAGATCCTCTCCTTGTCGTTGAGGCTGATGTTCGGCCACCCAAACTTTCAGCTCCCTCCACAGTTTTCTACAGGATTATGGTCTGTAGACTGGCTCGGCCGCTCCAGAACCTTAATGGGATTCTTCCTGAGACGCCTCTTTAATGCCTTAGCCGTGTGCTTGGGTCATTGTCATGCTGGAAATCCTCGGTCCATCTTTAATTCCCTGCCTGAGAATAGAAGATTGTCATCCAAGGTTTGACGGTACAGTCTCGTCTGTTGTCCCCATGATGCGGTGCACTTGTCCTGTTCCCCTGGCAGAAAGCTCCTCCTTGTTTGACATTTGGGATGGTGTTTTTGGGGTCATTTGCAGCATTCTTCCTCCAAACACATAAAAGTTGAGTTTATGCCAAAAAGCTGGATTTTGGTCTCATCTGACTACAACTCTATTTTTCAACCAGTCCTCCACTGGATCATTCAGATGTTCAGTGGCAAACTTCAGACGGGTCGGAAAATGTGCTTTCTGGAGCAGAGCAACCCTGCGGGACCTGCGGGATACTAGATCTTGAAGGTGTAGTGCGTTAAAGATTGGTGTAACAGATTTTCTTGGTGGCTGTTGTCCCAGCTGCTTTTAGATCATCGACAAGATCGTCCAATGTAGCTCTGGAATGATTTCTCACCTTTCTGATCATTGAAACTTCACGAGGTGATATCTTGCATGGAGCCCCAAACTGGGGGAGATTGACACTTGTTTGTGTTTCTTCCATTGCGATTAATTGCACAAACTGTTGTCATCTTCTCACCAAGCTGTTTAGCGATAGTCTTGTAGCCAATTCAAGCCTTGTTTAGGTCTTCAATCTTGTCTCTGACATCATTGGACAGCTCTTTGGTCTTGGCCAGGGTGAAGAGCTTGGATTCTGATTGATTGATTACATCTGTTTGGATGGGTCCCTTACACAGGTAACAAATTGTGATAGCAGCACTCCCTTTTAAAGACTGCTCTAATCTCAGATTGTTATCTGTTTAAAAGACTCCGGGTACTTATTTCACTTATTAGAATACAATCAGTTCATAACTTTATTTGACATACATTTTTCTGGATTTTTTTGTTCTGTATTTCACTGTTATAATAAACCTTCCATAAGAATTATAGCTTGATCATTTTATTGGCAGTTGGTAAACATACAATTTCAGCAGGGGATCAAATACTTCTACAAAATACTTTTCCTATACTGTAATAGAAGGGGCTATTAGGAGAGAAACCTGCACTATCAAAACAACTGTATAAGAGGAATGGAATGGTTGTATGTGATGCCAATGGTGATCTTTTTGTTCTGTTGGGTTAAAATGAATAGAAAAGTAAAAACATTACATATTAGGACAATACAGTTATTTCTGTAAAACAATATGTTATTCTAGGCGTACATTTCTGCACAATAGATCATCCAAGTTACATCTTATTATTTTTTTATATTGTCTTGACCTGTTTATTGCAGGTATTTCTGGAGTTTGAGAACAGCAATTGGCGGCGGCGCTCATGGGTGCAGGTGTACGGGGACGAGGTGCGTGCGGTTCTAATGGAGAGTGCCATAGTCTGGGCAAACTGCAGTGACCCTTCCCTGGCTGCTGCTGCTGCGGGAGTGACCAGTGCACAGTGGCCTGCCCTGGTGAGTACAGATGCCTAGCTGTCATGACAGAATAGATGATGTGTTTCCAGACATTAAGCTTATTTCGTGTAATGCATGAGGTTTTTTAATTCACATTTTGTTCAGGTCATTTGTAAGTTCTGAAGCACTTAGATAGTTAGCCTAATTCATCTAGGTTCTAAAGCATAATGTTGCGGTGTGCTGTTGAGAATATGTATCTGGATAGTTGTCATCTCCTTGACTGGTATAAAGTTCAGTTATTATCACACAACCATATACTTTGAAAGGCCATAATATGCCATAATATGGTGAACTCCATAAATGCACATAAGAAGTTTTGTAATGGCAATGTTTTTTAATTCTTCAATTTTGCATTTCAGAGGATCAGTCTATTTCTATATGTACTAAAAAATGCACAAGTGTGTTTTCACAATCAAGTGTCAAAATATATATGATACATATATTCGAGTGACGAAAAATGTGTCATCATTTACTTTCAGTTTTGTCATTTCGAATAATTTCAATTTAAATGACGACAAGGCTGTGAGTAAACTATACCACAGATTTCTTTTTTGGGTCAATTTTTGACTTATATATACTTCATTTCAAGTCATAAATCATTTATTTTAACTTACTTGACAAGACATGGCTATGTAATAAAGAGTCGTTTAAAATTAGTTCTATCATTTCAATCTCATATCGTTTGGTTTATTTTGTCAGATGTTCAAACCTGTGGTTGATCGTTTGGGATTAGGATCCACTGTTCCTGTCGAGTTCTTTGGCACAAGAACTCTGGTGTTTCTCCCCAATGGAAATTCACTGCACACTTTTGAGGTTTGTGACAAACTTATAATCATCAGTGACTTAAATCTGAGTATATTTATTATTCAATGCCGTCATTCACAGGTGTTCAAATTAAGTATATGTTGTGTTTCTGACTACAGGCTGAGAAGGATATTAGGCATGCGCTGCTCCAGGAGCAGCCGGCACTTCAGGCTGCCATCAGCAACTGGCACAGTGACTTTGAGTTGCAGGAGATATTGCGGAAAGGTCAGTTATATCCTCCAAGTAATCAACTCTAAGTAAAGGGTGGGGTACCTGTGTTTTAATGACAGACATTAAGAATGTATTTTGAATAACCTGCTGTGTAATTAAACCTTTTATTTCCTTTCATAGGATCATACACTATTCAGGGTCGGAAGGTGCAGGTGTACCAGCCAGAGTTTGAGGAGCCCTGGGCATTTGGACTTGTATCTCAGCATGATCCTGTTTCACATATTATGGAGATTACCATGGACCAGGTCTGTCGAAAAGACCCTCACTTTACTTGCTAAAGATAACTCAACAGTGGTCCATGTTTTAAAAGCTCCAAACCGGAGCCAGGTTAAAATGCGGCAAGCTTCAATAGATTCTGTTTTCTTCCAAATATCTTCTGTTGTGATCTCTGTAACAGACATTCATCAAAGCTGGCCATGTTTCGTCTACACGCCTAGTTACCTAAACTATAAATAACATGGAAAAGCTACCTTATATGTGTTATAGTTTAAATGATCTGTAAGTTAAATGTCATTTATCATTTACTCACTGTCTTGTCATTTCAAACCTGTATTGCCATCTTGCTCCTGTGAAACGCTAAAGATATTTTAAAGAATGGTAACTGTTACACTGCGGCACCCATTCATTTCTATTGTCCTCACAACCAATGCAAATGAAAGGGTGCAAGTTACCAAGATTGTTCGAAATATCTTCTTTCTAAATTCTGTTGGAAAAAGAAAGTCTTTTTGACAATCCGGTGAGTAAATAATGACAACATTTTCAAATTAAACTATCAGTGAGGTAATAGGTCAAGGTCTACGTTCGCTGAATTTGAAAATGAAGAACTATTTGTTGAAAAAGTAGTTGTTGGTTAAAAATTATTATCAGTATGTGATTGATGTCAATCGTATTGTTTTAACAGGGTGAAGAGACACAAGTGGTCGATCCTCGGGTAATTCATGTAATGCTTGCTGTGGAACAGTCAGATGAGGTATACCAAACTTCACTAAGATCCCCATCAGTACTATATAGGCAATTATTGTTTTTTTGTATAAAAACTAGAAAATAACATTGGTATAGTCAGTTTAAATTAAAGTTTACATTATTAAGAAATAAATATAGTCAGAAAATGAAAAAGTTAAATTATTATAATAATTGTGTGTTCATGGTTCATGGTTTCTTACAGAGCCATGATAGACGCAGAAAGGAGGGTGATGGAGGGAAAGGTGAGGGCAGTCGCCGTAGACGAACAGCATCCGAAGGCAATGAAGACATCACTCTTAAACGTTTCAAAGGAGCTGGTGAATGTACCTCTGAAAGCCAGAATGGGAATGACTCGAGCAAGGATGCTGAGGCTATGGTAACACGTATAGAGACTTCGGGAGTAGGAGTAGTGGAGGGAAATGACACAGGGGTAGGAGTAAGTGGGAGGGGGACCAGCACCTGTAGTCCAGTAGCTTTCCCAAGCCAAGGTTCCTCTAACGACAGCACTTCCTCTCAGCAGGATCACATAAGGACTGCAGGTTTTTTCAAGGAGAATGGCAGCATCCCCAACCAAGAACGAGCAGTATCTTCAGTATTGTCTTTGCTTCCTGCTTCCACTCCAACCCCGCCTCCGTTAAAGCCTGCCCCTTCACCTTTTTCTAACACTTTTCCTTCTTTGGGCCAAATGCCAAGTTTGGTGCCTGGTGCTCCTGCCCCTAAATCATCCCCTACTCTCCCAGCACCTGAGAGAGAGGACAGTGTTCTACTAGGGTACCCTAACACCGCTGCCCTGGTGTCTCCAGGGCCTGTGACCATCTCTTCACCTTCGCAGGACAATGCTTCAAGTGTGACTCTTTCTGCTCCTGTAGATGCAAACCAGAAGTCGAGTATGTGGGGATCAACTCCAGAGGCGAGTCAGGTATGGGGGAAGTAAAATACTGTTCATTTGTTTCGATTAAATGTCAATTTGTCAACTGATTTTCTTTCATTATTTGTATTTCAGACACTCAAATCCGTCTCTACTGCAGGATTTGTTAAAGCTTCAAGTGAGGCCCCGTCACAGACAAATGGCTCTTCCCAGGAGGACAAGCCTTTTGGATTTTCTTTTTGCGCTGTGAAAGAACCGCAGAGACGCGATTCCGATCCATCACAGAACCTGTTCTTCCAGTGCATGACTCAGAACCAGAACAGTACTCCAGGCCAATCAAAAGCCTTCACAAAGTTGTCAGAGTGCCTAGCAAAAGAACCTCCTAGTCTGTTCAAAGCTAACGCTCCTTCCGAGGGCTTCAAAAAAGTAGTGGCCTCTCCGGGACTGTTTAATACAGCTCCTGCTAGTGGCCTGGCACTACTGAAAGAAACATCTAAAGTGCCTGATATCAAGCCAGCAGGCAATGGAATTCTTGCGAACAAGGCATTCGGAGCGGTGGGGGAGAAACTTCCAGCCACTTATTCCACAGCTGTAAGTGTTCAGGTTGCAAGTTCCTCAGAGGTCTTAAAATCCTCTTTGGGGTTAGGAACCAGTGGAACTGGCAATAACGGGATTAAAAATGTAAATAGTTCTTGTCCGGCCACAGGTTTTGGTGTGCTTGCTGGCAGCAAGGTTTCAGAAACTCATGAGAACCTGTTCCTACAGGCCTCAAAAGAGACTAACCCATTTCTGGCTTACGGAGGAGCTCTTTCGCACAGTCCGTTTAGCACACTATCAACTTCAAAGTCATCAACTGCCCCATCAACATCTGCTCCAAATGCTCCTGCTAATGATGCCAAATCTAATTTATTCACCATGGTAGAACCCCCTAAGGGTATCTTAACCCCCCAGGTAGCATGTTCCTCAAATACGACAACTCCTGTTTCTTTCACATTGTCGGCTCAGGATGGACAACAGTCCTCCAAATCAAAAGAGGATTGGGATGGTAGCGCTGAGGGTCAAGGTATGCCCATGTGTGACCAGACATCACAGAAGTTTTTTCTGGAGGAACGGGGGGAGTCCTCAAAAAGAGACTCAGAGTCCAGTAGCAACAGCGATCTCTCTGACCTGAGTGAGATGGAGGAGAACTCTGAGCAAAGCCAGAAGAGTGGGGTTCAGTCAGCAGCTGAAGAGACCAATAAGACTCAACCTGCAGCTAAGAGTCGATCACGGAGTAAACCTATTAAAGGTAGTATTCTTGAACAACTCCAGACAAACTTATTTGAGTTGTAATTTAATTCAGTAGTTTATGGTAATTCTGTTTTTATTTATGTTTATCTAGTGGGACAGTCAGTGTTGAAAGATCAGAGTAAGGTTCGGCGTTTGAAACAGTCCGGCGAGTCCTTCCTTCAGGACGGTTCCTGCATTAACGTGGCACCCCACCTGCACAAATGCCGCGAGTGCCGGCTTGAGCGCTACAGGAAGTCCCGTGAAGAGAACTCAGATGATGACGATCCCAATGTAGCCTGCCGATTCTTCCACTTTCGCAGGTTGAATGTGTTATCTTTTATTCAAGTCTAGTTCGATTCCATGTTTGTTTATTTTTGTTGACTTCTTTCCTTCTTCTGTCCTGACAGACTGGCTTTTACTAAAAAGGGAGTGCTTCGTGTAGAAGGTTTCCTGAGCCCACAGCAGAGTGATAGCATGGCAATGGGGCTGTGGCTTCCCTCCACCACGGCAAAAGAGGGACTTGACCTGGACACTTCTAAATACATTTTGGCCAACGTTGGTGACCAATTTTGCCAGCTGGTTATGTCAGAAAAGGAAGCCATGATGATGGTGGAGCCTCATCGTAAGTGACTTCTTTTGTGTCTTAAGTTTGGAAAAACCGTTTGTAAAAATTTGTAAAACCTAAAACTACATTCAAAAACTTGCATTGGTCCATACGGTGAAATTAATGGGGGCCACTGCTGTTTATTTACCTTAAAATACCTTTTTTTTTCTGCTTAAAATACCTTTTTTTGTGTTCTGCTGAAGAAATTTAGTTATACAGGTTTAAAAAGACACATTTGGGGTGAACTTTCTCTTTAACATAGCTCACAATAGCATATAAAGAATAAAAAATCCAGTCGGATAACACACTGTTTGACTTTTACAGAAAAAGTTGCATGGAAGCGAGCTGTCAGGGGTGTGAGAGAAATGTGTGATGTGTGTGAAACAACGCTTTTCAACATCCACTGGGTGTGCCGCAAATGTGGGTTTGGTGTTTGTCTCGATTGTTATCGGCTACGCAGGAACAGGCCATCTGAAGGTAGATGTGACCCAAATCGATTCTTGAAACTTAAAAAATTACGCATGTTTTTGGATATTATGCCTGCATTTAGTCTCTTTGACTCATGACTCATGTTTTGCTTATTCAGTTGAAGACAGTCCTGAGGAAGAGGTGTTTTCATGGCTTAAGTGTGCAAAAGGCCAGCCTCATGAACCACAGAACCTCATGCCAACTCAAATTATACCTGGCACAGGTTAGGTCTTTCATTTCTATTACAAAATACAAAATACAATATGAAGCATAAGTTGTATTTAAACGAATTTGTATTTGTTTTTTTATAATATTCCATTAGCCTTGTACAGCATAGGTGACATGGTACACGCAGCTAGAGGAAAATGGGGAATTAAAGCTAACTGTCCCTGTACTAGTCGACATAGCAAACCTTTGGTGCGGCCGAGTGCTCCAAATGGCCTTACACAGGCAAGTTGCCAGCTTTCTGCAAAACAGATCTAAATTATTGTCTGAATATGTGGTGTGTTTTTCATATATAACTCTCCTTTCTTATAACTGATGCAGTCGGGTGCAACTCACAGTACAGGGAACGGAGCCACCTCAAACCCCACCACACTCCGTCCTAATGGGGAACCTGCAACAGGTTTGGTGGTTAAAACAGAACCGGTTGAAGAGGGTTTGGGTTCTGACACAACATCAAGCACTAGTGCATCAAACAGCAGCATAAGTATTCCTAATGCTGCACAGACAACAGGCACGAAAGATGGAAAAGGCAATTCCTCAGCGCTTCTTTGGCTTGCAGATCTGGCCACGCAGAAGGAGCCCAAAGGTAAGGTCAAGTAAGGAAACGTCTCTTGTTTTGGTGCTTTTATTAGTTAAACATTTTCTTATTACTTGTTTTATATCAGAGTCTCTACGCTCCATGATGGGTCGTGATTCCCGGTCTCCGTTTGGTCTGGATGCCTTCAGCACCCTCTCCAAACCCTCGGGATCTTCCCCTAAGCTCTTCAATAGTCTGTTGCTAGGTTCTGGCCCTTCCCAACCGAAAACAGAGGGTAGCCTCAGAGATTTGCTTAACTCTGGTCCTGGGAAGCTTCCTCAAGGTTCCACAGAAGGTGGAATGCCCTTCCCCTCAGTATTCTCCACAGCAAGTGTAAGTAAGCTTTAATTCACATGCATCCGTTTATGGGACAGATCGTTTGATTGCATCATATGTTCTTGTTGCCGTCCTTGCAGGCTGATAAAATGAAGGGAGGGCTTCCTAACTTCTTGGATCATATTATTGCGTCAGTGGTTGAGACAAAGAAGGCAGAGGGTCGGCGCACATCGGGGTCGGCAGAAGGCGGAGAGTCGGGGAGCATTCCCCGAAGAGAAGGGTTAATGAGTCTAAGCGTTTTAGACTCTCACACCTCCCACTCCTGGTTATGTGACGGACGCCTGCTATGCCTGCAGGACCCCAGCAACACTAACAACTGGAAGATCTTCAGAGAGTGCTGGAAACAAGGACAGGTGAGCCGTGACAGAATATTTGAGATTTATTATAGTTCACTCTTTCCTGGAAGACTGTTTGGTGCTCATTGTTTTTTTTGTATAGCCTGTGCTGGTGTCAGGCATACACAGGAAGCTAAAGGGTAACTTGTGGAAGCCTGAGGCCTTCAGTAGGGAGTTTGGAGACCAAGATGTGGACCTAGTCAACTGTAGGAACTGTGCCATTATCTCTGATGTCAAAGTCAGAGACTTCTGGGATGGCTTCCAGGTCATTTCAAGTAAGTACTGTGCCTTTAGAGACCCAGCATACTGGATTAGAAAGACCTATATATTTTTCTTTATTTTCCAGAGCGGTTACATGGTGGAGATGGCCAACCTATGGTCCTTAAACTTAAAGATTGGCCTCCTGGAGAAGATTTCAGAGACATGATGCCAACTCGGTGAGTTTAGTGTTATTTAAAGCTTTGTCATCTTACATAAGAGTGGTGAGTTTGTTTTGGCATTTGTAGCATTGTTTTGATTGTAGATATGTTTCTTTGTCTGCAGGTTTGATGATCTAATGGACAATCTTCCTCTACCAGAGTACACAAAAAGAGATGGCCGTCTTAACTTGGCCTCTCGTCTTCCAAACTTCTTTGTTCGACCAGATCTTGGCCCTAAAATGTACAATGCCTATGGTAAGGGATCTTTATTTTTCATCCTACTGGTACTAATCCAATTCCCATAGATTTTTTTTCTTTAATCCATTTCCTTAACGTCTATCCTTTCAGGGCTGATTTCCACAGAAGACAGGAAGGTCGGCACCACTAACCTGCATCTTGATGTATCAGATGCAGTCAACGTCATGGTGTATGTTGGTGTCCCAGAGGGAGATGACAACCATGAAAATGGTAAGTATTAGGCCTTTGTTTGATTGAATTGTATAGCTGAGACATGTTTTCTCTATTTAAATCCAACTTTATGCCAGTGTTATTGTTTCTTTAATATAGTTTAAGTTTTTGGTCTCCTGGGATGTTTGCTCCCATGTCCTTACCATTTCATTGCTTTTTGCAAAATTTTAGGACCCACAATGTCCACACAAAGTCAAATTTACATTTTCAGCTTCTTGTATACATGCAGCTTCTAAGTGTAAACTATATATGGATCTTTCAGGTCCTTTACTGGTAGCGTTTAAAAAGATCAGTGCCTAACAAAAGTAGTTAGACCCCTATTCATTTAGTTTTCATTGTAAATTAAAAATGCTGTTTGTTCTCTTAAGGTTATGCATATTTATAGTTTACTCTAAATGGTAAAATGTAACTTGTAACAAGCATCCAGATTCTCAGTGTCACAGCTCACAGAGCCATGGGCTGGTCACTGTTAATGTCTTTAGAACAGCCTGTGCTCTTGGGGTCTTATTACTTTTGATTGTGGCCCCATTTCTCATTCACAGAAGCAGATCTGGCTGGATTCAAAGGTCTGTGCATCTTTTTAAAATTTGTTTCACCTCTCAGGCATGCACTTTCTTCTTTTCTCGTTCTCTTTTGGTCTCTTTTTCAATAATTTCATTGATTTAACTACTTCACGCATAGGGCAGGATAATTAATCACAGTTTTATGTTTGTTTATAGTGATTAAAAGGACAGTTCACTCTAAAAAAAAGCATACACCTTGTTTTTTCAAATCTGTATAAATGTCTTTGTTCTGATGAACACAGCGAAAATATAAATGAAATTAAAGATTAAAAGAATGGTTAGAATTGAACAGATCTTGGTTAAATCTTTTTCTGTTTTGTGAAACACAAAATAAAATAATTTGAAAAATTTTATGACATGAAAAAAATCACAGACCTGTTACGATTATTTGTCCAAATATCTTGACCTGTGTTCTGATGATCAAATTAATGTATACAGCAGGTTTCGAACAACTAGAGATTGAGTAATTCATGACAGAATTTTCACTTTCAAGTAAATTTAAGTAGCCTTCTGGTAAATGAGATGTTCGATGACGAAACAGATGTTTATCTTAGTCTATGGGCTGTTTTTAAATCAACAGTTGAGCATTTGTTTTTTTATTACACAGACTTAACCTTAAGTGTATTAAACATTTAATGGTGTAGTATAGAAGTTCACATATTGTCTGTGAGCTCTAACGTAACCGCCATCACACAAATACTCAATGACCACAGACCATAATCTAAGGGACTTTTGTTGTCTTATATACACCATCAACACATACAATTATAAAACATTCTATATCACTATCTTCACATCATATGGAAGCTATAGTTTTCTTTAGTTAAAAAAGAAACTTAAGTTATGTAGAAAGTATGTTCAGTTATTGCTCTATAAGCGGATGAGACCCTTGTGATCATTATCCTCTTTCATTGTAGTGAAGTTTTGCGACACAACTTCTAATGACTAAATGAGGATGAAAGTCTTGAGGATAAATTTTAACAAGACAGCAGAAAGAATGACCCAAAACATAAGTGTTAAAGTTAGCAATGCTGACAAGGATTAAAGTTTGAAACTCTAATATATCTTTTTCTCTGAATGTGAAAAATATGATTTTCCTTAATATTTTAGCAAAATCATTTTCATACTTCTCATACTTGGTGATGAGCTTTCATGTTGGCATTTCAAATTTGCAATTTGTCACATTGTCTGTTCCAGGTGTTGTTATTTGTGTCATTAACAGACAAAACAGAGAGAATAATGTGTTGGTTTACTGGAGTAGAGTTTTGATCTAATTCTAGTTCTTTAATGTAGTTTGAAGCAGTCTGGAAGTTTTTTCTTTTTTACTTTGGGTTGCTCCAGCTAACTTGCTTGAATATTGAATAGAAGGACTGAAAACCTAACAATATTAACTGCTGTATTTTAGTTTATTTGAAGACAACGACTTAAGGTGTGCGTATGTATGTGTATGGGCATGTGTGTGCATTCTGACCTACCTATTATTACTGCAGAGGTGATGCTGACCATAGAGGAGGGTGATGTTGATGATATGACTAAGAGAAGAGTCTATGAAATGAAAGAGAAACCTGGGGCTCTCTGGCACATTTATGCTGCCAAGGATGCAGAGAAAATCCGTGAGCTGCTTCGAAAAGTGAGAATACAACCCCTCATATATGGATTCATAAATTACCAGAGTTTAGAATTTGAATAACAAAAAATTTGTTTTTCCTACCAATGTAGGTTGGAGAGGAGCAAGGTCAAGAGAACCCACCAGACCACGACCCTATCCACGACCAAAGCTGGTATCTGGACCAGGCCTTGCGCCGCAGGTTATATGAGGATTATGGAGTCCAGGGTTGGTCCATCGTTCAGTTTTTGGGAGATGCCGTCTTCATCCCAGCTGGAGCACCACATCAGGTTAGGATTGTGATTATTCAAATACCAGTTTAATCCTAAATCATATACTTTACACTGAAATCCTCGTCTGCTCAACTTGGTTTTACAGGTGCACAACCTGTATAGCTGTATCAAGGTTGCGGAGGACTTTGTGTCTCCTGAACACGTGAAGCATTGTTTCAGACTGACACAAGAGTTCCGACACCTTTCAACCACTCACACAAACCATGAAGACAAGTTACAGGTATTGCTTGACACCTTAGCATGTAGATGTTGAGAGAATAGGAAATCTAGTATACTTTTTAAGTATGGCAGTATTATTATATCATCGTGACCTTTGTTTACAGGTGAAGAACATCATCTACCATGCCGTAAAGGATGCTGTGGGAACCCTTAAAGCCCACGAATCCAAGCTTGGCCGCTCTTAAGTGCTGAACTTATGATTAGTCTTGGTTGGATTAGCCCAGCGAGCTCACACAAAAACTGTTTATAATGGAACGTATCTGCGTTTAAATGGGATGAAGACGTTTCTTCATCAGTGTTACGACGGCGTTGTTTAGTTATTTTCTCTGTATTTAAGTCTGTTCTTTTCTCAGCGTTTAAATTTTTTGGACTGTGCAGAGAGCTGATGTTAACTGACATGCATCTTTTAAAAAGGTTTTTTCATGACTTTTGTGAAAAAGTGAGCACTGGGTTTCTTTCTTAGAGTACATAATTGTTGTCCTCTTCAATGAAGGAGAGCTTTTAGTTGGGGGAAAACAGACACACATTTAATAAAAAGATTCCCACCACCTTTTCCAAGCGGGGTGGACAGGAGAATGGAAGGGAAATAGACCAAAGTTTTGTATTTTAAGTTTTCCTTTTTTGCATTTTTGTAATACGCCATTTAGTTCCACATATTTCTCAGATCACAAGCATTAGTCTGTCTTCGAGGAGTCAAAGAGTCATTCAAGAATCAACTATTTTAGTTCTACAGAACTACTTGGTCATTCGTATGTATTGATTGATATATATATATATATATTGATCTTAGCAGTGTGTATTACTATTCCCAAAATAAAGGTTTACAAAAAGGATCTGGCCCTGTTATTAAGAAATAACAACCCAATTTCTTAGCAACCTGATTTTTAAATGCTAATTTCATTTTATAGACATTTTGTGATTCATGGATGATTACTCCGCAATAAACAAGAGCTTTTGAAATATAGACCATTGTTTGCTTAGATTACTTGCATGTCAATGTTGACTGTTGAAATTAAAAACAAATAAAGAAAAAGCTGATTTATAATATAATAGCAGTTTACAAAATGTCTTTTCACATTTGATCTAAACGTAGGTAGACTAACAGTATGAGAAGAAAACTGTCTCTGCTGTCAAAGATTTACTCAAAAGATGAGGTTAAGTGTTTACCTGCAGACTTTGCTTCCTGTCACATCACAACACAAGCTTAACGGTTTATATTAGTTGTCCAAGTGATCTTTTATAATTAATCTGCCGAACCATATATCTTCCCTTTCATGTTCAATAAATGCTTACATCAACTCAAGGTCAACACTGATATAATCACGTTAACTGACCCAGCTTATTAATTCATGCATTTCAGTGCACAAAAGATGAACAGATGCTATTTTGATAAACGTGATTGAAACGTAACTTGCCCTAATGTTACTTAATTTTATTATTGCTGGTAAATGTTACCCTCATAAACCTAGCCAGCTTCATAAATGCATGAAAGGCATAATTGGAAGTGTTAAACGTGTAAAGGAATACATTATATTTTGAAGTGCCAAGATGGTTGAGTGTTAAATGCTATTTGTTTCGATTACATTTTTAGTTGACCTCATGATCATGCTTGTGTTATTTAAATCATAAGAGTTTAGTTTTCTTGTACGATGTAGAAATAATCAGCAAAGACACAAAGTAGATATGTCCATACTTAGACTGGAACTAAATCAGACTTTTAGTCTACTATTCAGTAATGTAACTCTTTACAATGTCCTTACTTGCACAGTGGGAAGGAAAAACACAAATTAGTAGATGTAAAGCAGATGTAAACACTGGTCATAGAGGAGAAATTTCCACATTCAGCACTGCTGCATGGATTATGGTCAAAACAAGAAAGCAAAAACTTATTTATTTGCTGTCAGAAAGAATCAACATGTTCTACTGGGGCATTGTTGCTGTTCCTTTTAAAACCTTTATTCCTAAAGCTCCTTTTGGTGTCATTAATGTCTGATCTTAAATATGACTGCGTTTAACCATTCATACAGTCTATACTTTTTGAAATTTACTTCTATGTTGCCTTTGGTTTGCTCATTTGAAAAATGTTGACATCTTAAACTTTCTTAACTTTCTTAAACTTGTAGACACGTCTTGACATTTTCCCAGTCATGCCATTTCTAATGGCAAGAAATGCTGTCATATACTTATTTGTGTTAAGCTTCCTTCTCTATTAGTCCATTTCAATATAAGATGGACTGGAATGTATAGTTTAAAACATTTTTTTACTCAATAACTTATATCCTTTATAGTAAAGATGTTCACCTAAAGATATAGAACAAAAGTAAATATAATGAATAACAAAGTTATGAACGTGACGTTTTGCGTTATGGACGTGACACAAAAATGCTCTTACAATATTATTGTTACCAGTAAACATGAACAAACTCTTTAAATAGTGTTTGAACATCAGAAAAAGTTAAATTTTCTATTTTAAATAAGGTAAATAAACCTGCGTTATGGACGTGACAAAAAATGGACACCATTTTTGGAAGATGACAAACTTCTAAAGATTTATGTGAATTAAAATGTGCAAACCAGAAGGAATTATATCTAACACATGGCCATGGGATAGCTCTTTATAGAGCATAAAATATTTACTATATTTTTATTTTCATGCATCCGTTTATTAGCGTTATGGATGTGAAAATCCTGAAAAACAGCCCCTACATTACTATGAAAAATCATCAACTAAAAAATAAAATAATATAATAAAAACTCAGGGTATCTGAATTACAACAACTTGACACATATGAGTAAATCAAATCCCATTGGTAATATTATATTATCATGATAAGGTTGACATTTTCACTGAACTGCCCTTATTTTATTGTGCTTAAAGACAACTATTGTAAGTAAACTTCAAGAACACTTAATAATCTTGCATTGACAATCCTTATCAAAGTGAAAACTCTTCTTAACATAAAGAATAAATCTGCATTTTGTAAAAGTACTCCAAATCAATCCTAATCATCAGCCATACCAAGTAATATATTTACACATTTAAACTATACTTTATCTATACTCAAACTTAAAATAAATATTTTAAATATTTACAATTAATGTTTTTTTTTTTTACAAGGAATAAGAATTATGTAAATTATTTTCCAGGTTTAAGGACCACTCTAATTAATAAAAAAAGTAAATTAGGTAATAAAAAGCTGTTATTAAAAATGCAAAAATAAAAGAAGCAAGAAGGCAACTCTGCACGAGTAAAAACTCAGTGTGTGTCCCTTTAAGAGCCGCGCGGTGACTGAGCGCATCTGCGGCCAGCGGCTCTCCGTCATCAGAGACGCACGGACGGGATTCTCTGTCGTCGGCTGTGTGCTCGGGATGGAGCTCGTGAATAATTGGCTACAATAAGGAAAACAACACACGCGGATCAAGATGGTGTCGTGGATCATCTCACGGATGGTGGTGTGAGTGTCGATCCGTGTTTTGTGTTGCTGCGGACGCGCGACGCCAAATAGAATAAGCGCAAATCCGTCATCGTGTTCTGTGATTGAGAGATATTTGTATCGTTCGAATGTTACATTAACAAAAGCGATGACATCATGCATTTGTGTCGCTTTTCAGCTGAAGCAAACGATGCTCGAATGCTTGTTTGTATTTATTTGTATTTATTGATAACATATCAGTTATTTATTGATATCATATCAGTTATTTATTGATAAAATATCAGTTATTTATTGATAACATATCAGTTATTTATTGATAAAATATCAGTCATTTATTGATAAAATATCAGTCATTTATTGATAAAATATCAGTCATTTATTGATAAAATATCAGTCATTTATTGATAGCATATCAGTTATTTATTGATAACATATCAGTTATTTATTGATAACATATCAGTTATTTATTGATAACATATCAGTTATTTATTGATAAAATATCAGTTATTTATTGATAAAATATCAGTTATTTATTGATAAAATATCAGTCATTTATTGATAAAATATCAGTCATTTATTGATAAAATATCAGTCATTTATTGATAAAATATCAGTCATTTATTGATAAAATATCAGTAATTTATTGATAAAATATCAGTTATTTATTGATAGCATATCAGTTATTTATTGATAGCATATCAGTTATTTATTGATAACATATCAGTTATTTATTGATAACATATCAGTTATTTATTGATAACATATCAGTTATTTATTGATAACATATCAGTCATTTATTGATAAAATATCAGTTATTTAATGATAAAATATCAGTCATTTATTGATAAAATATCAGTTATTTAATGATAAAATATCAGTCATTTATTGATAAAATATCAGTTATTTATTGATAACATATCAGTCATTTATTGATAAAATATCAGTTATTTAATGATAAAATATCAGTTATTTATTGATAAAATATCAGTTATTTATTGATAACATATCAGTCATTTATTGATAAAATATCAGTTATTTAATGATAACACATCAGTTATTTATTGATAACATATCAGTTATTTATTGATAAC
This sequence comes from Triplophysa yarkandensis, assembly GCA_033220385.1. Taxonomy (NCBI): domain Eukaryota; kingdom Metazoa; phylum Chordata; class Actinopteri; order Cypriniformes; family Nemacheilidae; genus Triplophysa; species Triplophysa yarkandensis. The sequence goes on along the minus strand of CM065667.1, from coordinate 2,002,580 downwards.
ATATCAGTTATTTATTGATAAAATATCAGTTATTTATTGATAAAATATCAGTTATTTATTGATAACAGTCCTTTCCAGACCACATGTCACATTTGGCTAAAAAACCAAAACCTAAGACGAACATTCTGCTTTGTGTCCATATGTTTCTCCCATCACATGTGTCTCATGGTGATGTCATCATAGTTCTTATTTCTAACTATCTTTAATGTAATAGCACAAGCCCTCAAATGCATCTCCTAATGTATCTTTAACTGTCTTAAGGCCTACCTGTCAAGCTCATTTCCCTGTGCCTTTAATGCCATGTAATGGGAATGAAGCCCATTTGATTCCCACATGTATGTGTTTGGGTTTCAGTCTGGCCCTTAAGTGGGATTTACACAATCTATGTCTGTGAGCTCACGTTAAGTATGTTCAGATGACCTCCAACACTCCGGCCGTGACCTGCAGATGGGCATCTTCTGATCATGGGTGTGTGTTTGTTCCTGGATCTTTTCAATCAAACATCAAGCGCTGCTTGGCATCATGAGCGGGACGTTGCTGTTGGTTGTCTCGTGGAATGCTCTTTGTGGCGAGCAGATGCATGATGGGCGCTTGGGCAAGTTCAGATGGGATGGAGGGCATGTGGTGTGCCATGCTCTCGTGTCCTTCATTGTGCATTACAGACATGCTTGACTGCACGTGCTGCACATTTATTGGAACAAACTATACGTGCGTGTTGTCCTGTGGTTTACATGCAGGGGTACATGCAGTTGGTAGGTGTGGTCTGTCCTGTATCCCGACATCCTCTATGGGATGTGTCATAGCAGAAGGTTTGGGATCTCATTAGCTGTGCCCACACGTTATCATGACAAATCTTGTAGATCTGTCTCTGTTCTGTTTGAAACCCTACAAATGATTCACTTGCTCTTTGATCCTGGATGTTTGCCTTATGTAGATCCGTGTGCTGGCAATATAGCTGGAATGGTGACCGGTTTGGGTCGGCGTTGTGCTTATTCGGAAATAGAGTTGTGCATAACATCAGATATTAGATTTTTTCGCAGTTAAATTGCTCCTCCTCTTTATCCATAACCGAAGGTTTTGCAGAAGGGTTTCGTTTAGATTTTCACCGTATTCACATTTAGGTGACATTTTAGGCAAAATTACTTGTAGTCAATATGCACGTATATGTCTTGTAGTGTAAATATGCTATATTTTCTGATTTATGTCTTTCATCTCTGTAGCCTGGCCTTTGGGACCCTCTACCCAGCCTATTCCTCCTATAAAGCTGTCAAGACGAAAAACGTCAAGGAGTATGTAAGTATTTTAGAATGGCTGTGATTTTAAGCCATTTTATAATGTATAGCGGAAAGTGTTGGTATTTATGTGTTGTTCAAGGTTTTAGTTAATTTAAAGTTTTTATATTATGAAGTGGACTCTTTCATGTAGATGCCTTAAATAAAATAATTGTAAGTATTTGCAGAGCGAGTTATTAACAAAAGTTTTAGAGATCACATTAAGATGACATTTGTACTCTCATGTCATTTCAAATATGTTTGATATATTCTTTCTTCTGCAAAACACAGACGATATTTTGAAGAGTGTTGTGTTGGTTTTGTTTCTATTCAATAGAAGTTAATGGGTGCCACTTTTGTTTGGTTACTGTCTTCAAAATCTGCTTTTGTCTCCTGCAGAATATCTAGAGTTACAAAAGTTTTAATTGACAACGGGTTAAATAAAGAATTAGACCGTTTTAATTTTCGAGTGAAATATCACTTTAAGATGTGCTTGAGGTAAATTTTCTTAATCACTTTTAATGGATTATCAGTACAGAAGTAAATTGGTGGGTAAATCTCTTTGAAATATAATCTCAAATTAATATTTATATTAAAAATATATTAAAATGTCTTAGTATACATTACCATATACAAGTATATTATGGGAAAAATAGCTTTTTCTGCAACTATGGTCCCTAGATTCCCCATCATAAACACAGACTTCCATAGGCAAGGTTCTTTATTTATGTAAAATGCTTACATGTAGATGTAATTTTGCCTTCACTAGCATACATTAAGCTTGTTTTTATTTAGGGAAAGCATATTTCTCACTGACACCTGATCTGCTGTGATTTCATGATCTGTGTTCTCCTCTCATTGGTTGCTATAGAAACCACTAGGCCATCAGTTGTCTCAGACACCAGCGACTCTCATCATCTGTATATGAATTTTGGGAAAACACCCAACGTGTTTTATGGAACCGAATTATTATGTTTTTATAGAACTTAATGTTTGCTTGTTTCTTTATGGTCATAATTTATCATTTTAAAATAGAGGCTGTATAATATATTTAATTGTCCGTACCCATGGGGAGAACCCGGCATGCATAATGCACATGGCTATATGCAGTAACTGCATGTGACCTAATGTATGGTGATGTCATAGGAGGTGTGTGTAAACATGTCTGTATTTCTGTCCTTAGGTAAAATGGATGATGTACTGGATAGTGTTTGCGCTATTTTCAACAGCAGAGACCATCACAGATATGCTCCTCTCCTGGTCAGTAAACAGTTGTTTTATATATACTCAAATCAAAAGTTTGGGACATTTACTCAATTATGTATTTAATTTTTTTCACAATTTTAATTAATAATAAACTTAACTAAACGATGAAATTAAGCAAATTAAACAATGAGAATTAAGTTATATAAAAACAAAAAAAAAACATGTTCTATTTGTGTAGTCACCTTTTGTCTCTTTAATTTGTAGAAATGTTTTATTGTAATTTTACCAGCTGCTTAAAGTCTTACCCTGACATGCTTCTAAATAGTTTTAAAGGTGTCTCTATCTTCCCTGTGCTCTTATTGGCTGTCTTTCTTCAACATTCAGTCAAAGTCATCTATTTCAAAACATAATTTTATTAAATATGTTTTAGCATGTAAGACGTGTCTGTTTATTGAATTATTTTTTAGTCCGGTAGTGTATGTTCTAATTATTTTACCCTTTGTTTATTGTATACATTTTTGTGTATTAGAACGAACCCATGTAATGTTTTAAATTTCCAAACCAAGTTTGGTTTTCTCCAATTTGTGGACAGACACTAAAAACAGCTAGAAATATGTTATATAATGTTTTGTTTCATTATTATTTTGATTATTATTATTATGTTTGTTTCATTATTTTTATTATTTATATTCTTACATATAATATGTTTATATATATATATAACATTAATCATTTTAATCATTAATATATATTTTATTATAAAGTGGCTTGCAAAATTATTCAGCACCCTTGAACTTTTCACATTTTATCGCATTACAGCCACAAACATGAATCAATTTTATTGGAATTCCACGTGAAAGAACAATACAAAGTGGTGTACACGTGAGAAGTGGAACGAAAGTCATACATGATTCCAAACATTTTTTACAAATAAAGAACTTAAAAGTGGGGTGTGCGTAATTATTCAGCCCCCCTCGTCCAGAGTCACCATGGGCCTCTTGGCTGCATTTCTGACAAGCGCCCTCTCTTTCGGCCTGTGAGTTAAGGTGGACGGCCTTGTCCTGGTAGGTTTACAGTTATCCCATATTCCTTCAATTTCTTAATGATCGCTTGAACAGTGCTCCGTGGGATGTTGAAGGCTTGGGAAATCTTTTGTAGCCTAAGCCTGCTTTAAATTTCTCATTACCCCCATCCCTGACCTATCTGGTGTGTTCTTTGGACCTCATGATGTTGTTGCCCCCAAAATTCTCTTAGACAACCTCTGAGGCCATCAGGGCAGCTGTATTTGTACTGACATTAGATTACACACAGGTTCACTCTATTTACTCTGTCTATGGGCAACTGACTGCACCCTGACCAAAGGGGTCTGAATAATTACGCACACCCCACTTTTCAGTTCTTTAATTGTAAAAAATGTTTGGAATCATGTATGATTTTCGTTCCACTTCTCTCGTGTACACCACTTTGTATTGGTCTTTCACGTGGAATTGATTCATATTTGTGGCTGTAATGTGACAAAGAAAAATAAATAAAAATATTATCAGCTTTGCGTCGGTCATTGATCACATTGTCTGGGCTTATTTCTGTGATAACTACCGGCTGCCTGTTCGTTATATTCCTTTCTTGCAGATGATGACGTTACTATTGGGTAAAGCCTCTAAGAAACAATGAACTTCATATTTTGCGTTTGGTTTTCCAGGTTCCCGTTTTATTTCGAGCTGAAAATTGCCTTTGTCATTTGGCTGTTGTCTCCGTACACAAAGGGCTCCAGCGTGCTGTACCGCAAGTTTGTGCACCCCACGCTATCCAATAAAGAGAAGGTACAAATTAACATGCTGTATTGCATGTAACGAAATCCTTACCAATTCACTGACACATTGCTTAATGTGTCGTACAGGAAATTGACGAGTATATAACCCAGGCTAAAGACCGCAGTTATGAGACCATGATGCGCTTCGGTAAGAGAGGACTCAACATTGCAGCTACTGCTGCAGTCACAGCTGCCACTAAGGTAACATTTACGTTAAATAAACATCATAGACCCGGTTTGTGTTTCTTCTGTGTGTCTTAAAAGATGCATACGGAATTTCCATCTCTTTTCTGAAAGAATATTCCCAATATACCTAGATGCGTGCCACCAACCCCCCATAAGCACCTGCATAGCCAGACATTACTTTACTACCTAGCACAACACCAATGTCTGGGATCTAAGAAAAGGGAACAATATTTATGTACAGCACTTATAATAAGTATGTGTAAAAGTTTTGTGTTGTATTTGCATTTTGTCCAGTCGTATCTGACATTTGGGGAACTTTTATACAGTCCCACAGTGGAGAAATCTGAAAATGTTACCCTTGGATTTTCATGTGTAAAGTCAACACAAGGACGTTTTCACCCCACGTCTTTTTGTGTGTGTCTCAGTGGTCTGTCGTGTATATGACATTGCAAGTTGACGTTAGTGGTTTTGTATGTATGCAGACATTTCTTTTTTTTAGATTTATTTTTATAAAGGACATTTTATGGTTATAGCTGCTAATATGTGCTTTTTATCATTTAAAGGGTCAGGGAGTGTTATCAGAGAAACTGCGCAGTTTCAGCATGCAGGATCTGACTCTCATTCAGAATGACGATGATCTGCAACTGCACGGCACAGAGGACACTCACACCGCAGCCACGCTGCCACGTGCTAAAACAGCCACGCGTACAGGTGATCATGCTCTTATGAACCTTAAAGGAGGGGTATCACAGGCAGCTTCTGTCAATCTCATGTTAATCTTAAGTACCTGCAGAGTGGAATCGCGTTTTTCATATTATTTAAAAGTATTTGGTTTCTCACAATTACCGTCTCCTGGAAATTACACGATGCTTGTGTTCTTCTGAGCTCTCTGCTTTGGTGGGATTTGACAGATGAAAGGCCAACAAATTACTCATAACCTTATGATGGTTGAATATTTAAAAGAACCTTTTCAAAGACTTTGGCAGTGAGGAGGGAGTGTATTGAGCATGGAAATACAACTTCATGCATCTAACTCTGTTTTTAACAAATGGAGCACGTTGAACATGAGAACTCCACATATATAACCGTCAAATGCATTAAACACTGATACCCTTCCTTTAAAACACCACACCATGTATTCATATTCTGAATTTACATTTACTTATTTATATTGCTCTATTATTTTGTCTTTTTATGTAGCTGTATCAAGCTTGTGTGTGTGCTGACTCACTAAAAGCTTTTCTTCAGTCAGCCTTTGTGTCAGGCTGCTTTGGATGCTGATTCGGCTGCCCGCTCAGTTGGGTGGCGGTCTTTAACATTTAACCTCTTCACAAACCGTGTTGTAATGAATGGCTTAAGGTCATGACTCTTACAGTAAGACTGGCTGAAGATTATTGGCTGAGGACAGCAAGAGGACGTCAGTGGGACAGACATGAGCGTGAGGCTCATGTTTTGTTGCTTTTGATGAGATTGGTGGTGAATTTGTTAGCCCACAGAGCTTGTTCATTGAATTTCTGAGTGTCACAGCTACGCGGTAAACGGACAGGCAAAAGGCTGGACTATAGAAGTCTTTGTGTTGCAGATTTTCAATGAGGGCTTGAATGGATCTGGCAAGCTTTAAATGCCAGAGAGAGCAGGGAACTTCCACAAATCCCTCTTGCTTTAGGCATTGGACTTATTCAACAGTTTATATTGAGTGCAACGGAGAGGGAAAGCAGTAAACTAGAAAGAAATGCTGTGAACATTTCTAGCGGGCTTGTAATGAATAATAATATTTAAATTGTTCTGTTGTTATTTCAGTTCGTGCCACTCCCGTAGCGGCAGACAGCGAATCGCAACACAGCTCTCGCTCTGAGGACCTATCAGATAACAGGACTGAGCATTCAGATGAGGATGCAGCAGATAAAGCCGCTAAACGCACCCCAAGTGTCAGAGCTGCCAAGAAGCCAGCGGCTGCCAAGACAGAGGTACTCTCTTTGTGTTTGGGTTTTTCATTTATAGACATTATCAGAGAACTATGAATCGTCATTTTCACGAAAATCGATTAAGTCTGTTGATTGGTCGATAAAATACTACAATTTGGAGAAATATAATACATACTTAACCAAATTTTTTTCGTTTATTGACCAATGAACTTGATGAAACTGTCGATAAACTCATAGTAATAGCAACACACACAAGCCTAAGTACTGTAAGACACACACAGAAAAACTGTCAAACCATCAACTGTAGTTCTCAATCATACAGATAAAGAATTGCTTATTAGGAACATTGACAGAACGGCAGAACAACATTATAACTGTAGCCGTGTTTAACTTACAATCATGGTTATAAATGGCTATGGCAACAGAGGTAGTTTATTAGAATAAAAACACAATTTAGACATGTTTTTATTAGAACCATGTCTTGGTTTATTGTTTTATGCCCGTACAGATATACCACAATTGTCTCAAATATTCTGTTATATCTGCCTGTTTTAACAATTTGCTCCAGTATATGAGACTAAGGAGGTTTGGAATGGAAATATATATTTAAAATGGAGTTGTCTTATAACCGAGCGCTAGGCTTTTAACATGTCAATAAAAAGCGACAGCAATAGGTGTTGCCAAATACGTATAAATCTGTTTGATCAGGATTGAAGCCACCATGAAAATGCTAACTGTCAAAGAAAAGCCTAAAGTCTGTTTCAAACAGATTTGGGCAATTTTGTATTTTCTGGAAAAGTGGTGTTGCTTACATCTTATTGTCCTTGGCTTTAAAGGTGCGGTAACCGATTTCTGAAAACTGTGGTTATCTAAAATATTACTTAAAAATAAACTACAGCGCAAAAGTATTGCTCCTTTCTGCATTGCTCCACCCATGAAGGTCATTGCCCTTCTTCAACATGAGTGAAAATACCCCTTACTGCTGATTGCTTACAAGTACGGTACTTGCCCCAACTTTAATGGGTTTTCAGGAATAGGACTTTAGATGGTTTGAGAAGGTTGGTCTATAACATCTTTACCTCTGCTTTCTCATCAGACTACAGTGAAGACAGTAAAGAAACAGCCAAAGAAGAAAGTCACCACCACAGCCAACAACAACGCTGAAGCGCAATAGTGTTCTATCAACACTTACACATTGCTTTTCTATACTAACAGCCCAAACTATGCTTTTTAATTTGAGGACACATACTAACCCATCAGATATATCGCCTGGAGCTGTCTTCTATTTAGGTTAAATACAGAGCGACTGCAGGATTCATACATTCTCTGTTCAAGAAGCCCATTTTCAAATCTTCCTATTTTACCCATCCACTGTAAGCGTGCACACTTCCGTGTGTCTAAGGAATGCAGAGGCATATATCATTTTATTTTGAATAGGCCTTAATATTAATCGCAATCTCTGAAAAGCATGAAACCAAAAGCAGTGCCTGCACATAATCATATACATAAACACGCTCCTAGATTCCAGAACTCCATGTTTCTCAATATAGAGGCCAGATTCTGATTTTAGCATGTAGGACACACAGCTCGAGAAGTGCAACAACTGGGAACAGAAAAAGTAGGCTGTTAAAGAGTAAGGAATGGGCTACAAAAAGACTTTACACTTATCGCCCAGAGCTGCAAACACAGTTCTGTTTTTAGTCGGGGTTGTTACATATCGGTAACCCGTGACCTGTTTTGAATATGTATGCCCGGAGAGGTCAGATCTCAACTGGAAGCTGCTGACTCTCAAAAGGCTCTTGACATCAATAGTGCTTTCGCCAGCGAGAGCTGGAGTTGTACAGCTCATGTAATGCCTGTGATGCTTATGAATATTATGTTAGAGGTGTTACCTCGAAACATTTTAGACATAACACAATTCTAAAAGGATCAGATGCGAAAGTCTGCATAAGATCCGATGCTCTCTGGTATTTTGTAAAAACGTGTCACATATTGGCCACAGAGCAAGGCTGGATGTAAAAGGTGGTGATCAATGATTAAAAATGGTGTCATTAATTACTCACCCTTGTAATTTAAAACATGTATGACTTTCTTCTGCAGAATGCATAAGAAGTATTTTATGGGCACTATGCAAGTCAGCAGGTGCCAGTTACCAACATTATTAAGAATATCTTCTTTTGTGTCATGCAATAGAAAGTCAAACAGGTTTGAAATGTTAAAAAGGTGAGTAAATGACAGAATTTACATTTTGGAGTTAACTATTACTTTAAAGGTGCTTTTAGAAATAGATGTAAATCACCCCTAATTTGTTTAGTATCCTGGACCCTTTTAAAATACATTAAAAGGTGTGAAACGCATTGCATTTTAGTATCAGTATTGCCTGTTAACGCCGAGGATCCCCGGTTCATTTAAAACACAATTTAGCCCAAAATCTAGATGTGGGCAGATGTGTCTCCCAACACAACATGTTCAGGAAAGATTTGGGGTTTGGTATGGATCTTGTGTCTTTAGGCATGGTGTTTTAAAATTATTTGTGCTGTGTGAGTTAAAGACTCCTGGTACTGAAATAGACAATGTTTATTTGTATTATACCATTTACTGTACAAAATGTCTGCCTTACACCAATTTATTTATTATCGAGGTTTACATTTAATTTGTCACTGCTGTAGAGTAGGACGATTTTAATTTCTTGTATAAAGATATTTGTTCAATGCATATTGGTGGACTTTTAGTTTGCGATTGATTGTCTATTCTATCATCTTTTGTTTTGTGGGGATTTGAGTGCTTACATGGTCTTGAAAGAAAGAGACGGCCATGTGGTCATTAAACGGTTAAAAACACCACGCTTTTGAATTATAAACTCAAACATGTAGATAGTACTTAGCAGATAAATCTTTCAGTATGAAGTTAGTAATAACATGTTATGCAGATCAGTAGTGACACACTGTTTTATTCATCGTGATAAGAGCTGACTGTCATTTACACTTTCTGTCTCTTATTCTCTTTTGATTTTCTTTTAAACAAAAAACTTTTTACCTGAAGGTTTGTCTTTTTAAATAAGTTCTTTGTGATTGACATTCACCAACTCACACAAATATGACAAGTCAGCCTCACTCTTTGCTTTTTCCATTGTTCCGTATTGTTTTTCATCCGCCATTTGTCTTATCTGCATAATCAAAAATGACAGTAATTTATGTTTTGAATTCAAGGCCCTGCACAGAGTCAGACGAGTTGAACATATTCAATTTATTTTGTTTGTTTATTTTAGGTAGTTTGTTTGAAAACTGTTTTATTTCCTATACAGATTTGAGTAAAGTCAATATTAAAATATTCTTTGTGCCAATTCTTAATACTCTAAATATATTAAAAGAATGAAGAAAGACATTGCTGCTAAGTGTGTACTAACTGAACTTAAATTATTACTCAATAAAAATGCAATTACATCATTTGTTATGGATCATTTATTTTTAATATTATTTAATTGCTTCTTAAAACTGTTTGCATTTTTTTTTTGTAATCCCTGAAGTCTTAAGTTATGAAGTGTTATGAATGGGATAAGAGTGGAACATGTTTTTGACAGGCAACAATACTTCAATACTGAATTATGATGTATAAACCAGAAGCATTAACATTCACCAAGTGACTAAAGAAAATATATTTTAACATAATATAGTAGTATTTTGATGTGCCCACTTATAAACGATAGAGATCCTTGTCGAAGCAACAATTCACTTGCCTGACTAAAGAATACTACACTTAAAACAAATTACGTTGAAAACCTGATATTTCATTTTTAAATCCCTGAATATTGACATCTGATCTATCAGTAAGATAAAGATCTTTGGTAAAACATTTTTTGTCTAAAGTAAATAAACATAATACTCTTCATGACATGGCTCTATTTATTATATGAAGGTTGTTGTGTTCTTGCTAAGAGTTATTTTAATTGTGAGAATAAGCAACAAAAATCATCACAGCCCAATATCCTACAATGCCACTAGATGGAGGAAGTAATCCAATAATGTTCAGTTTATAAACTAAAGCAGTTTATGACAAACAGAGCCAGAGCTTAATTCAGTTGTAATAAATATCTGGTATCATATCTTTATATCAAAAACAAAACAAAAACTGCTGATCTTTATTGTATATACCAGTTTAATTCTGGAAATCAAGCATGATGAAGGGGAAATATTTTACCTGTCAACTTTTTGTCCTGTTTTTCACAAACACAAAATTTAATATCAGATGCTACAGCATGTTCAGCAAACTCCAACATTCCCAAAACTACTTATTTTTCGTTATTAAGTGAGCTACAATTATGTTGAGTTCCCGGACATCTTTGTCGTTTATGCAACAGAATGTTTGTATAACCTTTTAAGGAAGATTCACCATCCCACCAGTTTAGGCATGTCTCTGGTTACATAAGGCTCTACAAAAAAATGACTTTTGTTATGGTGCATTGGGGCAATCCCTGTGTCATGTGTTGGTGTGAATCCCTGATGGGGGGAATCCCTGAGTTTGCCCTGCACTTACATCATCCCTTTTTTCTTTGTATCTTCTCCGCTCCCCTCTCCTTGGTAGCCCATGAAGGGTTGCTATGTGGCCATTTCTCCTGTCTCTATTTTTCGCTCTCTCTGTTTCCTTCCCTAGAGACTGCGGGGTTTGCGCAAACTGTTCTGACGTCAGTGAGAGAAACCCTGTTATACAGCATCAGCTGGGCTTGCTGCAGTGAAGCAGTTATAAGAAAAGGCCTTTGCTGTGGATGGTGACCACATTATAGTCTGCCATTGCAGTAAAGTGGCATGTTTTACAAAACACTTGTGTGGTTGATTTTAAGAACTTATATGTTCTGTTCTGAGGTGGCGAACACTTTAATTTTAAAAAAAGTACAGTGACTTAGTAAATATTACAAAAATAAAAAAACTTTATAAACTTTTTTTACTTATGTCTTTAAATGAAACCAACTTAAACGTTATACATATTTATTAAACAAATTATATGTTAATTATACTCTTTAGTATTCTCTTTACCGGCTTAAAAAAAGCAATGGTTTATCACATAAATAACTTTCATGGGCTGTCAATCTAGAAAACTTCTAAAATAGAAAATCTTAATGCTTTAGAATAAAGGTTTTGCAATGATATTTTAAACGAATGTAGAAAAAGCCTTGCAACAAACTATATAAAAAAAAATGGCACAAAATATAAATATAAAAGCATTTGACACATTCATTTTTTTGCAGTGCATTCAATTGCATTTTAGCAGTAACAAAAATGTCTGTTAAATAAACAGAAATGTACTGTTAATTTTCTAAAAGTAATTGTTTTATTAACACATTTCAATAGTTCACAAAATTAAGTGAAAGTAGTTTATATAATCATAGCTAACATAATATATTGGACATGTGTGAACTTAAGAAGAAATGAGATTACAAAAGTTGCCTTGAAGTATTATTTTCATTATTCAACAAACAATAACATTTCACAGACATCATTTAAAGTTAGTGAGTTTGTTAGATTTTTTGCAAATTGTACAAAATTACAAATATCAATGTAATTAAACTTACATTATTTCACTTCTGATAACCACCAGAGGGCCACATGTGATCAAGGAAAGCCAGAAGTCTTGAACGCCTCTCACAACATGATTCATGTTTGAAAAGTTTTTGACTTGTTTATTTACCACCTCTCATCATTTTATCTCTCAATAACTGAAGCCAGCAAAGACACTCATATTGCACTCAACAGATTTTCCTCCCACTGTATAATATTTGTTCTTTGAAACAGAATTGTATAAAAAGCAGAATATATTGGGTATAAGGAAATTATTTATGGTCAAAATCGTCCGGAGTCAAGAAAGAAAAGTATGTCATATATAAGATCTAGAATGTTTAAGACTGTTGTCTTTCTACAGTATAAAGTTACAGCATTCAGAAACATCAAAAACCATATACAATCATGACTCAATTCTTAATTATTTGTTATATGACTTATTTCTATTTATCTGAATTAATAGAAGATTTACTCTTGTCATTTGTTCAACCAACCGCATACACTGGATAATGGGATTTTCTAAATCTAGCCTGTCTTTAAAATGTCAATATGGACAGAATATGATGGAAAAATCACATTCTTGTTCATAATAGTTAAGAGCGCTTGCATATCAAAATGCATTAAACAAGATCTGAGCTGAGCGACATAAAAGTGATGCAGCATTAAATTTATTCAAAATCTAAACCAGAAGTTTTGGTAAAATGACAATTGTATAGTCATATGCTCACCCTCATGTTTCTCCAAACCTGCTAGACTTTCTTTTGCACATGCCAAAAGTATATATTTAAAAGAATTTTCGCTTATATGGTAAGTACACAACTAAAGAGAAAATGATCTTTTTGTTTTGTGATAGGAAGTGTCACATAGAACAATTTTTTCTGCTTAAAAAGCAGCAATGCTTCCTTTAGGAAATTCAATCAAGTTTGACTTTGTGAAAGTAGATGTTCAGATTTGTGTGATTTTACTCTTTACTAATATTATGATTCCAAAGTACATATCAATCTTATTAATAATCAGTATTATTGTTTTTTTAGTGTAGCATTTCTTCTACACTTTAAAGCTTGAAATAATTTGTTGCCGTATTTGACTTCTGTTCAACTTTCATAACTTTGGACTATGGGATAAAAACATCTTTATCCATGTTCCTGGCGCATGCTGATTTTGTTTGGAGCCTATCTAATGTAGGCACTTCCTCGCCTCTCGCTTTCATTCCTCCGCCCCTCCATTCTTGTCCTCCGGTAGCCATAGCAACGTGTGCTGCGCTGGTGCAGGGCCTCTGGCAGGTGACACAATGCGGCTAATTACTGGCACTTAGCTCAGCGCTAATTAAAGCGAGCTCAGCTAATCGGGGGGTCAAGTGGACCTGCTGATCCATCTATCCATCCATTGCTCCATCCATCTCCCCATCCTTTACCTTTAGCCTAAACTTCTTCCTAGCTTCTTCTCCCCAGCATCTCTCTTTGCGTCTTTCTGTCTATCAGACAGCTGGCATCAACACAGGGGTTGAAGGTTTGACCTTCCTGCTCTCCGGGCCCTCTCAGCATCTGAGTAAACAGACAAATGAATCTCTGCTAAGGTGAGGGTCAATTTATCAAATCTGCTCGATGTTAGGAAGCCAAGATTACCATGAATTTTTAGTATTGCTTTTCCCTTTCTCTTTTTGTTTCGGGGCCGTGACGTTTCCCGCACGCCATCAGTTTCTCATCAAACCCTTTGAGAACGCACAGGCCTTGTTTTAAGAAATTCTTTTAATCCTTCATTTGTTTTCCTTAATCTCTTCTGATTCTCAATCTGTTGCGAATTGCAAGACGTGCTCACTTTCCCTCTGTTCTGCATAACGGATTTATCTTACCTTTGACAAATGAGGGCAGATGAATATTAGAGTTGCCCCGCGGAGCGGAGATGGATGAGACGCGAACGTGCACACGGAAAGATCAAGAGATGGATGGATGGAGTGGAGAGGAGTGGATAAGGTCAAAGCTCTTCAGCAAGTTTGCTGTTTACCGATGTTTATCGTGGACTCCCTGCTGAGGGGACACCTGGCGTGCTGTCATCATCTAACACACACATGTGCACGCACACGGAGATCATCACAAACATTTAGTATACACTTTCAAGTATACAGTGACTCACCCTACAAATACATATGCACACAAACACACAAAAGCAGGTGATACAAGCCCATCACTGAAGTCCTCTTCTCATAATCAGTCGACTATCTCCTCTCATCTCACCGTGAACATCAGAGCTCTCCATGGTGCTGAAAACTCTCTGTCTATTCCATGAGCACTTCTGAAAAGAGAGGGCGAGAGAAATGAAGTGCTATATTTAAAACAGACTTCATCCTTTATTAATGAGTGGTTGTTTTGACAGATCCTGAGTGCTGTTCAATGTATGATGACAGTTGGGCATTTATACATTTTCTTTAAATATACCATTAAATGCACTTTCAGTGCCGTCCTCTCTAAACATGAACATGGAATCTCAAGCTCATGCATTGGGATGATCAAAACACCTGTGGACTTTTGTGTAGTGATATGAAACCGCGTGTAGTCGAATACATGACATTAACAATATCAAAAACCAATTAAACAAGAAACATTAGCGGAAGGATTGAAGCCATTGTTATGTTAATTGATTAAGAAGTTGATGTTTGTGTTAATTACTGTAAATGTAATACAGCAGGGTCAGCCTTTTTATTCGGTGCATGTGACACAAAAACACATGGCAATTTTTTGTATAACATGTTGATCCACGGCTAAACTGAAATGCAACACTGAGTGCAAAGAAAGTTTAAATGAACATTTGAGTCACATTGTATAATGAACGTTTTACCTTCCTGTGAAGTAACCTGATAGTGATGCTCCTGACAGCTCTAATTCAAAGTGTTATACTCACCACACACGCACGCACACACAAACACTCCCCACGAGCCATGCACGCGCAAATATGTCTACAGACATACATGGACCCGTATGTTTGCTTAAGGGTGCATGAATGACACATGGGGGTTCTGACAGTTGCCTGCAAGATCTCATAGGACAGGGAGATCCGAAAAAAAACTATTTGTTTCCCTATTTTAGATTGATGAGCGCACACACACAGTGAGTCACCGTGGCTCATTGAAGCCACGCTTTACCAAACTGACAGCAGCAGGTCTGTGGGCAAGCACAGGAAAGAGGGAGAGAAATGAAAGAGAGAGTAGGAGACGAGTGGATGTAGGAAAACAGGAAACAATGAGAAGGAGATGGGACAGTGAGAGAGAGAAAAGTCCCTGTGGCGCATTGTTGCAAGGCCTGTTGTGGTGTCACTAGAATACAGCAGCATTTCTCGTCTCCCCTCCAGCGGTGTCATGATGGAGCTGGAGCTGGACGGATCCGAAACTTTATAAATATACAAATCCATATATGTGTAACCAGCGATGATAGGGATGCACGAGATTCTCGCCAACATTCAGGGGAGGTCAGGAGAAGAATGAAATGTTATTCTAGTCTAATTACAGGAAGCAGTCAGTTACACTTGTATTGAAATAAACTGGCAACATAAGATAAACAACACCCAGGTTGCAGAAGTTAATGGCGTATGTAGACAGATAAGCAGCGTATGTGTGTGTAAAGGGTTATATGTCATGTTTGTTCACGTTGATATGTTGCATAAAAGGTCTTTTGTTGTAGTACAAACACAGTTTGGCAACTACATCAGTGTGGGATCCCCGGTCACAGTGTGGACAGTGGGAAAGCGAGGACATGATCGTGCGCGTGTGTTTATGTAAGCAGTGTGTCAGTAATACCGGGGAAGCCCTTTTTCCACCCACCTGCAGCAAGCACACAACTCTTTTAACACTGGCATTATTTTACCTCCTCCACTCGCCTTCATTGCTTTAAATAATGGAACAAGACTCTCCTGTTATTACTTCATAAATATTACATCATTAATCCGACGCTAATGCTTTCCCAAAGTTATATTTTCCGAAATGGCATAAGCAATTGTTCAACAAAACAATGCGCCCTCTCAAACACGTGTGCATATATAGATGCAAAATTGGTGTCTATGATAAAAAGTGCATTGTATGTCATAGAGATTTAATATCATATTAACCCCATGAGGGGTTTATTAAAGAATAATAGTTTTTATTAATAAGATTAATAAGTGTTTATTAAAGTTTTTATTTGTAAAATTGAAGCTAAACGAAACTGAGAAGTCTCTTATTATTTTAATCTGTGAAATATTTTCTACTGCGAAGCACAAAAAGATATTTTGAACTAGGGTAACTAAGTAACACTTGACTTTCCCCATTAAGTTCAAATGTACGGACATTTCTTATGATATCTTATTTTGTGTTCCAGGTTTGAATAAGATTTAGGTCAATAATAATGACCACATTTTATTTTTCTCCTAACAATTAAACCATCGTTTACATGGTTTTTTCAGTCATATTAAAGCTTGTCTAAAATGACAGTACCTACTATGAATCATGATTACTTTCAGCAAAACTCTGATAATACAAATGCAACCAATCCACCAAGCAATCATACTTCCTTCACTTTTATTAAAATACAACCATTCCTAAGAAAATTTATATACACTCGTCTTGTATACTTCCATTATAAGCAATAAATGTCAACAGTCTCTTTAAAAAAATAATGAAACTCTATTTAAGTTCACCTATGTACATTGAAAATCTCCTATAACTTTCAGCACTACCTACAGGTTATATATTGTGTTTGATTATAAATAATAGATGTTTATCCTCTGGTGTGTGTGTGTGTTGCTCCGTTGTGAATTCTGTTTGCAAAAGAATAGAGTGCGCAGTTGACTAGCGGGTGGAGGTGAGATAGAGGGCGGTGGTTGTTTGCTTTTTTTAATTGTGCCGCTGGTTGCCGTGGAGAGCCTGAAGGCTATAACTCGTCCCACTCTGCGTTGTCATGGACGACGGAGCAACAGCACTCATGGAATTGTTTATATGCCTGTAGTCTTCCACTGCCTCTAACAGATCAGTAATGATGCCATGGAACAAGACCCCTTGTGACCGCAGATTCATTTCCTCTTATTTGGGATTGTAACAGTGGTTGTGAGAGTTTTGCATTGAAAAATTAATGATTCCCAAATTGATGTGTTGAAATGTTTCATAGTGCAGTTTATAAAGCAACGGAAGTCTATGTTTGGTCATTGCCGTCATGGTTGAGCAACGGCATGGAAATCTTCTTACACTCTCAAAGATAGAGATGCCTAAAATCCAAAGAGAACTATTTAGTCAAAGTCATAATGATGTTCCTTTATTTTTCAGATTGTAGATACCTAAATATTGACAAGTTTGGTAAAATTACAGACTTTGGAGAGCTCAAATATAGTAGCACACCAAAAAGTTCTCTATTAGATTGACAGCTTCAGTTTCCTATACAGTCCAACATGCAAATTAGTAGAAGTGGAATAGAAATAGCTTGGGGTCTCTGTCATGGGTGTTCCTTGCCTATGACCGCAGTTCTGGGATCTGTAGACTCCAGCCCTCATGTGACCCTGCAGAGGTCAGTCTGGTTTGAGAACGATTGGATGGACATTTGAGTGCTTGTTTATACCACGGAGAGGCAACATGGTTTTGGGCTTAGTGCTGTTTTCAATGCATAGATCTGGGCAAATTACATAAAGGTGGAGAGAGGAAATTTCAGGCATTCCCAAACAGATTTCTCCTCCTCTGCCATTCGGGGCATTATGGAATCAATGCCTGTTTCATATTTCTGTCTCCTTTTCATCTCATTCTTGTAGTGTTTGAAATCTCCCAGCTCACAGCAAAGAGATCATCACAAATATGAGCCGGGTGCTCCTCTTAACACCATCGGAAAAACGAACCTCCATCGCATCTGAAAGCTTTTCCCCAGCAGTCAATATCTCTGATGTGAGCGGAGAGATTACAGAATGAATCATGGCAGCGCTGCGCACTTTCACAGCGATCGAGAGACTTTTAAACATGAAAGATTTGGACTTGTGATGCAGCCTGGGACTCGTTCTTAAAGATCTGCGCTGTCACTATTGTGGCGGTTTCAATTCGCGGAGACGCTGTCCAGGCGTCCTTGAGAATCGGTTGAAGGTTTGTGTGAACAACACCTGGCTTTGAAATGTCTTGTGAAAGTACTTCCAAGTAGCAGAAATTGCACCATGGGTGAAAAAGAGCCTCGATTCACGCCGAGAGGAAGAAATGTGCAGTAAACGCTATAATGTAAAAGCAAAGAAAGTTTGAGTCAAAGCTGACCCAACCAGATAATAATAACCAGGGCTTCGTATCCAAGTTCTATCCTCCTGAGTGGAACAATTCTGTTAGAAACACTTTTTAATGGAGTTCTTTTGCTACATATGCCTACACAGGAAGAAAAGGGCACATGCTGGTTTTAAAATAAATGAAAAGAAGGTTAGAAAGTATCGATCTTCAAAGCCAAGCCAAAAGCATTCACTTTGAAAGGAGTCGCTCTAGTTTGTGTGTTTATGTATGTGTGTGGCAGTGGCGTAGGAGGTTGCTGGCTCTCCCGTTGCCTCTCTGGAGCTGTGCTGAGGGGGCGGGTTGGGATGGCCGCTGTTGGCTGACGGAGGTTTCCATCTCCCCGGCCTGTTGTCAAGAGAAAGTCCTCTCCGCCTTCAAGTCCAGATGCAACCCCTGCAACTACCAGTTTTCGCCTCTTCACCCCAGGCCTTGTTCCACCGGGGTAAAATCATAAAAGTGCTGCATGTGTGTTCCTCAAAACATGTCTGTGTGATTTATATTATTTATCAGCATGTGATCTGATATATAAGTGACAAATGTTTTTAAATCCTTTCATTGCATCAGAGACAGGGTGTAGTGCTGTGGTACAGTATGTAGAGAATGGTGAAGTGGCTTGTCGTGCAGCTAAGTATGGTGTCCCATACTTGAAATTAGTGCTCTGCATTTATCCCAGTGTACACTAACAGTAAGTGAACACACGCACACTGTGAACACACACCCGGAGCAGTGGAAAGCCATGCAGTGATCGGTCGCGGAACTGGCTTTACTCAAGGGACTCACCTCAGTCGTATAATCCCCACTGGTACAGAGTGATAGTGAGGAATCCCAACCATGGGATCACGAGTCCAACACTCGAACCAACAGGCCTGTCTGAGACGGCCCCCATTGCCTACTGTATGATCAAATATGTCATATAAAGCCTGATCTCACAGGCCCTTTTATACAAGGTTGAAC
Source organism: Triplophysa yarkandensis (assembly GCA_033220385.1). Taxonomy (NCBI): domain Eukaryota; kingdom Metazoa; phylum Chordata; class Actinopteri; order Cypriniformes; family Nemacheilidae; genus Triplophysa; species Triplophysa yarkandensis. Next base: position 1,983,423 of record CM065667.1, on the reverse strand, counting down.
TATTTCAATTTCTATGTTTTTCTTTCATTTTTCATGTTTTTTGAAACCCACTTTTCAGAATGCGAAAGAAATTAGCATTCTATTTTAGATTTTTTTTTCCAACGTATGTGAAAATATTTAAGTTTATTGAAGCCCCACCTATTGTTTACCCAAAATTTTATTATATCATCATTTATTCAGTCTTACATCATTCTGAACTTATATGTTGAACATTACGATTTTTCTGTCTAACACAAAAATAGAGAACTGTCTTAGGGTTTTGTGTCCTCACAATGGAAGTCACTGAGGTCAAGGGTTGTTTAACTATCAACATATTTCAAAATATCTTTTTGTGTTCAAAACAGAGTCAAGAGTCACACAGATGAATATGGACATGAAAATGTTAACACTATTTTAATTTTTGGTTTAACTGTTCATTTAACTACACTCTTAAAAATTAAGGTGTTTCACAATAGCATTGAAGTACAAATTTTTGTGTTTTTTTTATTATTTTTTCGTGGAACCAAAAATTATTCTTCTATGCCATTGGATCTTTATTTTGAAATACATAACTGATGCAAAAGTATAATGCACTAAAACGAATGGGTTAAGATTGTGTAAATTCAAGCAAATAAGCCCCATTATAAAATAATTACAAACTGTCACAAGGTAACTGTGTTGAAATATCATGACGGCAATGCTCTTTTGATGCTCATAACTGATGCATACTTTGGATAGAAAAAAAGCCTTAAGTTAAAAAAATAAAAATCACAATATAAATAAATAAGTAAATGCTGCCTTTACTCTTATGTCTTTTCTTTTTTAAGCTTCATACACAGCTTGACCTTTTTCTCAGTTGGCCTCGGTAACCTTATAGAGAAAACTTCACAGGCGATAGGTTCACAGAATAAAAAACTGTATCTGCAGTGAAAAATGTTTTGATGGAAAGAGTGTAAAAGCTGAAAGTTAAGTGCGCATGTATGTTTTGTTGGATATATATAAATATATATATATTTAAAGACACTCTTTAACCTCAGTGCTTTGTGCCTGCTGTGCTTTGGTGAAAATCATATTAGCTGTAAATGGCAGGAGAGTTGCTCTCCCTCCACCTGCACCCTGCCTATATTAATATGAGGATACTCGGCCACTCAGAGCAATGCTGCAAAACCTTTTCTCAGCAAAACACAAAACCTGTTCAGAGGAGGCAGAGTACAGAAAGCTGAGGTTATTAAATGTTTTTAAAGCATGGTCTGACTCTTTTATTAGGTGTTGGCTCTGTTACATAAGGAGTTAGCTGAAATCTGAAGTAAAATATACAGAAGCTACAGGAGAATATGAAAGGAATCGTACAAAATGAAAGTAAGAGACTGCTAAAGTAAAGTTTGATCTAAAGAAGAATGGCATCGGAGGTGCTGGTGAAGATATTCAGCTCTTGTTGTCTGGGTATTACAGAAACATCCATAAAAGGGTTGTTGATATTATGAAACCACACATTCTCACTGGTCAGAATAATAGCATTATTTCAGTGCAAAAACCATAATATTTGATATTTTTTGGCCGAAGAGTTTATTGGGTGCACTGTAAAATAACTGTAATGTTACACATTTGTACGCTATATTTTTTAAATATGGTAAGTTTTATGGAAACAGACGTCAGATTTACAAATTGAGTGTAAAAAATGTGAAAAAAAGGCTGTTGTTGCTAGGCGGTGGATTTCTAGAATCTGTGAAAGTACGTATGAAAATGTGGTTATACATTATATAGCAAAGGTCCCTCCTTCAATGTAAGTAATAGTTTTCAATGCCTTTTTGTACTTGCAAATTATTAACTGCATGATTTGATATGTCATTTACTGTATGTCCATATCAACCCAATAGAAAATTGCTCGGAGATTGCTCTTATATAACTAATGGAGTTCACAGTTGGGTTTCATTAAGTATCAACGAATACCAGAACAATCTGAGCAACTGACATGATGTGAAGCGAAGTGACGTGTGTCCCATACTTGGAATTTGTGCACTGCATTCAACCCATCCTAGTGTACACACACAGTAAGTGAACACACACACACACACACACACACACACACACACACACACACACACACACACACACACACACACACACACACACACACACACACACACACACACACACACACACACACACACACACACACACTGTGAACACACACCTTGAGCAGTGGGCAGCCATGCTGCGGTGACCAGGGAGCAGTGGAGGGGACCATGGACTTGCTCAAGGGACTCACCTCAGTCGTGGTATCTCTGCTGGTACCGAGTACCCATCACTCGAACCACCAGGCCACGACTGCCCGAATTTCGCTTTAACTGCTTAAGAGATATAAAAATACAGAAAGAAAGACAATTGTACATTAAAAGTATGCAACTGTAAAATTCATGTAGATTACATACATAAATCTGAATTTGGATCATTTTGAAAATATTTGAGTTCATATTAGATTCTTCAATAATACAAACTTTTTTTTATTGCTGGCTTAAAAAGCCATAACACTTGACGTTGTGATCTCTTCTCAACTTCTGAAACTCCTTTCTGGGCCTTATTTCTTTGGAAAAACATCTATTTAAGTTACTATATGGTTTCCATTTAATCTCTTTGATGCGTAGGTGACTTTTTAGAAAGAAATACCATCTGTTAAAGTTTTGTTCTTAGAGGATAGATGATGATGATGAAGTTAAGTTGAATACTTTGGTTTATCAGTTAAAACCTCTACAGGTGTATGCAGCTACTTTTTATTTCATTACCAACTTCTGTATATAAACAAACATAATATCAGCAAAGAACAAAATGCACTTCACCAGACAAGAGATTGGAGTACAGTGCCCAAAATATAAGTGCATAAAAATGAAAATGTGGAGAAATATCATATTGTGTAAATGCGTTTGGCTCTTTAAAAGATGTTAAGCTTCCGTTTAACACGTTGGAGAGCAGCCCTGTGGTAACAATAGTGTTGGTACACAGGGATGATAATGATAATGTAAGCCCGGTTAAGGCGGGATAATACGGGCTTAACCGCTGCTCTGGGATGAAGGAGCAGTGGAGGAAAATAAAGAGAGCGATAGAGAGACCAAAACCCTCAGGCAGGCAGCCGCCTACTCCTCACCATTCAGACATGATCAAATATCTACACAAACACATTCTCACAGCTCAAAGATGCCTGCTATAAATAAGTGATCCCAAATCTCTCTCTATTTTGTAACTTTACATTTGGTCCATGTAAATAAGGTTTCGGGATTAATCTGAGACTCTGACACGGTTGTTCCTGGATGAAGTGTCATCCTCATACATCTGCCTGACACTGTAAATGATATTATGCTCTTTATTGTGCTATTTGGGTCTGAAATAGACATTCAGGTTGGATTAAAATGTCTGTAAATGTGTTTTTGCTCACAGTATAGCTGTAAAACAGAGAAGTCTGGAGGGGCTCATAAGAGCTGTTGACTGGAGCGTTCTCTCCTGAGAGCTGTTTTTTATTGTGCCCGTGACTGCATCGCTCAATATTATACATCTCCCTGTCCATCTCTCTCTCTAAATCTCTTTCCATTAATTTCATCCCTCTCATGTCAGCTTTCCTGCTCATAATGAAACTTTTGTTTGCCATAGCAACCAGTTGTGTTTTATCAACACAAATAAAGAAACAAAAGACAGCACATTTCAAACTGGTTACAAAAGTTTAAATATTGAAAAATGTTTAAAATAAGAAAAGTTTTTTGGTAAAATTATATATTTTCTTTTGTCGAGTGAGTATTGTAAACATAAAGATGAAAATTGTTTCTTTATTTACTCACCTGCTTGTCTTTTCAACCTGTATGACTTTCTTTCTTCTAAAGAACACAAAGGAAGATTTTTTTAGAAAGTTGGAAACAAAAAACTGTTGGTCACCATTGGTTTTGTATGCATACAATAGAAGTGAAGTGAAACCAATATTTGTAGGAAACCAAAATTTTACACAGTAATAAACATAACTTTTAGAATTTTTTTGTTTTTGAAATTTAACTGCTTCATATACATTATTTGCTGCTTACCACATGTGCAGTTCATTATGTATTTAATATTTTTTTGTGAAACAAACAAATTTAAAATTTATTTTTAAAAAGTTAATCATGACTAATCATACCTTTAATTTTTTATTTAAATTAATATTTTTGTTTGGTTTATTGCAATATTGCATTGTATTAAAGCAGTTAATAACTAATTCAAGGTTTTAATGTAAAAAAACACTCTTCATTTTGTAAAGTTAAAATTAATAAAAGTTTTTTAACCCCTGTATTTAAAATGCTTTTCCTGTAATCGGACTTATTTACTGTAAATATGTGAGGATTTTGTAAAACAAAACTTCCGTCAAATTACAGTTTTTTGTTAAATACAGGCGAAACACTGTCATTAAGGTGGAATTTTAGCAAAACTTAAGTAGTTTGTGTTTCAAAGTTAACAATAAAATCATATAAAACATCCAGCGCATTGAAGCAAACTTGGCAGGCCTGAACTCGGGCGAACTCTAAATTGATCATATTTGCAGTTTCTATACCCATCCCTTATTATAAAATAAGACACTGTCTTTTCGGCTCTTGCCTCAGTCACTAGTTATGAGCAAGATGTCAACATTATTGCGACAGCGCCTCGCTGATTACCTGTGGCCATTTCTTATTTTAGTGCCGCTGCTTCTCTTTCGCTCCTCATCTGTCTCTATGGCAACCGCTGCAGCCCGATCTCAGGCCGCCCGCGCTCCTACTCACATTCCTGTGTTTCCTGCCTCCAGCTGTGGAATCTTCCAGTTCAAAGGGTTAAAATGTCATGTTTGCAGGCCACAGCTGGAAGCGGGCCATCGTTTCAATGTCATCTGGATGCGACTCTTACAGAAACGTGCAATGCGGGCGTGCCCTGACATTGATGCTAAAGATTAAGGAATAGGTCAATGTGTCTGTAAATTTGTAAATCTTGTCAGGAACGTTATACAGGCGTTAACGCCAATCTGCCCACGTCGCATCAGGCACAGTTTGACAATCAGACAAAATTTGTAGTGACGTCGGTCAAAGTGACAGATGTCCACTAGCGGGAGTCAGGCGAAAGTCAGTATCGGGTGTCTGGATGACTTGAGGCTAAAGCAAGCAGGATAACAGAGGAGGAAATTACTGTCATTAAGATGTCAAATGCTCCAGCCTGTGAACAGACTCTATGTACTTAAGGAGTAAAGAGCACCATTATATACTGGCATGTCTAATAAATGGGCTCACAGAGAAACTGGAGGGTTACATAGCACAATGATTCAGATATATACTTATCCAGATTTTGTAACAGCTTAGCACCTGAGTACTGAATGGTTTTAGCTAGACAAGATCTCAGAAACTATTTTTCTTGCAGTGGCCTTCAAAAAAGCATGAGGACATTCAAAGGCATGCTTGTGTTTGAAGGTCATTGCATTAAGAAAATATCAAAGTGGCATCAAATGTTAAGTGTGGAAAGCTTGGAAAAGCTGAATAAAATGTTATTTCTCCTGTAAAACATGACTCATGTGTTACATTTATATGCACGTAAACTAACAATGCTATTTCTTAAAGGGGTCAATTTTAAAACGGAAACATATGAAGTGTTTCCAAAACGCTATAAAGGCCAAATTAAAAAAATGCCATTTTGCTGTTTACTGAACCTGTTCACTGCTCCACCAATGTACTTTGCCAACCTGATTTAGCCTAAATGCAATATATCATAATTTGCTCGATGCAATCCAACATAGCAATGCATTTAATCGTTTGTTTGTGCTCAGTCTTCAAAATGAGGGCTTTAAACTCTATTAACACTTTTGATGGCCTGAATGAGCCAGTCAGACCTACACATGGGGATAGAAAACCCTGAATGGACATTTGCATTTATTCCACTTATTTTAATTTATAGCGCGATTCCCTTATGTCATGTATCTTGTTTGGTTTTCCTCATATTTTTTAAGATATAAACCGACATTTTTGGGGATGGATTTTTAGCATTTTGATAAAGATTTGTGATCAACAATAATGTTTTTTCGTTTAACAGTCATTGTTCAACATGTTTAGACTGGACCAACACAACATTTTAACAGGATGAATTCAACATCAACATAATATAATTAATTTATAATTACCATTTCGCTCTCATTTCCTTGACATCTTGAATTACTTTTCTCTTTCTATAAATATTTGTCATTAAAAAAAACATTATTTGTCATTACAGAGTGTAAATAAAATATTTTGATATTTTGATCTGCAAATGATGCCATGATGCAAGAAGAGCACTTGAATGTGCGGTGATGTCTCATACTTTCTAACAACAAAGCTTTCATAGAAACACCAACATATATCATTTTCGGTCATTGGTCCTGCACATAAGAATCTCGATATGTTTTTGGTCCACTGTACGTTAATACACTTCATCTGAGATCAGCCGGTTTGCAAAATGAATGTTCTTCTCTGATGAAAATACTTACATTAGCACTGTTATGTCTGTCAGAACAGAAATGCTTGAACAGGTATGATTGTGTCAGGCAATGAGACAACAGCCGTGGCACCCACATGGCAAGAACTTGTAACTCATCATTTTTTCTTTCAGAAGATAATCGCACCGGCCTTTCATCTTTTACGGTGATGGATAGCAAGTCTTGTTTTCACACAGCTTTGAGGAATCGCTTCTCCGTGCGGATCGTTTTTCAGCAACGCGCCAGAAATTGGTCTTAAGTATCCGACCGACAGCTGACATTTCCCTCTTGCCTATTTTTAGTTTGACACTATTGATTCCGGGCCATCTCCCCTCTCTACGCGCAGATCAGACCGTCCCGTATCGAGGATTGTGCAAGTGTTAATGAAAGATGTTCCTGTGTGCCCCCTTCCTGGCTTACATTGTAATTCTCGCAGTATCTGTTGTCTGATATGTGCCTCCTGTGGTGCAAGGGCTTCTGGGTAATGGTTTGAGAGCAGTATTCCCTGGCAGACAGCTTCATTAGAGGCATTCGGATGGTGCCTGGATCAATCTTCTTGCACGGGGATCGATTGATTCTCACCCGTGTGCTGGGGATTCCTCTGCTCACGACCTGTTAACAGAATAAAGAAGGCCGTGGGGGGCAGAGGGAGGGGTAGTGATATCTCCCTTATTATCCAAGAAGCCCTGGTCGCCGGGAGGGGTTTACAGATAACCAACGTATATATGACAATGTGTTCTGACTAGTTAAACTAACAGTTTGATGGCTTTGTTAACCCTCAGCTTTGACATCAATATGTGTGTGTGTGTGTGTGTGTGTGTGTGTGTGTGTGTGTGTGTGTGTGTGTGTGTGTGTGTGTGTGTGTGTGTGTGTGTGTGTGTTCGTTCCGTTCCTGGCAGCAGCCCTCGATTCTCCAGTGGTCCACACCGGAATTAATAGCTCAGCTGCTTTCCAAGCTCAGCAATTACGGTTATTAAAATTAGGTAATTGACCCGGTGGGTTCGAGAGTGCTGGTGTGGAGATATGTTTAAGCAAACATCAGCCTCGCTCCGTAATGAGGGAAAGCAGACGGACTCAAACAATGGGTTTTAAAATAATCCATTTATGTTTTTGGTGGGTATAAATGAATCTGTCATCTATTTTGTTTACATAAAATGTATACGTATATGTAATTAATTAACATATTAACATATTAACATAGAAGAATCACCAATGACCAAAAATTTACGATTTAACAATGAGCAAGATGTATATATACAGCATATACATTTAAATACATTAAGTAAATATGTACCGTACACAAACATATATTATGTTACTACAATTTTTATTCTGAATGCACATAATCCTTAAACAAGTCTTTATTAAACAAAGCCCATTTGTGTGCTTGTGATCAGTTGAGGTTAACTATTTTTAACAGTCTCTTATTTATATCTGATGGACAATATAATGGTTAAACAATCCAATAGAATTTTTTGTGTCACAAATATTTTTTGTAACACTGAAAACCAGGGGTAAGTCGTACCATGGCGTTAAGAGTATCAGACTTGTAATCACAAAGTCGCTGAATCTTTCCTCATTGCCAGCGGGGATTTTAGGTGGAGGGAGTGTACCAGCACTGTTCTCCACTTTCAATACCATCAATGAGGTGAGTACTCTGAGCAAGTCACCTTTCCCCAAACTGCTCCGCGGTTGCCCCATAACTGCTCCGGGTGTGTGTTCACAGTGTGTTGTGTGTGCACTCGGATGGATTAATTGCAGAGCACAAATTCCAAATGGACACCATACTAGGCATCACTTTCAATTTCACAACCTGCATTACAATCTGACAAACTGATAACCTGACAACCAAACACTGTAAACCAACAACTTTCAACCATGTGACATTAGGTCCTAGCAACCAACGACAACATGCCCTAGCAACCACAGCAGAGTTATAAAAAACCGCCAAGCATGGTGTTGTTGAGTTGACAAGCACCACATCAAAATAACTAAAATCTAAAAATCAAACTATTTTAATTAATTCAAAGTACAAACTTTAAATATATGTCAGATTCTAAAGGTTAAACAGTTTTTAAGACATGAATCATATTTAGTAAAAAACTCAAATTTTTCTTCACAAGTGTGTAGTATGAACAGATAATTAAATCTTTCTTTGTAGACACATGAACTAATTTACTGTCATTATTAAATAATTTACTCAAAGTATTCCGAGCACATTTACACTGCAATATATTTCATTTCACAAATGATAAGTAAAAGTAATTTTAACTTAATTTGTTAACCAAGCTCATTCTACATGATCTAAATGCAATCCCCGCTGTATCATTACATTCATTTTCAAGGATTGAATTCCAACATTATGTAAATGTTCTGTTAGTGGTGCCCTTTCGGGCCCTCTGATTGTGAAGTGTCTTTTCAATTTCCTCTGCATCATTTTCATAACTTGGCTGTGCCGGAGCCAAACTGTTTTCACATTTTGAGAGCGCTGACAATTGGCCACCTGTCCCAGCCGGATTTCATCCTTTCACTTCAGCACGCAACATGCGAGATTATAAGACACTTTCAGCACGTGTGGAAACATTCTCTCATGCCATTGTTTGATCAGAGAAGGACAAGCCTGCTAAATAATGAAGAGCTCAGCAGTTCTTTGAGAAAACGCATTGCTAAGCCCCGCATGTGAGGCAAACCAGGATTCAGCTATACAAAGCTTCCACATTAAAACAAGCAATCATCTGTGCGATGCTGAAGTTAAATGAGCATTTCTTCTCTTTCCTCCTTTGCTCTGTCAATCTCAACGTAAAGAGATTTGCCGTTCAAAACGAGACATGTGGGAGCTTAAAAGCATGGTTTAATAAGCCCCGACACACTTCCATCTTTGTTTGGGAGAGATAAGTTTAAACGTGCCTGGAGTGAGGCATTACGGGTATGCTGGAGGTAGGCCCGCCGCTCTTTTACTTATATTTATTTACAACAGACACTTTGTCTTAAACCCTCAAATAGAGCTAAAAAAGAAGCGGCGGAAAAAAGCCAAGGAACGCACAAACAGGAAAGCAAAAAATGAGTCACACTTTTCTCTTTACAATTTAAAGGTGTTATAGGCATGTTCGCTTTAAACCGTCTTGCGTATCAGGAAATCCAGCCAGCGTCTGTTCCCTCAGCATGCCCCCTTTCAACTTCTCCCACATCCCCCGCCTCGCGGAATTAAACACACTCCGTATTTATTTTATATTTTTATTATTCATCCAATGGAAAAAGAGGCACCTCAGATACCTGCGACTTATAACATGCTCCCAGCCGAGCCTTTGATTGATTTTTTTGACAGAAATGTCCTCATTAGGTCGCTACAAATGGCATGAAAAGACGCACGCCGCGGAGAAGGGAAGGGGAGAGAGAGAAAGTAGAGGAGGCAAGAAAAACTTTGCCTGCTTTTTGACACTTGCGAGCTTTTATCTACGTGGCATTTCCAGAGTATGTTTCAAAGTTGCCCGTGCAACAGCATGCTACAGAGCATGATACGGAGCGGCTATATAATTATAATGCGCAATTAATTAAAGAAAAGAAGTATAATAGAATTCAGACAAACCTCGGTGTCTAATTATCATGTCTTTGATAGTGTGAGCGAGCAGAAGGAGCGAGTGAATGAAAACGAGTGAAGGGGGCTCAGGGCATGAGAGAAACAGGAAAAAAGAAGCTCACGATGTAAGGGGAGTTATCCCCCAACATAGCATCCGGAGATGGGGTTGCGCAGTTAAATTCAAAGCTTGTTTTCTTAATTAAAGGGTTTAATAGGAATGGGGTTTGGGCTGCCTGGAGAGAGAAAGAGAGAGAGAGAGAGAGAGAGAGAGAGAGAGAGAGAGAGAGAGAGAGAGCGAGAGAGAGAGAGAGAGAGAGAGAGAGAGAGAGAGAGAGAGAGAGAGAGAGAGAGAGAGAGAGAGAGAGAGAGAGAGAGAGAGAGAATTATGATTCTAGAATGTGGGGAAGATGTGACTTGAGAAAAATAGTTTTTTTCTCTTTACTACTTAGATAAGTTTCAAAATATTTGCTGCGTTCATTTTTCTTATGAGTCAACCACTTGTTTTCAGCATGTGGCTGAACTTATATTATGGTGCAGTGGTGGTATTGAGATAAGTAGCTTTAAGTGTAACACCTCAATAATCCCTCTCATAGCCTTTTCACTGCTGTCTGAAGAAAAAGAAATCCGCATTACTTCGCTTTTGCAGGACTTAAATCTCAAAGGCGAGTTCTGAGTACAGCTCACACCTGGTTTATACTATATACAAACATGACAAGCCTACGGTGATGTGTACACAGCAATAATTTACTCATTTAAAAATAAACAGATTAGGATTTATTGTCCAGCATTGTGTGGAGTGTAAATTCATCTTGCGAGGCTCTTTGGTCAGTGTTATGTGTTGAGTCACACTCACAGCCGTGTGTGTGCGATTGGGGATGGAGTTCTTGGTGAAAACCTGTTGACATATTGAGACCATTAGTGCTGCTTTCCTTCTACTCTCACTGCCAGTCTCCTCCTGCACCTCTGCTGCTGACGAGAGTAAAAATACTCTGTAATGCCTCATGCCAGCACTTTCTGTCTCAGAACATAGTATCTGCCCGTATGTATGGCTCAGTTATGATAGATGAGTGTGAATTTCAAAAAAATATATTTTTGCATTAAGCCTATTTTACAGTTCAGTTCCCCAGGGATCTCGGTAGAAAAATAATCATTATAATTTCAAACAACTGTCAAATTAGGTATATTTATAATAGTATAGTCAGTATATTTTAAGCTATAAAAACGGACATATACCCCCATCACAATGTTCACTCGAATATAAAAATCTATTTAATTATTAGTTCAAAACCTGTATACGCGTGCTAACGTTTTGTATTTTTAATAAATATAATTTCTAGAAGTTTTTGGGGTGAAATTTGACCAATATCTCATCCACTAAATTGCTGTTTAACATTTGCCGTCTTGCGATTGGTGAATAAGAGTTAATCTTTGAGACTGAAAGCTAAAATACAATATCACGCTCTTCTCTTATATATATAGAGATGACTCACACTTATGTGTAACATACATTTTTTTTTTTGAGAAATGTCGTAGTGGTCTTGTAATGGGGGTCAATGTTATTTGGTCAACAACATTCATTAACGTTGTGTTCTGTAGAAGAAATTCATTCAGGTTATATAATGAAATGAGGGTGAATAAATGATAAAATATTATTGGGGTGATTCGTTCTTATAAAATTAGTATTGTAGCTACTCCTAAACAATGATGGTTCATCTGGGATAAAATATAAAGGTACATTCTAAAAAAAGGTGCTTCACAATACCATAGAAGAATCTTTTTTGTCTAATGGTTCCATAAAAAAACTTTAACATCCAAAGAGTCTTTTTGTCTGACTAAAAGTTGCAGATGATGAAAAGGTTCTTTGGAATATAAATGATAAAAGTGGTCCTTTAAGAGAACCTTTATCTGAATGGTTCTTTGTCGATCCAAAAGTTGCAGTGGAACCAATAAAGGGATTTTAGATGGGGTGACAACTAGACTAGGGTGAGACTCTTGAGCAAGGCCCTCTATCTCTAACTGCTCACCTTGCACTGAAGCAAATAAATGGGTCAAATGCAGAGCACAAATTCTGACTACGGAACACCATACCTGGCCACATATCACATTACTTTTAGTCAATTTTAAAATAGTTCTTTTATGGCACGTGAAGATCCTTTTTAGCACAATAAGTGCAATTGAAATAATATTATTAGTCTGCTTACTCTTCGTTTTTGCTAAATATATTTCAAGTATTTTTCTGTTTTGGGTTGAAATGTGTCCAATGCTCCTTTTTGACCGGTTTAATGAGAATCCGCTTATAAATTTCTCTTCTTTAACACGAATCATATGTTAACTTTCAAATGAAATGTGACAGAGACCCTCATTTGCAGTCTTTTGTGTGATTAGAGAGTGCTGTCACCTCTTCAAATCCGGACGTAAATAAGGTTGCATCTGTGAGACTGGAGGCTGATACACAAGATCACGCTCTTATTATATAGATATAAGGGTGCACGGAAGGCTCATTTGAAATGTTTGTGCAAAAAAAAGAGAGAGAGAGAGAGAGAGAGAGAGAGAGTGACAGAGAGCAAGAGAGAAGGGAAAGTCAGTGGCAGAGCTGAACCTGACACTAATGAGCCTCCTTTCTGATGGGACCTGACAGCGCAGAAGAAAGCTGAATCCCTCGACACTGCCGCTATACAACACTCCCTCCTAATTGGAGCCGTGTGTGTGTGTGCGCGGGGAAACCTGTACAGAAATAAGATCTGCTTTGTGCAGAACATGTTAATAACAATGATAATACAGTCTTGAGTGTGGCTGGTACCAAAGCTTATTTGTAGACGAACAATAGTGTGTCTGAGGTTGACAATGCTCACTACATCAAAACTCTCTCTCTCTCTCTCTTATTCACACCTTTTTCGTTTTGTTTGCATACATTTGAGGAAATCATTGCAGTACGGCTGTTGATTTATATCACCGTGGAGCTGTCATCAAGATAATGCATTAATGATCAAAACAGAAATTGAAATACTGTATGGGCTTATTTGGCAGTCATTCAGTTTGTGCGGCAAATGTTTTTTATATGCCATGACTGGACAAATCAACAAATGTAATGAAAAATTGTTCATGTACAGAAACTGTAAACCTTCATGAGTTATTCTGTATGCAATGGCTTTTCTACCTTGTGAAAAGTTGTTTAGATCAGGTTTTTGAAATATTGCATTAGGTGAATTGTGTTTTTTATTTAGAAAGCAATACTAGTTCAGCTAGATTTTATTAAAAATATGGATCTGTAGATATTTTGTTAAAACTAACAAAATAGATACAGTTTCAGATTTTCTTAAAATGTAATTTTGAGCTATTATACACTGTCAAACCTAATAGTAATATTCACTGATTAAAATAAGTTAATCTACTTTTTTTTAAGCTTTACCTTCAAAAATAAGGTTTAATTGAACCCAAAAAGTATTATATTAAGCACAACATATCTTTAAATTATTAATTGCTAATTTATGACAGTAATTCCAATGATTTAAGTTATAATAATTAATATAATCTAGTTAATGTCTATGGTTGACAAAAACTAATATTTCAAAGAGATTCAAAAGGCTTTTTTTAAATGAATGTCTAGCGTGTTAATCATTCAATATAACCATAACTAATCTTCAGGTTATGAGCATGACCATTTTTAAATACTTTATGCTTATTTAAATATATATATTTTTATATTGTGCAGCAAAGACAAATATGTACGATGCCTTTTGCTTTGTCTGTTTTAGCGAGTGTATAACTCTGTGGCTTTGATTGCCAGATAACTGCTAACAATTGTAGTTTATTCTAACAGGTTTTGCATACTGAAAAAACTAGTTAGCAGTACTCACATGTATTGATTTTACAGCTTAATTAGTGAATGAAGTGACATGACATGTGGCCAAGAATTGTGTCCCATACTTGGAATTTGTGCTTTGTATTTAACCCATCCCAGTGTTCATACTCAGTAAATGAACACACACACAGACACACACACACACACACACACACACTGTGAACACACAGCCAGAGTGGTGGGCAGCCATGCTGCGGAGCCCGGGGAGCAGTTGGGGGAACGGTGCCTTGCTCAAGGGACTTACCTCAGTCATGGTATTCCCACTGGTACCAGGCATCAAACCAGGAACCTTGGAATCACGAGTCCCACACTCAAACAACCAGGCCACGACTGTACCACAAGAATGGTTAAAAGCAATCGTTTTCTTCAAAACATTTCAGTTAACCTAAGTTTGTTATCAAATTCATTGAAATATAATATTTTTAAGTGAAATCAAATTAAACTCCAGGCTAGCTGATTTTCTTTTAATATGAAGTGACAAAAATCTACCATTACTTTTTTATAATATTTTTGTCTATTTTAAGCTATTTTAGGAACAGTTTTCAATTAAACATAACTATTCTTCTAGAGTGGTGTTCACATCTAGGTTGATGTTAGAGTTGATGTTAGGGATCTTAAAACTTGAGAAGAACAAGCAGACATTATAAAAAAAAAGCGGATAGGCTTTTTTCCTGTGAAATGTCATATCACATTCATGCAATAGTTAATCATATTGTGTTACAGTAATTTACTAAGTACAGACCATAGTGCAAAGTAACTAAAAACAAGCAAATGATACAAACACATAGTTAAACACACAGCAACCAATGACATTTTCATTGATATGATTTTTTAAATATCAGTATTTAGTGCATAAATATGTCTAGCCCCTAAATATCCTCTTGAATGCTATTCTTCAGGGAGAGTAAAGACATCACCTTGAGAGAATGACCTATTAGCACTGAAAGTTACAGCTTTATTTGATCACACTTAGTCAATGAAAGACCTTTGATGATGAAATTCAATCCAAAACAAGGTTCTTGCATCAAGCTGATTTCAATTGACAAAGCGTTTTGAAAAGCGAGGCAGGTTAAAGCAAGAGGCGGGCTGATTGCGATATCCTCACTCCAGAGGTGATTATAGGGCCTGACTCTCATGCTCAAATGAATGTGGACTCAATTATGTTTCCCTTTTTGTTCTCGGTTGCCAATAGATTCCTTCCCCCAACCCCTATGGTGCTGTTTCCTCCTCTGAATCAATCATTTTTAATTTATCGGGGGGATTTATGTGACAATGGCTGATGAGAGTTTCAATAAGGCGGGAGGAGAAAAAAAGCGACAGATGAGGAAAAAAAAGCCTATGCAAATCTCTGGGATGATGCGATTAGTGTTGGAAACCAAATCAAGGCTGACTTGAATAGACACAGAACACAAAATCATATTAGGTTGAATTCGATGTGCATGACTTTACATTCAGCATTGCATCCTCTCTCTCTTTCTGTTTGTCTTTTCAATGTTACTGACCTGAAAATGTTTTACCACATCAAATATTCACTGAATATTTCTGGCTCCCCATGTCCTGTGCATCTCAGATGTTTTGAATATTCAAAAAAAAGTCTGTCAACATTAAAACACCCTTATATTGCCTCTGAAATGGTTGAAATGTTGTTTTCTTAAGGGTTTCTCAATAAAAAGCAAGATTCTCAGGTCTGGCAAGAACTTGCATTGAGTAAATGATTACAGAAATTCTATTTGTGAGAAACATCTCTTTAAATTAGGTACTTGAATTACTCTGCTAATTACCTTTTTACATATTACAGCAGGAGTTTGAATGTGATTCCATCCCAGCTTTTTTTAGATGACAAAATAACACAATTATTTACGACAGATAATGTATTTTGCAGTTAATACTTATGATCCATGTATTAAAATTAAAATGAAATCATTGTTTATTGTGATCATTACTACATCATTTTTGAGGTGTGGTATTGTCTGCAGAGACAAGGTTTTTTTTTAACAAAATGTATTAGGCTAATTATTGTTTTCCTTTTGCACTATTGGGCCGAAATCAGTCTGAGTTAAGGTAGGGGTCTGTGGGCCTTTGTTGGGAGGGGCATGAGATTCTTATGAAAGTTAAAAATGGGGCATGGCCACACGAGTTTGAGAACCAATGTATTAGTTGATCATTAGTTGAAACTAGTGGTTTAATATTTGAATTAAAAACGGTAGCGGTTGGTGGGATATAATAAACATAAATCTGAGCAAGCAGGCAAAATATGTGCTTTACTTCTCTGATATGAGCGCATATTTTTATTGTCTGCTGGCGTAGATGCCAAAATAGTATCATTATACCGTGAACAGCCCTCACGAAAGGAAGAAGTAATATTTTACTTTCAGCAATAGTCTGTTGCTTTGAGGTTTTTAGAAAAGTTATTAACAGAATAATGTACAACTTGTTCTGTCTGATGATCCTGTATTGTTTTATTCTATAGAAATCAATGGCTTGATGTACATTAACTCTAAATTAAAATATACAATAATTTCAGACATATATAAAGATACAACGCTAAAAATAAAATCATTTGTTTACTATTTGGCTGCTGTTGGCAAGGCCCGCAACCAACTGGGCTTGCAAAAAAAATCCAGCTTGGTCCTGTGATACCTGTGATAGCTTTTAAACTGTATGATGATACAGTGTGTGTGTGTGTGTGTGTGTGTGTGTGTGTGTGTGTGTGTGTGTGTGTGTGTGTGTGTGTGTGTGTGTGTGTGTGTGTGTGTGTGTGTGTGTGTGTGTGTGTGTGTGTGTGTGTGTGTGTGTGTGTGTGAGTCACAGGGCACGGCTTACATGGCCAGGTCCTCGGCGTGAGGTTCCCTAGCACAGATGGTCATCTCTGTAGGGCAGGGCAGGGAACGGGGACTCCCCCCTCGGCCCCCCTCTGCCCCAGAAGGTCGAAGTGCCCGAACAGTCAGGGATGCCTCGGCCAGTTGCAAGCCTTACTTGTCTCCAGCACATAAAAATGTGTAAACCTGGCCCTAAATGGATTTTAATACACATTTCAGCGTCATTAACTATTATAAAAATATTTAAAGTATATGTGTTGGAGAAACGGTCACTGTGAGATAATTTAACATCATTACCAACACTTTAATATGAGTCAGTCCTCAGAAGTTTTTGATCTGGAAGGCGACACTCCAGACGATCCTCTAGGTTCAGGTAGCCCACAGAACAGTGTGTGCCAATCTGATGATTGGTGGCCGCTGGGCTATGCAGTCTGGTAACGGCAGGGTCATACTCCAGCCTTTCCAAAATCTTGTTGGGGACGCCAGATCAACAGAGAGATTTCACAGATGGTAAGGGTTGTTCCTGCTTCGTGAGGTTTGGATGAAGCCTTGAGGTAGGATTAAATCAGCTTCTGCTATTCCCAGGAAGGGCTCGACTAATTTCAGGTCATAGGAGGTAAATAAGGAGACTTCTGAAGGTCTCGGAGTGACCAGAGCAATGTGTTGCTCTTACTATTTAAGAAGTGCCAGCGAATGTTTAAGTGTGAAGTGAAACTGTTGGCGTCTGGTTGTTGCAATAAACCAACAGGACCGTTTTTTTATTACCAATGAGTCATTAGTTGGATGTTTTTACTCTTTATCACAATACAAAAAGTAAACACGGTCTTATTAATGCATTAACAGGAAGCTTTTCATATCTTAAGACATTTTGGTGGAGCTACAGGGCAATTGGTCCAAAAACACATAGAAAAATCAAAATAGCCCGCTCTCAGATTGTGTTGAATAAATCTGGTCAATAAACAGTTCCCTCTGTTTCCAGACTAGAAAACAACACAAGATTTTTACCAAAATGAGTTTTTCTTAGACCACTTACCCTGTTCTATGGGTGTGTGAACCAGGGAACTGCCAGGAACATCGTGTAGATGTTTTCTGTAAAACAAAGTCATCTTGACCTTTAATATCTGCTGATCTATTTAAGGACTCAACTCTCTCAAAAGCAAACAGGTCTACATAATTTAGAAGATCCCCTCTTGCTACTGCCATGGTTTGTAATCTGGTAAATGTGAGCTCAGGATCAGTTGCTCCTGTCCATGTCTGCATGTAATTCTCCATGGAATGTGGCATGTCTTTACACAAGCGGTGTCAGTTGTGAGCTTTGTTTAACATCATCTTTGACCTCTGGTTGAGCATTTCATTGTTTTTCAGTGCCGTGTTGGGTTAACTGGTCCTCCAGGCAGGTGGGTAAATCTGTCTCTTGGATTATACGCTTTGATGAGCCCATCACTGACACAAGACCTCTGACACCACTGGAGGAGGAATGGATAAAGGGGTATAGTTGAAGCTTCATAGGGGTTGAGGATATGAAAGAGTTAATACTGTGTAGAATGTTGGAGAAAGTCAATTATGTAATTGTAATTATTTATTTACAGACTAAAGTGAATGTTTTTAGGGATTCTTCTGGGATTCTTAAAGAGGATATTTTAAACACTAGGTCAGGGAATGTTAAGTGAAATTCTGGGTGTGACATCTGATTCAACATGGCATGTTTGATGCAAGTATATTCAAATCTTTAACTATAGATTTATCAAATTCTATTAGAATATACAGATCCACCATGATCAAAGACATTCACCTGTAAATGACTTTGATGATCTTGTTCAGGTGTGTTTGGATTGATCAACCCAAAAATGTAAAAAATGTGCAATGATAAGCACATTGTCTTCATGTATGTGGACAGATCACATGTTTTACTTGAACGCAAGACACAGCTGATATTGCCCAGTTTTCTGTAATTGTTTGCATTAACTTATGATTTAAGTTACCTGCACAACAAAACTGCTTCTAGGGCCTCTTCTATAGAGTATATTTCTGCTCAGAATTAATTGTAGAATGTGCATACCAAAATAAATTTTAAAATTTATAAAAATCATAGATATATGCTAGTTTTGCCACAAGTTTCTTGTTCATTCTATGAAACACACCTTTTCTCTTCAAAAATTATCTTAAAATAAAACGTGGAATACTTTGTATGCAACATTATAAACAAGGCACATTATGTTTACACAGCATAAGGGAACTCACAGTTTATGCATTAGCTATTTTTTCATATCAAAAATCCTTTTTTATTGATTTTAATGAGTAAATTAAATCTAAATGAAAATCCAAATCCATTTTCTGCAAAATGTAAACATTTTATTTTTTAACTATTGAAATTTCTAGAAATAATTTATTTTATTAAAGGATTAAATGTTTTATAATTAAATAAATTGGCATTACCAACTTTCTCTATTGAAGTCTATTGTGTGATTACATATTTTTTCTGTAAAGAATATCACTATGTCATAGAAACATACTGAAGAATAGTGTCATGTAAGTTGTCTTCATCAATTAGAATGAGTGGTTTTATTTTTAAGTTCTCTCCTATTCAAACAACAAGTGAGTATACAACCTTGAAGTCTCCTGAAACAAGCACAATGTGTTTAAAGCAGCATTGGTCAGTCAAGGTCATGGGTACACAGGTCAACGCCCACATCTTTGCTGTTTGGCGCTGGACCATGACTGTCACCTATTAGCAGGTATCAAGGTGATGTTTGATGCACAAACATAACCACAAAACTGAGCTTAAAGGGGACAGTGAGTCTGAATTAGCTGTTTGGTTCTGAGAGCTCTTGAAACACGTCAGGTCATAACAGTTAAATCTTGCGCAAACATGTGAATTTAAAATGATTTCAAGCTCTTGTGAAGAGTGTGGGATGGTGCTTGTTTGACACACAAACAACAGTATGAGAACTTCACACACTGGCCGTGAGTGTCAAAGACAAACAACCTTTTGTGTACTGTACACATCCAAAGAACTTTATAATGCTAAGCTGTTATTGCTTAAAAAGTTCTGGAAACCTTTGAAGTTTTGACATTTTAGATTAAATCATTGTCTGTATTCTTTAATGTGTTTCAGTGAGTAATAAAACAACTTAAGGAGATACAAGTGAGGTTTAGGCATAAAAAGGATGAACATTCATAAAGGTCTTTTAGCTAAATCTCTGATAATATTTTGTGGAGAATGCTCAAGACGGGGGTAAAAAGCACAGCCGATGCCTCAGGTCAACATCCAAAGGTCACAGGTCTGACATTTCCAGCCTGTCCATCAGTATCATCAAACATGTTTAAGTATGATGAGACTCAGATGGGTCACATGCAATAAAGGAATTTGTGTGAGGTTCATGTCGGTTTAGAACGCATTCCCATGACCTGACACTTACTTAACTTGAATTGGCAATGGCATTTTCAAAGTCTGCTGCATAGGGAATTTATAAAAATTAACATCCTTTTTTATTGGCTTAAATAAAAATAACTCCTTTTTGTTTTTTAACAACAGGGCAATAAAAGAGATTCGAACTAATAAGGACATGCTAAATATACTATGTACATACAAATTAAAAAAAATTTACAAATAAAAGCTTCATATAATATTTGAGCTTTATTTAAACAAAACATTCATTTATTAAATATTAATTTTTATAAATTTCATTTCGTCCATTTTGACTTGTGTGTGGTCGATAGAGGAAAAAATATGAAAAGAATATGTGATTTAAGTTTCCTCTTACTTTTTACAATTTACCCTTTCAAAGATCCAAATTTAAGTAATAAACATTCAATCACCTAATATTTACTGTTTGCATGGAACTAAAAGTAAGTTTATATGATTATAAGTTTATATGTCTCATGATTTCAAGAGAAGCAATGTTTTGAGACATGTTAATGAATTTTAAGACTTTTTAATCCATTTTTACAACTTTTTAACATCTATACTTAATTGAATCACACTTCATCTTCTCTACATTTTTCTACACAATAAAAAATTACATTTTTACGAACTAAACAAATTTTGGTTCCCAATTACCATTCATAAACATTCCAAACGACTTCTCCCTTATTTACTCGAGATAACTTTTTGTGAAACAAAAAGGAATCATTCTGTCAAAGGTTGTTCTTCTATGGCATGGTTACACATAAAAATATAATAACTCTTATAAAAACACGAGACCTGTGCCTCTAATATTTAAGATTTCACTGTGTTCCTGAAAAGTAAAGCTGAAAGAATGATCTTTGGATAACTGACTGTTGCTAGAGTTCAATACAAAATTTTTTTAGAAACTACAGAAATAGGTTTAGCTGTTGGAGATCATGTCTCAATAAGCTTTAGGAGTGAGTCACGTGTCACTGTCTCTGTATGGTGTGATGGTTCTGGCCCTGTCTTCACGGCTGCAGGGCAAGCACACATTCAGCTAGATTATTCACAAGCACTTCAAACGCTTCTTTTGCTAAGCTCCTGCTTTGTTTAATATGCCATCTCTGCGTTAACAAAATGCTAATTATTTATGCTTTTTCGAAAGCAAGCATATTTTTTCATCTTTTTATGGCTGGTGGTGGCAGCGGGGATTACATAAATAAGCTATTTCAAAAAGGTTGACGAATTAGAATTAGCGTTTGGCAGATCAAGTGAGCTGTAACGGCTGACGGCCTGGACAGGGTTTTGTAGGTGGCCCATTTGAGATGATGAATTCTAACTGGAGCGAGTAGTTTCCGGGTGGCATCGCGGTGGATGGAGGTTTGTACCATTGCCCCACAGCTAGGTAAGTTCGAAACTCACTAAGAGATTCCTGCGATATAACACGGCATGGCAGGAAATATTCAATTACTCTCCTGATGTTCATGAATGTATATTAATGAAGGCTTATTTCAGGTTAGGGGCGGTGGGCAAGCAGAATACAATTTGGTTCAGCTGGATCAGCCTGAAGTGTGTTAAGTTTGTGTCAGTTTACAGTAATGGCAAAAAGTCATCTCCAACTTTGAATAGGTTTTCACAAAATGACAAATTACGAAGAATGCAGGACAGCAAAAGGTTCTGGGGTGCTTTTGACTATCATGAAAATGTGTCCTGCCACTGTACAATGGAAATGTTTCACGTGGCTTAGAAAATTTCACAAAATAAACACTTAGGTTTACTCAATAAAATCTTTTTGAAACATTAAATAGTATATTTTTAGGGTAAAATACTAAAATGATTGAGTAAAAACGCAAAAGTTAAACTCTGTTGAATGTACAACTATTTATGTAATGAAGAAAAATATTGATTTAAGAAATATATATTTTTAATAAGCAACAATATTTTGATGACTTCTGAGTTACTTATTTCCTTAACTTACATACATACAAAATTAAAAACTTATAACTAAAATATTAAGGTTTTAAATGTGCTTTGTTTTTGAGGGTCATTTTTTAAATTGAATGTCAATAAAAGCCAAACTTAAAAAAATGAGCTTGTCATGCAATTTTGATGTTTGCTGAATCTATTTCCTGCTCCATCAATGTTTTTTGCCAAATCACTATATGTTCTTGTTTAAAATGTACTACAAGATGCAGTTTCTTTTCCAACTGCTATAAAACCAAAAATGTTTTTACCCTAAATTCGACATGTCCTTTCGACCAATCATAATTTCTTCAGTGCAATCCAACAGGACAATGCTTTGAAAGTGTTTGATTTTGTTCAAACTTTCAAAATGAGTCCTTTAAACTCTATGACCTACACAAGGGAATAGAAAACACCAACTGGACATTTGCATCTATTTGATTTATATTAATTTATAGCTTGGGCCCAGGATGCAATATGTTTCATGTTTTCTTGTTCTGTTTTCTCTTGTTTTTTAAAAAGATGGATATGGATTTGCAGTGTTAGGACAAAAGAAACTTTGAATCCATAATCAACAATATTTGTAATGTCAGAGACAACACATGCTCAATGTAATAAATAGGACAGCTTGTGACGATTGCTCCAATTTTGTTAGAATCCTTACGCCCGAGCAGTCTCTATGTATTCCTTTGTAGATGAAAGGCTTCCACTTTCTCTGTCAATGGCCTCGAGCCATGTGAATTAAACATTGATTTTATCAGAAGTTTAGTGGCTGCGGTCGAGCTTATTCGAGCAGACGGAATCTGCTTCAGAAATGAGCACGCACTGAGAAGACAAGCGAGGACAGACGGCACGCGTGGACTGCGGTGTATGCAATTACTGTAGAAGAAGAAGAGGACAAAGCTGTGGTCTGACATACTCTAACATTTGTTCTTGGCAGTTCACTCAGATTTCAAAGTTTTTTCCTCTGACATTAAAGTACAAATGCACTTTTGGATGGGTTGAATCGGAAAATTCCTCCCTCAAGGCATTTATTAGACAGACAATATCATCATAGGACACAAAGTATATAATAGACAAGAAACCTGCTTAATCACTTTGAGAAAATCATAGATTTATTTTGTCATATATAGAAAGATGAAATCACTGGGATAGATATTTAATTTCACATTCACCCCAGTTTCCTTCATATCAGAGTTTGTTGTCTGCCCTAAGGATATGAAAGATTAAAGTTGGGAGCTCCCGTGGGAATTTTACTGTAAGAAGAAAAGATGGTGCCCTCCACTTTCCCTCTGTGTTTACACTAAAAACAAGTGCTATGACAAAGCTAAAACACTCACTAAAGTTTAATGTAATACTGTTTACAACATAAGAGGCAACAGCTGGACTTTTACCTATGTTATAAGTAAGGCCAATTTAAAATCTATTGCAAACTTACAATAAATAAATATTTAAAAATGTACATAAAATAATATTTACAATTTTTATTTATTGTTATGTATGGTGACGTAAAAATGCATTATTTATTTACCTTTTTTACGCAAATACATTTGAGTGTCTCATCAACTGTTTTCGTTGTGGATTCTGCAGCTGAAAATTGATTTTTCCAAATTCATCAGGAAGTAAAGAATGTCATTGAAAATCCACGGAAAAGTCAATGTTTACATAATTTAAACTGACTGGAAATTTACAGCAAAAGTTTTAAAATTGAATTAAGGAATAAATATGTTTTATCTCTTGGAAACGAAAATGCTCATGTACGGAGCAAAGTTTGGGGAACTTTCTTTCTCTTTTTTCAGTTTGGCAATTCTTTTTTATGTTATTCGCTTACAATGTTCCGAGGTGCCCCTCTTCATCCCTGGCAGCACCCATGAAGGACCCTTTGTGCACCTCTGGCCTATTAATAGTGGCACAAGCCTCATCTGGGTCAGACTCCCTCGGCAGAGAGATTAAATAATTAAATCGTTTTTTCTCCTCTTTTACACTCATTCTCCATCTTTCTCATCCACCATATCAACCATCGGTTCATCTTATTTTCGTTGTCAAAGGGTAACAGCTAAAATGAGTCATGTAATAGAGGAAAAAACAGAAGCGTAACGTACCGTTCAAATAGGAAGCTAAGTTTGGAGCTGTTACATAAGCTGTCACTGCTCACTGTAGACAAATGAGAGAGGGGAGGTAAAGAGAGAGATGGTGAGAGATGAGAGGAGGACAGGGGGAGAACGAGCAATGGAAAGCTGTTGAATGGTGATGGGCGGCAGTCGGAAGATCCAGTTTGAAGGAGACATATTTTAAAGGGATAAGACACCAAAATTAATAAGTCATTTTCCCATCATTATGTAAAAAGATTAAAAAAATGCTCATGTTCATTTTTTATAACAAAATAACAAAAGCATATGGGGACTGCTATAAAAATATGTTTACAGTATATGATTTGTACACTCTTTTGTCAGAATTTGGCATAGGTTTGCAAAATTAATTCCTATTCATATCATCATTCACTGACTGATTTGTGTTTAACATATTGTCTCTGCATTAAATAAAATTGAAAGTAGTATAGTAGTATAGACTCCATCTATGGTGCAGTTTATATGATTTCTAACTTAACAGCCCCACTCACTTTTATTACCTGCAAAGGCAGCCTGAATAATCTTAAAAAATTCCTAAAAGTCTTACGTGTTGAGAATGACAAAAGTGTGAGTAAATGCTGACAAAATGTTTCTTTTTTTGGGTGAACTATCTCTTTAAAGGACAAATGGTAAAAGAAGAGAGATAGAAACAGAGAGGGAAAAGCTTTACCTTCTCACACAGGGAGGCTTTCATTAAACACAGTCATCTTTGGTAATAAGCACTTGAAGACTGATCTCTCCTATTGCTTCCCTCAGGTGCTGCATTACCATAATGGATTCTCGCTGCAGCGCGGTATTAAAGCGTGGAGGCAAATTCCAAACTCAACGCAAATGCAACTTGTAATGCACATTATCCCAGCTCAACACATTAGATGTCATTACTAGAGCTGTAGCAGACAGTGTTTCGTCATTATCTGCTAAAGTGTTCCATGGGGAAGAGGCAGAATGGGTAGAATATGCACAAATAAATGTGTAATGCATTTGTAAGGGGTGTTTTTACATTCTTAACAAGATTGTTATTAGTTAATGATATGTCCAAGTTAACCCGAAAAGTTATTTAATAAACCATAATCAATGTTCTATCCAGGAGATGCGTCCACGTGTCATCAAGTGTCTCTAAATTTGAACATTTGTCCATCTCTAGTTTATTTAGTTTAATACACACATTCTTTCAAGACCCTTCACCGGTGACATTTGCAAAGCCGGTTGAGCCGACACGGCACAACGTAAAAAGGTCCCTGGATTGTCCTCATATTGATCGCGCAGAGTGGTCATGTATGTGAGAGGGAAATGTTAAGCTTTGTAGAGTTAAATCCCTAGTAGGGCCTTTAAATGAGTCATAATGCTGATATAAGGACACTTGCTGTTATCTTCATGAATAAGAAAAACAATAAAGTGCAGAGAAATGTTCCAGAGTAAGAAAATAGAACAAAAAAGCACAAGCTAACTATGTATGGGTATGAATATTTGATCATTTATCTAGGCATGCAAACGCAGGCAATCTCTCTCATTTTAGTAAAGCAGACGGAGGCTTCCTGAAGAGAGGAATGGATAATTCATCACATTTAAGGAAAATACAAAGAAAGACCTGAAATTCTAGGAGAGAGAAGCAAGAACAGCAAATAAAGGATATATAGAAAGTAGGTTTTCAATATGAAGCTGACATTGAAATTGTCATCATGCTCTTACAGTTGAATCGATGTAAAATGTTATTACAGCCAATCTCAATTAACACAAGAGACTGTGAGCATTCACCTGCCTCAATAACACACTTTCTACTGGGAGTGTGTCGGTGCTGGGAATTATGGTAACACCGAGCGCTCGATCTTTCCGGTGACAGTTTTATGAAAGATTCATGACACTGGTAACACAGCGTAAGCTTCCCTTTCAGGGCTTCAGTCCCGAGGCTCCAGCAGAGGAAAGAGGCAGAATTTGTTCGACAACACTACTAGAGCAAAAGCAACTCTGGTAGAAACACAAGCAGCACATGGTAGACAATAGAATTTACAACAGTGAAACAGTGAGATTTTTTCTTATAATACCAAGTGCCTGGTACAGTATTTTCCCTCCATATCATCTATATCATTTATTTAAATGAATAAAAACAAATTAAAGTAATAGTTGTGACATTGTAGATCTGACTCTCTTTCTTCTCTAGAACACAAATGAAGATAGTTCTACAAGTAACTTCAATTCACTTGTATTTTATGGGCAAAAGTGTATAGTTGCCAACATTCTTCAAAATATCTTCATTCGTATACTTCAAAGGTTAAGAACGTAATACGTTCTGCGTAGTTTGTAATAGTTTTAGAGTACACGTCACAGGACACTGCTGTCATGGCTTGACACATCCTATGAGTTCTGTGTAATATAGTTCCCATAAAAAGTTAGCCAGCACATTTTTTATCTGAGCCTGTCAATCACATCAAGAGTGTTTATAATCACTGGCTTACCTCACTGCTGTGTCAGTTCTTTTGTCGCTCCCACATCTCCCGATTCTGCTATTATTTCCAGCTTCATAATAACCGAACGCCCTCCATCATTGACAGCAATTAGATATCTTTACCTGGTGTATTTTTAAATGATAACAAATGTTGTATTTCTCGAAGGCTTCATTTGCATATTTTTATTATTAACAAACACCTTTTTTATAATAAAATCCATTCAAGCATGTTTCAACTCTTTCCTTTGACAGTAAGACTTCCAAATGACTTGTCACCTAAAGTTAAGTGCAAAAGAGCATGCAGAGACAGATGACACATTCAAAAGTAAAATCGCAAATCTTTTGAGACACCTTGTTGTTGTTGTGATGCAAATGCGCACCATACTGCTAGTAAATAAAACAGATTGAAGAAAGGCAGAAAACAGGAGTGTGTGCATGCATGCCCATGCTGATGTCCGTAGGCAAGACTCTAGGCAACATGCCCCGTTTGGTGCAACGCTGGAGAGGTTTTAGCGACAGCGCCCCGTAAGACCTCTCACTTTTTCTTAAAATTCCTTTCTTTGTTTTTGAAACGGTTGCGCCATCATCATTGTACCTGGGAGAGCAGTCAAGATCTTACCTTCTATTGTACCTTTGTGTATCATCTGTCAAAAGTATCGCTGTCTGTTCTTGAGGTTTGAGGAAAGCTGAATCGTGATTTGACAACAAATACTGTTATGTTTATTTGTTTACTTTTGAAAGGAGAGTACGCATTCGTATTTTCTACGCATTTTTAGGAAAAACTTGAATTGATTTAGTCTTTTTTTTCTTTCAGATTATTTTTCTGGCGACCTGAGGTAATGCGGGTGGATTCAGTGTCTAAATTATTCTCAGTTTACTTTGGCTAAGCAAAGTATTTACATATGTTATGTTCAGAGCTTTTTCTAAAAAAAAAGATACAGAATTTCTCATACACTGCACTCTTCATTACGTATAACAAAAATTTGGCGCTTAAAGTTTCCAGCTCAGCCTGGATAAATAATCTGAAACTAATGCTACAGTAGAATGAGATATGAATGCATTATAATCTCAGGCTTGTAACAGGAAATGTGATGGTTAATTGTATATTTCAAAAGCTTTAATTGCTTTAATTCCCTGTAATTAATCAGTAATTGCAGCAGGAGAGCTTTTCACAGCATCACTTGCGATGCACAGACCTTTTCAATATGGAAAAACATGAATATAGATGAGAGAGCGAGAGGCAGAGCTATATGACTATTCTATATTTAGGAGCCTTTAAGAGCTGATCCTGAAACTCACCAATGTATTTTCCTACTTATCATTCCGATGCAGACCCGAAACTTCTAGTTAGAACAAAACTTCACCCCAAAAGCAAAAGTCTTTCATTATTTACCCTATTGTCATTTCAGACCTTCTTTCTTCCATAGATCACAAAAAAAATATATTTTGAAGAATGTTTTGAACTGGTACCTATTCACTTGAACTTGGGTGCATCGGTTACCAACTGTTTCTTTTGTGTTCTGCGTAAGAAAGAAAGTCATACAGGTTTGAATCATGTGGGTAAATGATGACATAGTTTAAGCTATCACTTTAATGTGCTGTCAAGGCTTTAAAAATCGAAACTATAGACCTCTCCAACTTTTCCTTCAACACCCCCTTGAGACATTCGGCATGGGGAACACCTGGTAGCTTGGTCCCTGTCCACCCTCCCGTGATCAACACCCACAGCTCCTACCTACAAACCCCCACTGGGTTCCTCTGTATAATTTGAGGCTTCATCACCCTGGCAGATGTTGAGTAATTACTTATCTAAAAATGGCAGCAGTACGGCCCATCTGCCCAGAGAAGACACCTGGAGAAACACAGCTCTCATAGCTCATGAAATGGAGAAGTCTTGCGGTGATAACTTTGAACCTGTTGCTGGTGATGTTACTCTGTGTGGTTTCCTCAGACTTTTACTTTAAAAGAGTTAGAAACATACTTTATGGTAGGGTCCTCAGTCAACACAATGCAAGAACGCCACCCAGATATACATAAAGTGATCCAACAATTAATATCTTCTCTCTTTATTCAAATATTTTGTATGATGAATAATGGTGGTGGAAGAATAAATTAAACCCTGGAGATTAATTTTTTGAAGCTTAGCACAACATAACACACATGCAAAGTTACTGAACCCATATCCCTGATTCCCTGACATGCTGTGGTTTGGCTTATAATTTTTGTCTAATAAAAGCTTTTAAAGTTTGATGTTTTGTCCATGTTCTACCATACACCTCATGTTTTGTTTAATCTAACCTGAGGGAGTATTCAAAGCAAATTTTTTAAAAATATGCCCCTCCTACAGAACTTCAAACCACATTCACCACCACTGTATGATTATGCATGTACTATGATGTTGCTGTGATAGTATCAGACTGTAAATGTCAAGGGTGTAATGAACCTGTTTGAGACTTCTTGAACATAGCGTATCTAAAAGAAAAAATATCACACTGTTTTATGGATTATGAGAGCTTTAGACTGTTAAACATGTTAAGTTCTTATGTTTATTTTGCTCAAATTGTAAAATGCTGAGATAGACCCATAATGTGATATTTCGGTGCTCTATACACTCTCAATTCTGCAACTTGTTTATACGTTTTTTTTATATATATATCTGACACTTTACACCATCAAAAAGTTGCTAGATATTTATTGACCATTCACCTGTAAACTTCTGGCCCACATACCAATCAGAGAGTGGTCAGGAGTGCTGTTTACAGTCTGCTCGTGGGAGCCCGGCTTTATCCGTTAACACTCGTAAAGGAACACAATTTAATTTTAAACGAGTCATTAAGCATTTGTAGTGTAATTTTATGTTTTCACCTTTTGACCTTTTCACTCTCTAGATGACACCTCGGGATCGGAAAGAACAAGATAATTTTATGTTTAATTCCGTTCCATGGGCATCAGCATTATGCAAGTATGTGTCCTCGGTGTACTTGAAGGGTTTAAAATGGAGATACTGTGGAAATACTGACATTTACATATTCACTATTACTTACAGGATCGTATATACTGTTTCATTGGTAAATGTATGTATTTTGCTCAAAGGCTCTACCGTACTTGCAAAATCATATAAATATTCAACAAAAAATTTTAAACTTGATTTAAGTACTTCTGCAGAAGAGTTGTTTCTGTGCATAATTCATTGTCATCGCTAGGGTGGTGTGGGTGGTTGCCAGGGTGCCATGCAGTTGCTGGGTGGTTGCTAGGGTATTCTGAGTGGTTCCCAGGATGTTGTTAAAGGAAAAAATTTCTTCCTCGGACTGGACTTTAACTTTACCTACACAATCTTTTAAGTTTTTACAAAACCCACAGAGACTTCTATTTTCTACACACCTCTGATTTCTTGCGATCTTATGTGTCAGAAGAACTACATGTCTTACACTTTGGATGTGTGTGTGGCTATCTTTGTGTGGGCTCCAGTTTCCACAGGGATCCCCATCCCATTACTTCTATAACAGGAGAATCCCTCCTACACACCACCCCTCAAACTGTCTGCTAATCCAGCACCTCGCCGTAATGTACCTCCATGTTCATCCTATCAGCCAGTGTGTTCTCTTCTCATTAATTCCCCATTAACACCCACCACCATCCACCCACACTCTTTTACTTCAGTACCGACTTTCAAGAATACTCAAATTTGCTCTTCTCAGTGATTGTGGAAGATTCAATTCATCACATATTCAGCTTCACATGAAAAGACACTTCCTTCATATCATTTTTTACGGCTGTCTGTGGAGTGATAGAAACTACAGTATCTTCATGCTTTGTCTCGGCTTTATATCATTGTGTCACACATGTGTGAAAACCTCTCTCACAGGAACAAACCTTCTAGGAATGTTCAAATCTGATGCGATGAATTATTAAGCTTATAAAAACAGCCTTTAAATCTGCTGTAATGAGATCAAGAACGCAAGCTCCTCTAATCGCGCTTCAAGAACACCAAGTCGTAATCCGCAACACATTGAGGTCATGTTTTTGCATGACGGTGTTAAGGGCAACATAACCGATGAAGTATCTTTTGAATGGCACTCGCACACTTGGCATGTGTTTATGCATGTGTGCATTGTTTGCAAATCTCTTTTCTAATGTTTGCTCACACACTGACAAAATCTCCTGCAAATCAATACAGGGCACAGCGGCGTTTAGACAGAGAAGAGCTTTAAGGATAATTACGGATTAAGCCCATGAGCTGCTTTCCATATAAAAACTTTTTTCTTCCTCTTAGAGAACGGCTAACAGTAATCGAAGTTAGTCATCTAGAGAGCCATTACCAATTCACAAGAGCTGGCGAGAATTGAATTATGCCAACTGAATGGATTCGGCAACCACAAAGACGCAGTTTGACAACAAAACGACAACAAGGTCGTATTTACATGAGAAATCGGCACGCTTTAACTTCCAGCGACTCTTTATTGGTAGTGCAATCTCTGCATTATTACACAAAACGGGCCCCGGCGGCTCGGCTCGCGTAGCCGGCGAGATGAAGTGGGTATGAAAATCAAGCTTTGTTTTATCCCTCAACAGCATGAAATGAGCTGCTATTTATACGCTCAATTGTGCGTTCGCGCTTGCCTGAGACAGGTTGGAAAAGGTCAGATGTGGCAATTATGCAGGTGTGGTTTGAATAGAAGTGCGGGGCCGGTGATTGGGGGCCCTAGCACAGTCGGGGAGGTTGAATGCGGAATTTACAGGAGCGGACGGGAGAACGGCAAACATCTCAAGCGTGATGATGGCTCATATTTTTACACTGGTAGGAGGAGATGTGGAAGTGTTTCATGATTAGGAAAGGGGGCTGTATTGTTATGCAGAGAGCTCAGGCACAATGGTATCGATTAGCCTGAGTAAACCGAGCTTGGAGACAAATCACAGATGCGGTCCTCAAACACATACTCTGAAATTACCTGACACACACACACACACACACACACACACACACACACACACACACACACACACACACACACACACACACACACACACACACACACACACACACACACACACATGCGTAAAACAGGTGATAATGAACCATTGCCGCTGTTCATGAAGCAACACACACACACAGATTTCTAGCCTACATGTTCAGATCAGGCGGAAAACTTTTACTGTGTGTGGATTTACACCAGAGCTCTTGACATCAAACCTCTTAGCAGAACGAAAAACAAAATGTAAATTTTGAATAGTTACGCGACATGCAACGCGACAATACTGGAATTCTGGTTTACGTTTGAGTTTACATACTATATTTTTAAAGTAACTCTTTGAGTCCTACGGTTCACAGCAAGCCACTGACTATACATCTGCATAATGGTTCCATTATAGTCAATGAAGCAGTCTACACTTCTGAATATTTCAACAAAACATGTGTGAACCCTAATATAATGCTGTAATTGGCACTTTTCACTCTCCCCGGCTGTTTTTTCATGGATAATTGTTTGGCTTCGCTCAGGACTTCTTTTTGTAAAAACTTATAACAAATTTCAATGTATTCACAAAACTCCAAAGTATTTGTCACCATATTTCTCTCTGCCAGACGTCGCACCTCGTCCCATCCCTCATCCTTTGGTCTGTCTCGCCAAGCAGCGCTTGTCATCTGACCATCTAAAACAATGATTCACTCCATTGTTCGCAAATTACCATTCTTCCGTCACATACGTGCTATACTATATATAAACTTGCTCACGAGGGGTTCGAGACAAAATGACTACTTTCCAACACGCTGAATGGCAGTACAGCGGCTTGTCATTCTGCTGTAATAATTCTGATTGTCGGAGTGTGGCACTCATCCACCCATTGTATAGTAGAGTCTGACACTCATAATCACATAGTCTCTTCTAGTATAAAAGCATGACAAGCCGGTGATGTCATTGTTACCGTGGCAACACTTATTTGAAGATTTCTTAATAAGTCCGGGGAAATGTTAATTAGTCACGGTCGTGAACTTGACATGAGACTTTGAAGGATAATGACTGATTTAACATTACCACAGAGTACAGCGTCGATATTGTGCGGTAGATGTTCTATGTTTACCTGACGGAGAGTTATACTACACTTTTTCTTCTGAAGTAACCCCAAGGTTAATTGCTTTGCCCAAGGGTGTCATGGAGGTCACAGATTGACCATAAAGAGATTTGAACCTACAACCTTTATGTTATCAGCCCAAAACAGAGCTAGGAGAAAACATCATTGTTAAATGTTTTCTAGATATGAAAAGTTAATAATGATGACACCCTCATGCCAAAACACCCTGAAAGTTCTCTCATAATTTAATCACCCTAGATTTTGTGTAAACTGTTTCTTTAAGCATCTGAGTGATGAAGGTGGAGGTTTATGAATCTCTGGTGTTGGGAAACAATCACAGCAATTAAAACCAGAAGTTATTTTGCTGCATAAACACTTTTATATCTGCATGCGGACCCGACCTCCCTGAATGACTCACACACACAAACGCTGAGACAGAGAGAAACATCGAGGTATGTGGAAAACTTCTGATTGACATTTAGAGAGATTCCTAGTCTACTGAACGTACCATAGCATGGCTAGACAAAGAAAACATGTGATAGATGAAATAGGAGAAAACAATGTACTGAGAGAGGACCAAAAGGTCATAGTAAGAGGAGTATATCTATAATGACTGGCCTTGATTTTTAGAAAAGGCAATAATTGTGTTGACCGAACACAGCTAATACAAAAAATAACCAAGCAAAATGTTTGTAGTGTTTAAGGTATACGGTGCAGAGCTTGTGTTCTTCATGGAAATCAAACTCTTGGAATTGATGTTGGTACATTGCTTGTGTTGATAACAACTTCACCTCGGTAATTCAGGGTTGATTTGTTTGCCCTCAACCCAAATCATTTTCTTTTGTTACAAATAGATTATTTTTAGAATGTTCTCGTGCTCTTTCCAAAATGCATAAACTGATTGCTTTCCCACTTACGCGTTGAACCATTCCCATTGCTTAACTGTTGTGTGCCATGCCCATCCGTGCCATTCGGTTTGGTTTGGTGTAACAGAGTGATAATTCCAGACTGTGCTTAGAAGAGTTCCGCATGGTGGTGAAGAAACACACTTGAGTCCCGAAATTACAGAATAGGAAAAGTCAATGTGTTGTCCATTAGAAAAACTAATAGCTGAGTTTTCATCCCCTTGCATTATGTAAGTTTTTAGGCTTCACATCGGAACAATAAAACACCGGGTTTTTAGGAGGCGTGCTTTGGGAGGTCTGTTGGTAAAATATAAGTTTCTGCCCCTTTTTTGTTTGTTACTAGGTTACCAATAACACAGTTACAGCAAAATATTTGCATTATGTTAAAATGGAAATTTGGCAATTGAGATTAAATGGAGAGCAAGTGGAAGTGTTTGTTAAACAAGTCCGTTATCAGTTTTACAATATCATGTCATTAAAAGCCTGTTTACAGTATGACTTCTTCCTCTTTGGAAAACAAAGTAACATAGGTTGATAAATTTCGTTTTGTGTCCACACAATCGTAGTCAATGGAAATCAATTATTTTTGGTTTTCAACATCATACAAAATATTTTCTGTAGGAGTAAGAAAGACACATGTCTGAGTAAATGATGAAAGAATTTTCAATGTTGGAAGATAATTTAAAAGATTTTTCTCCTGAGAAGAGAATGTTTTTAAGTGTTCTAGAAGATCAACTTTTACCCAAATCCCGAATATTTTACAATTTACAGTACAATACTTGTGTATTTAAACATTCCCTAAAAAATTTGACTAAACATTTTAAGTTGTTGCTAAAATAAAGCAAAATGGGAATATTCATGAAATGGGTTCCTCACCTGAGCTTTCTGGTTCTTCATCTCATTACATTTGAAAAAATGATCAAGAGAAACAGCGTGTCTTCTTTTAGACAAATAGTGTTTATGATACAAAACTGGACAGAAGTGGGATTAATAGTGCATTCATCGACCATGTAAGTTCTCTGGCTGTGCAGTATTGTTAGTGATATGATGTTTTATTAATGGTCCCGTTCTTCATAATTCCATGTTTCAAACTTAGTGTATAATGTTATTGTTAGAGTATTCATAAAATCTGTAAAATTATAAAGCTCAGAATTCTATCCGACGCAAGATCTTTTATTTAAAAGAAAAAATCTATTGTTTACTCTTTAACCATATGCTGGTTTATACCAGGGTAAAGTTTAGCTGCTATCTTTAGGCGTATCTAAAAGTTGTGCTTGGACAGGTTCTACTCAATCTTCTTCATCTATGTTCTCCGGGTCTGATTCCGCCTCAAATTTATAAAATTAATGACATGTTTACAATGGATCTCCACATGAGGGGTCACCTTTCCGGGCAACACACGCCAACTTGGCTGCGGAATCACAACACAGGAATCCCTGGCACAATCAGTCCTAGTTACATATTTCTGAAGGAGGGACTTCATCAGAACTAGAAAGGTAGCCATTTTTATGACAGTGAAAAGCGGTATACAGAGAAGAAAATTGTGCAAAAAATACAGGTTATTTCTACATGTGAAACATTAACACGTGCAATATTGCACACTGTAAACACAATTAAAGCTTCAAAAAACCACGAAGAACGGGACCTTTAAGTCTGCGGCACATAATCCAGGCAAACTGCTTATAAAGAAAATTACACCTCTCTCGAGCACATATGTCCTGTTCTGTACCCTGTATGAAGCTGCTGAGGTAAGAAGATCAGGTTTTCCACTTAGCGAAGCAGAAGGGTTCCAACCTCTTTCACCACGGTCCTCTCAGCGGTGCGCATGGGTATGTGAATGTACCCCTGCACACCTTAAAGATGCAGGAGCTAAAAGCACAATTTATCTACAGGTGTTTTATACCTGCACACATTACCAGTTAGTATCAGTGCTCATCTTCCTGTCTTAACAAGTGGTCAGTCAAGGAAGAAATAAATAAATACAAATGTTATTTCAGACCAAATGATCAAATTTGCCTGGTGTGACGCAGCGAGGGGTCCATGAGATGAAACGAAAACGGCCTTCATTATTTCAACTAGACCGAGAGAGTTTTTTTTTTTCAGTGCCTGCCATTCCTTTCTCCACTAGGCCCTTTGTGTGAATGTTATTTATTTCACACTGAGTTGGGATGGAATAGTTATACGCTTGCTAGAGGCTACACACTATTAGCATAATTTCCCTTGAAATGGTTATGAAATTGCCGCGGAACTGACGAATTGCGTGCCGCTCGGCCTTGTATTCCTGTTGTCGGTGATGAAAGAAAAAGGAAATATGTGTGTGCAACTAAAGGGTACTAATAAAATGAAAATGGTGATTTTTGGAACTGCGTTAATGACAGTATAGGGCTGCCGAGTTGCCGTGCGCACCTAATTCCTTCACGGGACGCGGTGGTTTGCTCAGCCGCTCAGCTCATTATGATATACCTCCTGGTGCTTCAAACCCGCTCAACGCACACATACCGCGAGACTACTCTGATTCTCTCTGTTTAACACAATACACTGTTAGATCCTTTCAGCACTGTTTTCAGATTGCTTGTATAGCCTGAATCAGGTCTTTTTGACAGTGAAAAATGAATGAGTCTTGTCTCTAACCAGCAATGGGGAGTTGGACTAAATGTAACATCCCCTTTTATGTTTCTGTTGATTTAGAGACTTGTTTCATACTTTTCTTCGTATACTCATCACAAACTTTTGTTTCATATGCTATAAAGCATCGTGCAGAGAAGGTCAGCACCCTTTTTAATAACTAGAAGAATATTTTAATTGTTTTGAAAGAGGCTTAATTTTTCAGACAGTTTCCCACAGGCAGATCTTTAACTAATGGCAAAACTAATATGGTATGTTTTGCTGCTTACTGTGGTCAAAAACTTAGACGGAAAGAAGTCTATTGGATTGAAGCAAGTAATCAAATCCCATTTTGTTTTTTTTTAGGTTCTGTTATGGAGCGAAATTTAGTAATGGTACCATCAGTTTTCGGGTTTAAGCATAAAAAATGTTTTAAGGACTGTTTGGTCTGAATTCATATCTCTATAAAAGTTTTTCACAGCTATAACTTTGTATTTCACATGTTACATATATGAAAGTCGAGTCAACTCCGAATAACCATCTCAGTCAAGAAGTCAGCAATTAATTGACTAACAGAAATACATTGACCTGATGCATGAATTCAACAAATAAAGAATGAAAATATACTGTATATATTAAAGTGATGTTTACCCAAAAATAAAAACTTTCTTATGCAGGACACAACTGAAGATTGTTAAGGAAATTGACACCCATTTTCTTCTATTGTATAGAGACAAACCAATGCAAGGGAATAGGTACCGGTTAACGACACTCTTCAAAATAACTTTTGCGTTCTGCCAAAAAAAAAGAAAAAGGTTTGAAATGACAACAGGAGGAATAAAGAAGAGTCAACTTCTACATTTGTCCCTAGGTTTTTGCAAAATATTGAATAAGACAATGTTCAACCATTTAATTTCAGATTTTGGACATTCATGGTTTCAGAACAACAACAACAACGTTATCGCTGAAATAAATAGGTGGGGAATGGACAATAAGACAATCTCAAGTTTCAAGAAAATACCAACCAATAAATCCAATGAAGAACTTTTATTCCAATTTCACAGATTTTCAAATGTCCACTGAAACTTAATGATAAAGTGATGACACTCAATGGCTGGTGTAGAAATGCAGCATTCTCAACACATTCCCGCCATTTCTACCACAATGCCATCGTCCTTTGTCAAAGTCTTTGAGATGTTCTGAAATCCCTCTATATTTAGTGTAGACTGATGGCTTTGGGCAACAACATGTTGAAATGAGTCACTGCAAAGTGAATCTTTACTTTTTATTTTTTTGTTCCACCCCCCACTGTCCTCATTATTTCTGCAGACTTTGCACTATCAAAGTAGAACAAAAGAAGTGTATGCTTCAGTAATCACTTGTCATCCTTTCATTTCCTATCATTCTGTGTCAAGAGTGAGATTTGTAACAAATAAGGAACTCTGTGTTATCTTTGGGGAGTAAAGAAAACTTTTATTATAGATTTGAGCGCAAAGACTTCTTTTCATTTCTCATTCTTTCCGAACATTAAAGCAGACAGATATTATAATCTATTTAATAAAAAGGATGGAAGAAAATACGATATTTGATTTATTAAATAATATAAAATAAACTGTAATCACAGCAGAGCTGATCCTAAATGATTGAACAGATTTGACACAAAACTTGCATTTGTGATTATTAATTTGGACACTTTCTGATACGGGCCATTGACAAGGAAATTATTGGATGAAATAAGAACAATTTCCACTTGTCTTCCAACTCTGATGTTTAAGAGGCAAGGGAAATATATTCTTATTTTCGAACTCCCTTGGGAAATGAAATATCGTTTTTTTTCCAACAATAAAGATCACAAGATGAGAGCATGGAGTAATTACTGCGGTTTTAATTCTCCTTTAAATTAAACGGCATTTTCATAACAGACAGCCTCAAAGGAGATCGTTTTATGTGCACCACAGGAACGGGAAATGAAATGAATCATAATTAGAGTTAAGATGTTTAGTTTGCGTGAACAAAACTTTGCCTTTCTAATTTGCCTGCTATTTATTTAGTTAGCTAGAAACTGATTGAAACTAGGTGAACCACTCCGAACACAAATAATGTACTGACCTTCATAACAGCACACAAACTTTGTCTTCGCAAAGCGCCAGAGCCTTTCTGAATTTGATCTAATGTCAAGAATAAAGCCATTTTGTGTCTTTTATTGTGAAGTGTGTACCGCTCAGGGTCTGTTTGAGCACTAAATGACTATTATTCTTTGCAACATTACTGCCATTATTTATAATAGTCTTAAACAACTTTGGGCATTGGTGATTTTTTTCATAGTGGCTGTAATTTGATTATTTTAATGATCTCATTCCACGCTGGGGACACTTGATGCCCTGAGGGAAAGTCACGCTCCAGTGAGTCGCTATGATCTGTTATCAGGCTGAAGATGATAACAGTGCTAAAGAGTTATGAGTGACTCTCCGTGGACATTGCCGTATCTTGCCCCCTTCTTAACAAGTCATAAAAAAGAAATGCAAGTAAGTTAATGTAATATACCGGCATGACAACACTTTGTCAGCACACAAAACTGTGCGAAGGTGTTCTGTCACGTACCAAAGTAATGGCAACTTATTGTGTTGTAATTTAGGTTGCAAGTAATAATTTGTCATTATTTTACAATGCTGGTGTAGTGTCATTTAAATATCTAGACGGTGCTATAAATCATAGTTATGAGTTTAATAAAAGTGATGAAGTTGTAAGTGGATGAATTATTAACTTTTTGTAAATGACTAACACACCTTACATGTACGCAAATTTACTGTGTATTTAAATAAAGGGTATGTTTGTCTTTATAATTCCATTCCTCTCACTCGCTCTCTTTCTTCTGTGTTCTCTTCTTCAGTGAATGATGTGTGGCTGTACTCACCTGCTTTTCACATTCTGTGTTTTGTGCTACCATAGTGTTAAATACCCATTTAACCTGAATGATTCTTTGCCATTCTGTTTCATCAAAGGTTCCGGAAAAATATATTTATTACAATAAAAAAAGGAAGAAAGAACATTTTCTTTTTATTACTTCTCTAAGGAAACATTAATAGTTTGATGGGATTACTGCAAAGAACTGTTCATGACATCCAAAAAAGTTCTGTTATGTACTTATAATTTTTCAATACCTGTATTGTTTTGCAATGCTTCTGTTGATACAATTACAGTTCATTGAAACCAAATCCTTCAAAGTATAACTAAATATAGACCTCTACTACAAAGAGATACAGGGCAAAAGGTTAACGGCTAACAAGATAGGGACGCAACAAACTTCACAGTGTCTAAACACCAAGTGTAATATTTCCACGTCTGTCTTCTCATTTAATCGAGTTAGCCCTGTATCACAATCCTTACCTCATGACTTACAGCTTTAAGACCTATTTGGTCTTTAAGTCATTTACGAAAACAAAATTTTCAGTATTGGGAGATAAAAAGACCTCATACAATAGCGCAAGTTCAAAACTCAAAAGATCTCTTTCTTGCCCCGTATTCCTTTAGAGAGAGAGAGGTGATAAACAAATATTGCCCCTCCAGACCTTTCCCGTCGTAATCTCATCCATTTACAATGTAATTTACGGCCAGATCTAGTCTATGAAACAGTAATTGTTTTGTATTGGATTTTAATGAGTGCGTTTTGAACTCAGACACCTCTGCTCGATGTTACTATCTCTTATGACAGATGACTAAAAAAAGAGTTATCAGTACGCGTTTCCATTTCACCACCAATTCAGAGTGCACCATAAAGGCCTAGAGTCGCTGCCGATACCCGTGTTCGTGTCACTGTGTTATTAACTAGTTATCAAAGGATTTTGCCTCACCTTTCCCGCGGATCAATGATGGTGCAATTAAAACGTACATTTCACGAAATGCTCTTAATTATAAGTGCTGCAGCTGAAGTCATAAACTCGCTCTTTTTTTAACTTTACCTCCTTTTCTGCTGTCACTCCGGGGTGAGCTCTCCTTAAATTATTCATGAGCGCTTGCATGTTAGGATTATACTCGTTAAAAAGTAATAAGGTACCGCGATAATAAAAGGTTGTCTTGTATTGTTTTACTAAGTGTCTCTCACTAACGGAGGTAGCTGCTCGCCCGCGGTTATTATGAAAGGGATTTTGACTCTTGGCAATGAAAGAAAGGAAAACCAAAGGAAACAAAACGT
This sequence comes from Triplophysa yarkandensis, assembly GCA_033220385.1. Taxonomy (NCBI): domain Eukaryota; kingdom Metazoa; phylum Chordata; class Actinopteri; order Cypriniformes; family Nemacheilidae; genus Triplophysa; species Triplophysa yarkandensis. Next base: position 1,943,010 of record CM065667.1, on the reverse strand, counting down.
GCATCCCAACAGATGCAGCAGCGAGAGAGTCACACACAGCTGTTGAAGCCGAGAGGCTAAAAGCTGTCTTGAGCATTTTTTCTCTCTCGTTTTTTCCGCTTTGAACTGAGAGATGATCATAGAAGCTTATACAAAAGCATGAGAAACTGATGGAAGTCTTGCTCGGCTCAGCTGTTGATGGTGTTTGTCTCTGACCGGTCTAAAGTGTGTTATAGTGCAACAAATAACAATAACTGTAGGAAGAATAAAAAGTTATCAAGGAGGTTTTACTAAATAAATAAAATGTTATAGTTGTATAATAAATAAACCACGGTAGAGGCTTGAACTATATATTTATTACACAGCACTTGAGAAAACTTGATTGTGGTTGGCTCGTTGTGACTTTCCAGGATCTCTTTTTTGCAGGTGTCCCATGACAGGCCCTGACATATCTGATTGATCTGATTGATCGATTATTGTGTTTATAAAACTGCATAACCCTTTTATTTCCAAGGGCAGTCGTGGCCTGGTGGTCGTGATCCGAAGGTTGCTGGTTCGAGACTCTGAACCAGCGGGAATACCAGGACTGAGGTGAGTCCCTTGAGCAAGGCACCGTCCCCCCACTGCTCCCCGGGCGCTCCGGCATGGCTGCCCACTGCTCCGGGTGTGTGTTCACAGTGTGTGTGTGTTCACTTACTGGATGCGTTAAATGCAGAGCACATGGAACACCATATTTGGTGTTCACTTCACTACAGTGTGTGCCTTGACCTTCACTTTTCCCCATGCAAACGGCCACAATAGTGCCCCTGCGCTACAGGAGCTAACTCATACACCTTATAGAAACTATCCACATCACCCTGGTTTCAAATATTTTTATGTTTTCATGAATTTTTTATTTTGTTTTATTTTTATTTTATTTAGTATCTTATTATTTTTAGTATTCCAAGCTATGCTCAAGGCTTGTTATGCATACTTTAAAACGTTTTATACTTAATGCCGATTTTATGAGGATTTTTGTTTCGTTTGTTTTCCTTTATTTCTTATTTACAGGTAAAGTAGTCGGTGTTAATATAGACTCTAACAGTAAACTCTACCTCCCATAACAATACAAGCAATGATGCTTTGTGTGTGAGCTTTTCTTTAAAACAATTGGAAGCAGACAACCATTATAATGTGATTTTCAGCTTCATAAAATGATACTAGCAATGCAAGTGTGCAATTATTAAAAAATTGCATCATATTGTGATGAGTATTTTTACAATCACTAGAGTTTTGCCCATTGATTCAAATATGTATGAACTAGAATGTGTCTTATACAGAAACTATAAACATTTCTACTTGATATCATCTACAGGATTTAATCAGGGAAGATAATGGAGCAATCAATTTTATATTGCTATTGTTATCCTTTCACAGTAAGGGTTTAGCATTACGAGAAAATTCCCCTACGTCACAGTATTCCCCAGTCATCCTCCAAGCTCCAGAAATAGAATGAGGTTAAGTGTACCATTTGGGAGTAATTAATACTTCATTAGCATGTGAGGTGTTGTTAGGAAGACATTTGGGAGCATCTTCCATCTCCTAAATACATTAAGCATACAGTAAAAAACTGACTGCTATAGGTATTGTGGGCCACGAGAAGCCCACAGCTGACATTTAAACACATAAAACAAAGAGGAAACCTGATATTTTATTCACTCCTTTCAATATCTCACATGTGATTGATTTTATTAAAAGATTTTTACATTATTTGCATATTGAAGCATATTTACGATTGACAATGATATTAAATATCACCAAGCATTAAGCATGGTTTGTTAAGCATGTCTGATGCAATTATGTCTGTCATGAGATAATAAATATTAACTAGATGCGTCTGTCAGAGTTATGATGTAGTTTTGTTTTGTTTTCTGTGGTCCTTTGCCATTTGGTCACTGTCCTCTCCCTGGATTTTAACTCCCATGATCCTCCACGTTTTCTCACCAGTCCCTTGTCTCCAATCACAGCCCCTGCCAGCAAACCCCTCATCACCCAAACTTATACTTGTACTGATTTCTGTTCCTCAATTCTTCGATGTGTCTTTACGAATGTATATGTTGTAGCAGCTTGTTAATTATTACAAAGTGCTCTTTGTTTGAATACTACACTGAAAAGGTCTCAAGAATTACTTCAATTAACAAATTGGCATTTATTTCAATTTACATTTTTGTTGTTTCAACTTCTATTTCCTTAGTTCAATACTTTGTGAAATCTAAATATTTTAAATGTATACATTTATAGAATAAAGATGTTAATCATTCCACTTAAAAAGTAAAATCAGTCCCACTTCCATCACAATGAATAGGAAGGAATGCACATTTTTGCACACACAGGAATGAACAATTTACAATAAAAACCGAAAACTTTTGAGAGTGATTTGGGCTTAAGAAACAAATGTTTTGCTACGATTTATGTGGTTTGAAAAGCTGTACAGATAGGTGATATTCGTTTTGGATTGTAGAAATCGTCTAGGTTACTGTTGTAACCCCGGTTCCCTGATGGAGGGAACGAGACGTTGTGTCGAAGAACGACAGTATGGGGGTTCGCTCTTGAGAACCAATCGACTCTGACTTTGTTTAAAAGGCCAATGAAATTTGGCGAATGAAATTTGCATGCCATGCCCCGCCCCGGACATCCGGGTATAAAAGGGGAGACGGCGTGCTCATTCATTACCTTTTGTGCTGAGGAACGTAAGGATGACTCACGATCGCTGCAGCGAGTAGCACAGCGACGTGGCACGAAAGGACACAACGTCTCGTTCCCTCCATCAGGGAACCGGGGTTACAACAGTAACCTAGACGTTCCCTTTCTGTCGGTCTCTCGACGTTGTGTTGAAGAACGACAGTATGGGGTTCCTATGTAACACGCCACGTCGCTGTGCTGCGTCACGATCTCTAGCGGAGCGACCCTGACAGGCTCGAGCGGGTCCAACGGTCTGTGCTTCTACGCGAGAGCGTAACCTTCCAGTGGGGAAATGGTAACACGTCCCAGAGCTTTTTGACAAAAAGGTGAGAGGTAACTTACCACCGGTCTCCACGGGCGACGGCCTTCCTATCTCTACAGCGAGATAGCCGCCCGACCGTGAACTGCACTGGGAAACGCGGCCCCTTCAAGGAGGGAGTGCGTTACGGAGGCCACATCCTACCGTAGGGAGGTTAACATGTGGAGATGTACCAATGGTCTCACCTGATAAGGGCAGAACTCATGGAAAAAATTAGTGTGCATTGCTACCTGTATTTTGGGAGCACCACGTGAGGGAGATCACACATTCACCTAATGGGGAATTCTGGTGAAGGAATTACATCATACGGGGCCACCCCTGAGTGGGGGAGCCACTACGTACGGAGCACTGGCTGAAGAAAGGGGCTCACCTGAAAAGGGGCAGCTCACTCCGATGTTCAGCCTGGTTACAAGGTCCGCTCCGCCCGGCCTGTTACCATGGAGGTGCTGAGTGATGGAATTAGGTTACCTATACTCGCCTGTAGGGGAAGTAGAGAGGTAGATTAGAGCACTGAACTCACCTGAAAAGGGAAGAAGGCTCTTTCGCAGGCGTACGCCCGGCCAGTGGCTAGTTCTACCTGCGTAAAACCCGAGCTGATACTGGTTCCACCCTGAGGTTATAAAACCTTGCAAAGGTGTTGGACGTAGCCCAACCCGCAGCTGTGCAGATGTCTGCCAGAGAGGCGCCCTGAGCCAAAGCCCACGAGGAGGCTACACCCCTAGTAGAGTGAGCCCTCACTGCGAGCGGGCATGGCAGGTTCTGGCATCGGTAAGCCATGGAAATGGCATCCACGATCCAGTGTGCCAATCTCTGTTTGGAGACAGCTCTACCTCTTTGCTGACCTCCATAACAGACAAAAAGCTGCTCAGAGCTCCTGAAGCTCTGCGTGCGTTCCAGGTAGAAGCGTAACGCTCGTACCGGACACAGCACTGAAGGAGTTGGGTCTTCCTCCCCTGTGGGGAGCGCCTGCAGGTTCACTACCTGATCCCGAAAGGGGGTGGTAGGAACTTTGGGCACGTAGCCGGGTCGGGGTCTCAAGATAACGTGAGAGTTATTCGGCCCGAACTGTAGGCACTCGTCGGACATGGAGAGTGCATGTAGGTCCCCTACCCTCTTGATAGAGGCGAGCGCTACTAGGAGTGCTGTCTTCCCCGTGAGACGAGGAAGGTCAGACTCTACTAGGGGCTCGAAAGGAGTCTCGGAAAGGCCCGCTAGGACCACATCGAGATCCCAAGAGGGTATGGAGCGCGGACGCGGGGGATTAACCCGCCTCGCACCCCTGAGGAACCTTGTGACCAGGCTGTGCTGTCCGAGAGACTTACCCTCCACCAGCTCATGGTGTGCGGCAATCGCGGCAACATATACCCTGAGCGTAGATGGCGAAAGGCTGTCCTCTAGTTTCTCCTGGAGAAAGGACAGCACTGCACTGATCGCACATGCTCCGGGCTCTTCACCATGTGAAGAGCACCAGGACGAGAAGATGCGCCACTTTGCAGCGTATAAACGCCTCGTGGTTGGTGCCCTCGCCTGAACAATTGTGTCCGCCACCGCCGGAGGTAATTCGTTCAGGATCTCCTCGTCCCGTCCAGGGACCAGACATGGAGGTTCCAGAGGTCTGGTCGTGGGTGCCATACCGTACCTTTCCCCTGGGACAGAAGGTCCTTCCGCAGGGGAATGGGCCAGGGGGGAGCTATCGCTAGAGGTATTAGCTCTGCGAACCAAGCCTGGTTGGGCCAGTATGGCGCAATTAACAGGACCTGGTGTTCCTCGACCCTGACCTTGCACAGGACCTGTGCAAGAAGGCTCACTGGGGGGAAGGCGTACTTCCACTTGTCCCGGGGCCAGCTGTGCGCTAGGGCATCCGTGCCGAGGGAACCCTCGGTCAAGGAGTACCACAGGGGGCAATGGGTGTTGTCTGGTGAGGCAAACAGGTCCACCTGTGCCTGACCAAACATTTCCCATATCAGCCGGATCGTCCCAGGATGGAGTCGCCATTCTCCTCGAGGCGGCGTCTGACGAGAGAGCGCGTCGGCTGTCTGATTCAGGTAGCCTGGGAGAAATACGGCTCGCAGAGATCTTATTTTCTGCTGACTCCAGAGGAGGAGGCGTCGGGCAAGTTGTGACAAGCGGCGCGAGCGCATCCCGCCTTGGCGGTTGATGTACGCTATCGCGGCCCTGCTGTCGGAGCGGATCAGCACATGCTTGCCTCTCACTAGAGGTAGAAACCTCCTGAGGGCGAGCATGACCGCTAACAACTCCAGGCAGTTGATATGCCAGTACAGTCGGGGACCCGTCCATCGACCCGAAGCTGTATGCCCGTTGCACACTGCTCCCCAGCCCAACAGGGAGGCGTCCGTTGTCACCACAACGCGCCTCGAAACCTGTCCGAGGGGTACTCCCGCTCGTAAAAAGGTCCCGGAGGACCATGGGGCCAGGGTGCTCCGACACTGAGGCGTGATGGCAATCCGCCTGGTGCCTGTGCGCCACGCGCTCCTCGGAACCCGACTCTGAAGCCAATGCTGAAGTGGTCGCATGTGCATCAACCCGAGTGGGATAACCCCAGTCGTGGATGCCATATGCCCCAGGAGCCTCTGAAAATATTTCAGGGAGACCACTGGACGCCTGAGCTTGCTCAGGCTTCGCAGCAAGGCTTGGGCACGCTCTTCCGTGAGTCGTGCCAACATGGTGACAGAGTCTAGTTCCATACCGAGATAAGAGATGCTCTGCACTGGGGCGAGCTTGCTCTTCTCCCGGTTGACCTGTAAACCCAATCGGTTTAGGTGCTGAAGCACCATGTCCCTGTGTGTACATACTAGATCTCGCGAGTGAGCCAAGATAAGCCAGTCGTCGAGATAGTTTAGTACACGCACGCCCTGCTCTCTGAGGGGGGATAGTGCGGCTTCCGCGACTTTCGTGAAGACGCGGGGAGATAGGGACAGCCCGAAGGGCAGGACTTTGTACTGGTACGCCCGACCTTCGAAGGCGAACCGTAGGAACGGTCTGTGCCGAGGAAGTATCGAGATGTGAAAGTACGCGTCCTTCAGGTCGATCGCCACGAACCAATCCTCGTGTCTGACAGACTCGAGGATGCGCTTCTGTGTTAGCATTCTGAACGGAAGTCTGTATAGACACCTGTTCAGTGAACGCAGGTCCAGAATTGGGCGCAGCCCTCCACCTCTCTTGGGGACAATGAAGTACGGGCTGTAGAAGCCCGACGACATCTCGGCCATGGGAACGGGTTCGATCGCTTCTTTTGCCAAAAGAGTCGCCACCTCTGCCCGAAGAACGGCGGAATCCTTCCCTCGTACCGAGGTCTGAAGGATTCCCCGAAATTTGGGAGGGTGTCTGGCGAACTGGATCGCATAGCCGAGACGGATCGTTCGGTCTAGCCACCGCCCCGGTCTGCCTAGCATGGACCATGCGTGCAGTCGTTGGGCCAGCGGGACCAGAGGAACGATCTCCTTCACCATCTCCATGGAGGGGGGTTCTGTGGCTCTCAGGACAGCCGCTCTGCCTGGGGACGGATCCCCTAGGGGCTTGCTGTCCCGAGTACTTACCTGCCTGTGGGATTTGCAGTGTAGCACACCGTCTATTTGAGAGAGTGTCTGACTGCAATTCCGCCGATGTGACGCAACGTCTAGTCGTGACGCAGTGTTGGGTCGGGTTGACGCAACGTGGGGTCGGACTGACGAAACGTCTTGCAACCGTACACCGTCGCTCGAAGAGTGATAGCGGTTGAGTTTTAAAACCAGAGGAGGAAACAGCTCTTTTTGAGAGGAAGTGGGCGCCAGGCCCTGAAAAGGGCCCGGCACGAGTTGGGACGTGGCAGGACCGTCCTGCACCGGCCACTTTGGAGATGGAATGTCCTGGGCCGGGCATGGTGGTGTCTCCTCCGCTGGTTGCCTCCCGTCAGGTCCGCTTCCCGCGCTTCCTGCGGGGTGGTTGCTGACTGGGAGGAGTCGCTCTCCTCCGGGTCGCCGATCTCCGGGTCGCCGCCTCAGGGGGAGATACAACCGGAGTGGTCGGTTGGGAGGGGCGAGGTCGTTTGGGAGCGGACGATGCACGGAGCCTAGACGGCACGGGGGCGGCCTGGCTGCGGCGAGGGAGGATATGCTTGATAGCCTCCGTCTGCTTCTGCACGGCGGAAAACTGCTCAGAGAAGCTCTCCACCGTGTCTCCAAACAACCCACCCTGCGCAATGGGGGCATCGAGAAAGCGGGCTTTCTCGGCCTCACGCATTTGCGCAAGGTTCAGCCAGAGGTGTCTCTCTTGGACCACCAAAGTGGACATCGTCCGACCCAGGGCACGCGCCATAACCTTCGTGGCCCGGAGGGCCAGGTCAGTCGCAGTGCGCAGCTCCTGCAGAACTGCGGGGTCAGAACTTCCCTCGTCTAGCTCCTTAAGAGCCTTGGCCTGGTGGACCTGCAGGTTGGCCATGGCATGGAGCGAGGAAGCAGCCTGTCCAGCGGCAGCGTAAGCTCTCGACCCGAGGGTCGAAGAGGTCTTACACGCCTTGGATGGAAGTTTCGGCTGACCCCTCCAGGTAGAAGCGGTCTGAGGGCACAAGTGCACCGCAACAGCCCGCTCCACCTGGGGTATGTCAACGTAACCCCTTGCTGCCCCCCCATCGAGGGAAGTGAGGGTGGAAGAACCCGTCTGCCGTGTACGCGCCGAAAGCGGCGCATTCCACGACTTCGTGATCTCTTCGTGCACTTCCGGAAAAAATGGCACCGGGATCGGGCGTGGCTTTGAACCCCGCCCGGATCCCAGGTACCATGCGTCCAGCCGCGAACGTTGGGGTGACGGCGGGGCCGTACACTGAAGCCCAATGCTCACGGCGGCCCGGGAAAGCATGGCCGCCATCTCAGGATCCGAATCATCCCGGGACTTACCTGCCAGAGGCGGAAGCTCCAGGATGTCCTCCGAATCCGAGGCTAGCAGGTCACCCTCCGATGCTGCGACAGACAGCTCGTCCTCATCCTGGGAGGAAGCGAGAGACAGCGTACCGTCTCTCGCTGATGGGGTAGACGAGCGTGCCGAGGTATGGATGCTCCGCAAGCCAGAGGCTGACGGGGTGACATCCATAGAGCCCTCGTAATCACGGACGCCGCTCCTCGAGACCGCCGACCGTGCCGTAGCCGCAGCCAACGATCCGCAAGGAGCTGACGAAATGGTGGCTCGCTCTCCATGGAAAGAAGCCACCCGTAACCGCAACGTCTTGATCGACATCTGCTCGCAATGCGGGCAGATCGGTCCCATAAATGCCGCCTCAGCGTGCTGGAGACCCAAACACACGAGGCAGGCATCATGGGTGTCCCCATCTAGGACAAGCTTGCCGCAACCAAGGGAACAGCTATGCGCCATGAGGCAACACGCTGTTAGAATTTTGCTCTTTTAAGAAAGAGAAGACACTCTCTGTCTTCTGCTGGACACTCAGGGGAGTCGAAGATGGACAGTCCGCTGCAAACCGCGTTGTGACACCAGCAGGAAGATGATCGCCAGAAGTCGATTCTTGCTTCAGACTCGAAGTCATCCGCCAGGTTCCGAAGAACAAAAGGTAATGAATGAGCACGCCGTCTCCCCTTTTATACCCGGATGTCCGGGGCGGGGCATGGCATGCAAATTTCATTCGCCAAATTTCATTGGCCTTTTAAACAAAGTCAGAGTCGATTGGTTCTCAAGAGCGAACCCCCATACTGTCGTTCTTCGACACAACGTCGAGAGACCGACAGAAAGGGAAATCAGTCTTCCCTATTTGCGTCTAGCTAGTATGACGTTCTGTATAGGCCTTGCCAACATGGCTACAAAGTGGCATGACTTCCAACAGCTTGCCACATGTAACAGCAACTTTTTCTAAATTGTAAAGTATGTGTTCTACTTTTTCTTACATGGATACTTAAATCAAGCAGAGCAACCTAGCAACTGCCTTGCTTATATTTTCTTTAGAAATTATATTATTGCGACAATCCTGCTTCTTATTTTAACCACCTGATTAAACAAATGAAATGTTGGTATGAGCAAAACAGACCATAGGTGAGTCATCACAGGTGAGTCATGCAATATTTGGAAAATGTTAGAGAATTCTAATTATATTTTATCAAGAATTTTTAAAGGATATCAAGACATAACCCAATTAGCCATCCATCTTGAGAATAGTGCACATTAAAGTGCAACAGATTCAGACTTTTCAAAGTTTGTTTCTGCAAAAGAAAGGTATCATTTCACTTGTTGCGGGTGATTAAGAAAGTTTACACAAAAGAAGAATACAAATCTAATAGATAAAAATTAGGATTACTTGTACAAAGAGTAAAAGCTGTGATGGTCTCTGTGCATTGTTTCTTCAATAAGTATTAAAATATTGGAGGCTTGACAAATCATAAAGTTAAGGAAATGCCTGGACCACAATGAGGAGTTGCTCCTCCATGTTTCTGATCAGGTTTCAATGTGACAGACAAACGAGAGGTAGCTGATTGGTTGGTGCACTTGGGGCATTCTGAAAAGTTGAGATGCTATATTGGATGCGGTACAGACACACCTGGAAAAATCGTTGCTTCCTTTATGAGCATGCACACAGCTACACTTGAAATAACAAACTTGAGCGCACAAAGATGCTGCATGTTAACAGCCCCATACATGTCATTGTTTTTCTAGAGCAGGTCTTTTGCTTATATAAACTTCTGTCAATTTTCTTCAGTTGGATTTTAATGCTTGGTCTTAAAAATCAATAACAGACAGTTAACTCAAATATTGTTAAATTACTGAATTGAAAATGAAAAAAGTAGAATTGTGTTGACGCTTTTTCTTGTTTCCCTTTTTGTGTTTTAATAAAAAAAAAATTATAATTTTTTCAATCATCAGATAAGTTTAAAGTATACTGGTCTGACAATTAGCCAGATGTTGTCATTAAGAAATCTGTTTTAAATGATTATTTAGTTATTCAACTATAATACAAAAAAATTATGATATACATAACCATAAATTAAATAAATATATGCGTATATTTTTTATATTAAGTTTAGTGGTTTTTAAATATTATTAGTCACGAGCCCGACCAATCAACAGGTAACTTCGGGCCATTACTTGTCACTATCCTTCATGTCTGAACGTCAAGCAACTGTTTTGAGTGTCTAATATTGTTTCAGTTGAAAATAGATTCATCAACCACCCTCATAATGAAGATCTTGCAAGCGATGCTGGTTCTTAGGTGCCTCTTACTGTTTGTGCTTATTTGTAATTAAAATTATATTGTGAGGCTAATTTCCAGGGGATAAATTTATAGCGTACATAGTTAAAGTGCTGAAGTACACGTTTCTGAGGAGTGTCTCTTTACGTTATTGAACTTGATGAAGGACAAGTCCACATAGAGAATGAAGCTGAAATAAAATGTTAAGGTGGATGCATTTATTGGACAAAGATGAACAGAGATAAAAATATGTGACTAATCGAGATGGAAAAAAGATGTGATTAATCACAATTAAAATATATTATTAACTGAGATAAAAAAAATAATCAATCTCAATTAAAATAGGCCCGAACTTCTTATTATTAAAACTGTGATAAATAGTGATTCAAATTGTAATCTGTTGACAGCCCTAACTTTTAAAATCATCTGTTTTTAATGATTTGTCTTATTAAGCCATTTTTTACACAGGTAAAAAAAGGACAAAAAATCAACCAAAGCGGGCCAGGAAATATTGCAAGCCAAATTCAAGCAGGCTCATATTGACATATGAACATTAGCCATGTTCCAAACTCTTTAAAACAGAATTGACATTTGTTGTTGCTTCCTCTCCCAAATTTTTCTCTCTCCTCTTCTCCTCTCTGCTCCAGGAATGAATTTACTCAGTGAGCAGAAGCAGAAGGTTAAGCCGTCGTCTTGCTTTAGTAAAGTGAAAGTATCCGTTGTTTGATGTAAGATTTTCACCTTGACTATCTCCCTGTTTCAGATCTTTCCCCCTTTGTCTCTTTATCACATTCCACTGAGCTATAGTGTAACGTTATGTTTTTAAGATTGCAGCTCAGAAGTGATTTGCCAGATATATACCTGTGTTGTAATGAAAGCAAGTGTAATTGTGGAATATTCCAATCTTGGTAGAAACCTCCGCCATTATTAAGCATCTTGAGCACCAGAAGAAATCCCAAGTGGATGACGCACATGTAGCCTGTCATTCTGATAAATAATGAAAATACATGTCATTGAAATATTTACTTATTTATCCCAGCCCAAATTTGACTTGGTCAGGAAAATTGTTTCATTTATTATTGCGGGAATAAGGTGCAATGTTTACAAAGTGATGGGCATTTCCCTCTGCCCAATCCTGATGAACTTTAAAGGAAATCGTTTACCTAAAAATGAACTTTCTGTCTTCATTACTCAGCCTCGTGTTGCTCAGCCACGCTCTATGATGCTTTTTTTTTTAAATCCCAAACTCTTTTTTTTACTAAAACCTAACAAATAATAATATTTCTGTCAGCTGTTGTCCAACAGAAACCAAGTCTACAGCTAATCAACAAAACCCGCAAACATATGTTTTGTAAGAAAATGTTTTATTCATACTTTTGAATACCCTTGGGAAAAATAAGTATACTGGAAGATTACATTATTGTATAATTAAGTCAAGGTCAATTATATTTAAATATATACTTTATTTAGTAAGTATACCAATATCAGTGTACAAACCAAATTGTACCAAATTGGAATACCAACTAGTTTATAAAAGTATACCTCCTATTTTAAGTTTTAAATAAGTATACTAATAGCACATTAAATAAAATTTGCTTAAGGGGGAATATATAAGATTCACAACTGACACAGACCCTTCACTCTCTCCGATGTTTTTGGTGTAACTTGTCACAGTGGATTATGAAATTGTCTTATCCCTCATATTTGGGTAAGATTAGTTATCACAAATTATATAATGTGTATTCTAAGAAATGTAATTTATAAATGTAAAATAACACAATCTTTCAAGCATTGTTCTGATCATTCAGTGTTGTGATATGTTGATCACATTTGTAAATGATTTTTAGGCTTGTAGACCAGACGAATTATGTAAAATGAACAGCTGGATTTTTGGCTCTCTTTTAAAGTTGGCAAATATTTTTCTAACTGTCTGTGGCCACTCAACAAGTTCACAGATTGAAGGCAGCCAGCTGCTCTAGAGAAACAGACTGTGTTCAATGTGCCAGTGAGCTTTCTAATATTTGCCGTGGCTGGTTTTTTCAAGGCTTCTGATGATGGGATTTGGATGAAGCTGTTGAATTGTAGCCAGAAAGTGTTTTATGTCTTCAGTATTGAAGAATTATATTATCACTGTAGTTTTATACCTAGTGAAAGATCTGGGTGTAATGATTATGTTCTATGTAGACTCTATATATTATTGTTATGTTTAATATACAGCAGCAGCTGTAGTGGTCAGTGTTGTAATGTGGTTATCTGAGATTTGGAACAGCCTAGGGGCTGTTGAGTAATTCCGACCTTACGGTGAGTTTCATCTTGTGACATCAAGGTTTCATTGGTGAATTCATTCTTGTATTTTAATTGACCAGGTTTTTTTTAGATAGACTCCTTAGAATCAGATTCAGACTGAGTTTGATTGCCAGTTGTGCTTACACATACAAGGAATTATTCTTGGTGACAAAAGCTTCAAATGCACATACAGTGAGGTCGATAAGTACATTTACATTTACATTTATTCATTTGTCAGACGCTTCTATCCAAAGCGACTTACAGTATTATGCAGCAGTCAATCATCACTGCAGTGCAAACAGGGGTAGGGTGCCTTGCTCACTTCAATCATTGTCTGGCCCTTGCCCTTACAAGTCCAAGCCCCTAACCAGACCATAACTCACCCGGTAATTTAGTCATTTATCCTATTTAGAAATCCTGGAGGGATCTAGAATGTTCAGCATAGGTGCATTTCCACCACGAGGGACAGAATCTATAATGAAAAATAAGGAAATCACATTGCATGATTTTTTAACAACTTATTTGTAAATTACTGTGTCAAATATATATTTGATCACTTGCTTATCAAACAGATTTCAGACACTCAAAGACCTCTTATTTTGTTTTTAAATATTCCAGCTACACTCTACTTATGATTGTACATAAGTTGCACCTGTTTGAGGTCATTGGAGGTCATAAAGCCACCTTTGCATCCGACAATCAGTCAAAAGTCTAAAGAGCAACATGTGCAGAACCAAAGGACTTTCAAAAGACACAAGAGACATAAATTGGAAAGAGTTTGTCAATGCCGTGAAGAGTGCTAGTACCACCGTTTCCAAGGCTGTCAGTTACACATTGTATGTACATCATGGTTTAAAATCATGCACTCCACAGAAAGTTCCCCTGCTTAATTGAGCCCATGTCAGGGCCCGTCTGAAGTTTGCGAGGGACCATTTGGATGATCCAGAAGAGTCATGGGAGAAAGGGAAAAGATGACACCAACTCAAGAACTTTTTGGTCCTTACTCCATTCCCTGGGTTTGGAGAAGAAAGAATGATGAATATCATCCCAACAATATAGTGAACTACAGTGAAGCATGGGGGTGGAAGCATCATGCTCTGAGGGTGTTTTTGTGTACAGGGTGCAGGAAGACTGCACTGTTTTAAGAAGAGGATGAACAGGGCCATATTGTGTGATATTGGGCAAAAACCTCCTTCCCTCAGTCAGAGTTTTAAAGATGGGTTGTGGTCGGATCTTCCAACAGTACAGTGTGCCAAAACAAAGCCAAAAAAATCAAGGAGTTGCTCCGTAAGAAGCATATCAAGGTTCTGGCCTTTATGCAATTGAAAATCTTTGGAGGGAGCTGAAACTTTGTGTTGATCAGCGACAGCCCCGAAACCTGACAGATCTAGAAAAGATCTGTATTGAGGAGTAGACCAAAATCCCTCTTGCAGTGTGTGCAAACCTGATTAAGAACTACAGGAAGCATTTGAAAAAAACGCTTCTGTACCAAATATAATTTTTGAGTGATCAAATACTTATTTGACACTTATACTTATTTGAGAAATGTACAAATAAATTATCAAACCGTGATTTCCGGAGTTTCTTTTTAGATCTGTCTCTCACAGTAGAAATATACTTCTGCTGAACATTCTAGAACCCTCCATGATTTCTAAGAAGGAAAACTTGCAAAATCCCAGAGTGGTCAAATACTTATCATGAGGTCAATGTACAATGTAAAGGCACAAGGCAAGTTAAAAATTAAGATCTGCCTTCACTGATGTCCTGTTATTTACCACCATCAATATTATTGACATTAAAAACATTTATTGTGTTATCATCACCATCACATCATAAGTGGTACCAGGTTATCTACATCATCATTACAATCATCATCCCCGCCACCTGCATCATCATTATGTTATTTCAATTAAAATTGAATGGTTATCATCTTATATGCATAATCGTCGTCACCACCACATCGTAATTGTTTTTACCATTATTACTATCCTCCTTACTGCTATCATGTTATTTCATAACCATCATCACATCCACCATCGTCATTATACACATTCAAACTTTTTTTGTTATACATTTCATCTCTTCCTCCACATCACTGCTTATAAACATCGCTACTGCCAGCCCTGGTATAATTTTATTTCCATCATCATCATTATTATTTTTACTTTTATCAACGTTACAACTGTAATTGTGTCTTCTACATCATCATCACCACCACATCACTATCATTTTTACCATCATAATTATCAAGTTTTTCAGTATGTTCTTTCTTCAGCACCATGACTACTATTTGGTTTTCCCCATCTTCACCATCACAATGATATCATAAAAACTGTTATAAGGTTATAGAATGTCTATCATCATCACCACAACTGATATTTTCTCTTCACAATCATTCCTTTTGTCATGTTATATCCACCATCCACACTGCTACAGTTATAATCTCATCACAGTGGTTATCACTATCATAATTAGCTTTATTACAGTCATGGTTATTACCATCATCACCACTGTCATCACCTGTTTCATCCTCATTACCATCATCATACCATTGTCATCACAGCCATCATTTCAACACAGCTAGAGAAGCACAATTCAGAGAGGAACTTCAGCAAAAGCCATTGTTCCAAAGCTGAGAGACAAAAGCATTTTCCCCCAGCAGGCTGAAGCAATGCAATGAATGGTGAAGACATCTTGGCCTCGCTGCCTCTCTCTCCACTCTCATTTGGATAAACATCTCCGCAGGGTAGGGGACAGCAGCGTCCCCATCCCTCACGCTCCTCCTGCCGCAATCAGGTTGCATGAGTATCAAACCCTCTTCAGCTCACAGCCATGTTAATGTAATTCCTTCCACCAATCCTCTCCACGGACAGCTCTGTGTGTTTATGTGTGAGTGATGAGGAGCAGGCAAGGCTGTGTGTTTGCTATTAAATAATGTGTCTTGTGCTATTAGAACCTTCTCTCTCTTTCTCTCTATCGAAAATAATTAAATTATGAACCCTAAGGTCTCACCATCTCCCATGACTCTATTGACTGGAGGCCCATGGGATGCTGGCTGTGCCGTGTTGCAGAAATGCGTCTGAGCGAGGGGGATAAATTCGCGCTCACTTGCCGCCGTGCTGGGCTGTCACCTCAGATCACTCACTGGCTTCTCCCGTGAGTCCATGTGCAACCAGCAACCTGACAACAAGCTCAAAATGTGCAGCTCGAGAGGTAAAGCTTGCTGAAACAGAAACAAGTCCAAAAACGTTCTGCTGGGGAAAATAGTGGAAAAGAGATGGAATGTGGTCTTTGACAAAGGTTTTCTTCAAATAAGGAGTAAGAAATGACATTAAAAAGCATCATTTTTCCTTTGGTCCAGCAGAAACTTACTAGCTTTTAAAAACCAAAACACACTTACACACTATTCTGCAGTAAAAAAGTTAAGAAGCTGTTTTTATGAAGAAGCTTATTAGTGTGATGAAAAGAATGCTTAGAAGAAACTTTAGGTCTTGCTCATATACATCATTGAGATTAACTAGAGAGTAAATGGATACTTTTGCTATGTCTACACTCATATATTTCTTCTAAAAGATTCAAAAGTCTCACCAATATCTTCATTAGTTTCGAAAAAGATTTCAATCATGTCACAAACTGAGTTCAGGTTTAACAGGCCTGCAAAAAGGAATCCATATTCTTTATCCATTTACTATGAAATGAAAAAATTTTCATACAATTTAACCTTGCTTAAGTTCTAGAAGAAACATCTATGACCATGTTGTTAGTTCCCCCGAAAGAAAGACTTTGTGAAGAAAGTTGTTAAGCAAACAGCAATGGCACCAATTCACTCCTATTGTGTGGATACCAAACAAATGGGTGAATGGGTTCTAGTTCCCGACATTTCTCAAAATATATTGTTTTTGTTCTCCAGTAATAATAGTTTGAAATTATAAGAGTTGAGTAGATGTTCATTTTCTGTGTGATCTCTTATCAAAGTGTTCTTAAAACATCACAAAAAATCAACTGAAGCATGCATGCCTTAAAATATAAACAAGAACTAAAAGGAGTAAATAATTACAATTGTAGTTTCACTTGGTTTTCTGAGTGCACCTTTCAAATCCAAGATATGAAATCTTGTTTTCCAGAACAATACCAAATATCATCAGTGTTTTCAAATGATTGGCTGAGGACTATTTCCTTCTACTTTCTCATTAATGAAATTCAGAGACTGCGGACATAAACAAATCACAAATCAGATGCACTTAGACTTAAAGTCATGATGCAAGATGCTATTATTCATACACATCACACATACATGCATATTTTATATGATAAAGCAGGCATAATACGCTGCACAACAAATAAGCAATATGCAAAATAATGAGACCCGGTCTGTATCACTGAACTCAACAGCTTCTCCAGCAGGTGAAAAGAAAGGATAATCGTGTCCGTAGAAACCAGACACAAGCCGTATAACAAAAGTACAGAAAATACAAGCGCGCTCTGTAATTTTTCCTGACATTGTTCCCTTACAAACATGAATAAGGCAATTGAACTCGAGCCTCTAATCTCATACATATTGAGTAACAAGCTCTTTCCACAGATGCGTGTAATTGATGCAGCGATTATCGGAGTTCAGATGCCCTCGTCTGAATCGTCGAAGGAAAACCGACAACGGGTTGGCACTAATGGTTGCTGAGCGCTCCGAAATACATAGATGCCATGTTGAAGGACCACATTTATGTTTGTAAATAGCTACCACCGTCCTTTAGAAATATCTTTTGTGCTTCAATAGCACACTCTAAGAACATCTTGGTGTTTAAGGTTGGCTTATGTTTGTCGCCTTTTTTGCTATTGCTAGAAACTTCACATATATGCATATATACATATATATAGAGAGAGAGAGAGAGAGAGAGAGAGAGAGAGAGAGAGAGAGAGAGAGAGAGAGAGAGAGAGAGAGAGAGAGAGAGAGAGAGAGAGAGAGAGAGAGAGAGAGAGATAGATAGATAGATAGATAGATAGATAGATAGATAGATAGATAGATAGATAGATAGATAGATAGATAGATAGATAGATAGATAGATAGATAGATAGATAGATAGATGAAAACTGAAATGAAACTCATGCCACTGTGTTTCAAAGTGTTTCTTCTGTTGAATCAACAAGAGATACTTTCCCCTTAAGCTCTGCACTTGTACACAAAGACAACTGTCTGGAAAAGATTATAGTTCCCAGTTTCCATTTCCTTCAGTCGCTGTGTACATTGTGGTGTCAGAACCTGTAGCCTTGTGTGAAAGATACCAGTGGGTGACTAATTTCAAGCAAGCCGCACGCTTTAAAAGAGAAAGAAAAATGAAGTCCATTGAGTTTATGTTTGGTGCAATGTGATGTGACTGATGACCTTGTGTAGCACATTCCGACACCAAGTCAATATCGAGCTCCTGTTTCTCGGCTATGGAGTAGTTACCTCTGGGTTTCCACGGCAACTAAGCGCTAAGGACAGGGAGATGAGACGGGCTTTAGTCAGTCAGTCCCTCAGGACAAAAGATTCACACACAAGAAATGTCTTTATTACGCCTTTAGAATCAGAATTGCAGAGATCTATACTATGTGTGAATGTCATTTAATCAAGTTTGTACGTTGGTTTTCAATTATATAAAACAGAGGTCAAAGTTACGACTATACCATGCTTCAGTTTAATGAAGTCGCCGGTGAAAAAATGTTTATGTTGACTTAACAAACCTCTTCTGGCATCGAGCTGTCATATAGGAAGTGCTTGATGGCAACTTTTGAACAAACAACGTAATGAATACGTACGGCGGCACAGTTTCTGGTTTCCTAGCAATCAAGTTATGGTGATTTTTCTAGGGAGGCCACTGGCCCTGAAGTCCAGACCTAATTGGGATATCCTTTGGGTCATATCAGTGCAGAGCATCATTACCATGTCTGAAAAGAAGCTGTAATCTAAGATAAACATAAACCCCAGTCACTGGCCCAGCACTAAACAAGTTACCACTCGCTTAACTTACTAAATCAATGCAGTATTTGAGGACAAGACAGTGAAGGTAGGAAGATCTAGAGAGATTTGATGTCAAAATTAGTTTTTTAGTCGATATCCATTGATAATATTGTTACATTACTTAGAAATGTCAGGTAGTAAAAATGACTTAAATTAATAGTGTATGTGTAGTCGTTCAAAAAATAACTGTTACTTTTACAATATTTTCTTTGTATGAAAAAGAAATTAAAAGTGAAAATCTGTTAACATTTCATTACCATCTTCTAACTTCAAGACAAAATGAGATATTTTGAATTATGTCGGTAACTGAACAACCCCAGGCCATTAGGGATGCAAAAACCAATGCTACTCGATGGGGACTGCAGTTGTTAGGGTTCCAGCATTCTTTTAAATAGTCATATCTCCTTAAAATATCTTCTCATACAGATTTGAAATTACAAGAGACTGAGTAAATAATGAAATTCTTTTCATTTTGGATGACATTTTAAAGCAATATTTTTTTATGTAGATTTTACTACGGTTCTTTCTTGTTTAAGAATCTGATTGGTTGAGAGCCTTGCGATATTTGACCAGAAACATGGGGAGCGTTTCAATGTTCGCATCAGTCCGAGGACCCCCACTTAAACACAAAAACCCAAACTCAGAAAATTTGTTTCCAGATGTTTTCTACAAAACAGAAATTGAAGCATAAATTTCCGACTGTTACACAAGGTGCTGGTACACACCTGAAGAAGTTGATCACGATCCGCCATCTTAAAAGCCGAAAAAAACAGAATGAGAGCTTTATCCTGTTAAAATGCACTTTAACATTAAACAATGGAAAGTGCCGCAATGCAATAGAAATAACGCATTCTCTGAGAGTGGTTGTCGGTTGTCATAAGATCGGATTCATTTCACACATACAACTTTACTGTATTTATTTAATCGAGGTGACTGTATAGTATTAGTAACGGATGCTTGTTTAGATGTTTGCTGCGTTAGAAATAAGCGTGGAAGAAAGAGTTTTTTAGACACTCAGAGGTTGTTCGTGATTTATCTAACACTTGTGTCTGTTGTTTAAATGCAATTTCACACAGTCGTGTAATTGTGCTCTATATATTAAACACACGAATGCCAACATAGAACACCATCACACTCCTACTTGTGCCATATTGCATTAGTATACATAGTCATTGTTGAATGCTATTGTTTTTTAAATACTATTGTTTTTTTTGCTATTGAATTTGTGCCTTTTTGACACAACGTTGGGTTGAAAAGAACACAGCATTTTTACGGCATCCAGCAAGACACTGTAACTATTTGCAACAACATGGTCTCAAACACCTTATGCGCTTTATCAAACTCCAATATAAAATAATATCCATCTATCCATAAAGTAAGGTTTAATGGAAAACTAGGCTTTTGTTTCACAACCATACAGTACATGTTACTATTATACATCATTTATCGTAAATAATCCGACTTTTTATAGTCAATTTACAGAAAATATATATTTGAAGCTAAATATATGTTTGTTTTAATAGCATGTGCAAGCAACCATGTGGAATCATTTATTTAGCATTTACAATTAACTTCATCAGGTTCCTGTGCACACTTGCAACCACATCATACATCTGGTGTCTGCCGAAGAGTGAGCCACGCACACACCTTCATTAAAAACATAATCGGATATATTTCTCCGAAAGTCCAAACTCCAGAAATGGGATGTTCACACCTGCCTGTTTTCAATTAGGTTCAAACACAGAAATTTCATCAGAATAGTGACTCAGAATGAGATTCACGTAAATGAGTCACGTCCGCGTTGGTCATTTCATCAGACTGATTTATGTTCCTTTCACTTTTGGGAAAAGTGCTTTTTTTGTTTTGGAACCTTTTTGAAGCCATGTTTGTAACTACACTTTGAGCAGAGAAGAACAATTCCTTATAATTCTATTATTTGTGTTCTTACCTATAGGGGGTGCACTTTCTACTATCACAAAACATTTGGCTCTTACTAAGGGCAGGACAGATGGCTTGTCATGTACTTGATTGCCTAAATCAGAAAGTATTGATCTAGAACCATGTTAACCTTGCCCAACAAGTATTACATGAGAAACTGGGATAATGAGAAGAAAAAGAAATATACGAAGAACGTAAAGCCAAGTCTCACCCAGCATGAGACTTTGGCACTTACACCGAGTCCCCATCACAATCCCCACTTCTGCTTAAACTACACAAATCATGATTAATTTCACAGCTTGTTACCATGGCCCTGAGGCAGAGATGACATTGTAGGGATGTTGAATTGTGCTACAATTAAAGGGAGGACAGAAATAAGATGAAATGAGTAATTTAACAGATCATTGACAGAAGAAAATAAGTCATTAAAAGCATTCAATTTATATAACCTCATAAGAACACTCTCTGACTGTTAATAGAGATGCTTGAGAGCAACCAATCATCATCAGAGTATTCATCATACTAATAGACAGCAGCTCGCAGATGCTTGTACAACGTTGATGCTGACAGCAGTAAACATGCCGTATGATTAATGTATCAATGTTTGACCCTGCCTGTAAAAACCCAACTTTTATTGGTTTACTATTTTTATGCAAACCATTTCTTCACAATGCAAGGAACATTCTGTAAGTATATATCATTGACATCTTTAATATTGACTGAGTAAGACCATGTCAAAGATTAAAAATTAATGCTAAAATTAAACAAACTTTAATGTTCGTTTTCTCGATTTTATATTCTGACTTATTTTCACTAGCAGGCTCACATATAAACAGACTTTTAAATGTATTGATAGGTGGATCAAAGATGTTTCTTGATCAACAGTTAAAATTGACATAGACAGGTGAGAGTTATCTCCATTTGCCTTCTATTTAATATGTAGGGGAAATGATTAATGTTATGTAGAGTAAATATGATAGTCCATCCAAAAATATATATTGTTTCATCATTTACTCGTCTTCTTGTCATTTGAAACCTGCATAACTTTTTTAACCCTGGTATGTTAAAGAATGTTTCTTACTACCACCTATTCACCTGCTTTGGCTTTGTAACCGTACAGCTGTCAGAGTTGTATAATACTTATTATATTTAAGTACAAGTTCAAATCTTTAACTTTAAGGTTTTGTCCTTTTAACTTTTTTATTTTTTATTTGATCTTAAATGTACTTAAATTTTGTTTTAAATGCTGAAAAATAATAAAAAAATAATAAAGGAACATACTGAAGGAAAATGAGCCATAAATGCTTTATAATGTGGTGCAATCGCACAATTGTGCATTCAGTGAAGTACAGATACTTGATCAACGTACTTGAGTAAAAGCAAAACTACTTCAGCATTATACCCCTCTGACAATAGAAAGAAATGCATACCAGTGTTGCTCGGTCCCCTACTTTCTTCAAAATACCTTCTCTTGATTTTTGCAGAAAGAAGAAAGTCATACAAGTTTAAAATGACAAGTGGGTGAATAAATGATGACACCAGTTTCATTTTTAGGTAAAATATCACTTTAGATAGGAAATAGGAAATAGAAAGGAAAGTTTATAGCAAACTATATTCAGCATTTTGAATGCGGTACACTGTTACATTAAACCCACACACTTTCTCTATCAACATTCCATATTATCAATACATGTACTAAGACTTTCCCCATGTACGTGGGTTTTACCAATGTTTCCCTCCGCAACGCTGTATCGACAGCTATAAGAACACAAGATTAGCTGTTAATGGTAGGCGTCATGTGAAGTGTTTGTATACATAAAGCTAAAATACACAGCCCATTGTTTTAATGTGGGTTTTTTGGTGGACAGTGACTCATAAGTTGACCTTTCAGAATGATGTGGGATTTTGAAACTACAGTGTCAACACTGGGCAAACTCTGCATGATTATAATGATACTCAACCGCATGTACAAAAAATGCTTATTGGACATTCCATTTACTTAATAAACATTTTGCATCGGTGTCAAAAAAATCATCTGAAGCTTGATGAAGTACAACATACATCAAAAATTCCTCAGTCATCGAACATAAATCTCTCCAACACAAAAGCCCTTTTGTATCAAGGAGATGAATTATTGACAACACTGCTTTTTTCCCTTCTTCAATATTTCAAATGTTATATTCTCTTTCATTCTGCTGTTCTAGTGCTTGGGATTTTAATAGGAACTAAGTTAAGAAACTCAGGCTGGCAGGGTTACTTTGCACAATCGCAGGACAATAACAATAAATGAAAAGGCATTTAGCTCAACCTATGAAATCAATAAAGAAGAATCATAAAAGGCTATGATCAGCTTGTGAGTGTTTGTGAGGTTGAGAAAGACATTTTCTGATTTTCAGTTCTTGCAAGTTTTTCTGCTGATAGAGTCTAAAGGATCTGAGAAACATCAGTGGTAAAATAGAAAAGACGCACCTTGAAAGAGTGTGTGTATGTGTGTTCCCAGGCAGAAGAAAATTTATTCAGACAGAAATAAGGCATATCGTCAACTTTCTTTGGAAAACTCAGGGCTGTCACAGGCAGGTTCAAAACGCACCACTGTTTCTGCTATATCTTCCCTTAAACTTTCAAGATCAGAGCCTGTTTGGCACGTATAGGTATGTTTTTAAACTTGGTTGTGAAACCGATGCGAAACAAGAACCCGAGACACTCGCTGGCCTTTGTATTACTGAGTTCCTCCTCTGTGTCGAATACATTTTAAAGATAATGGTGACCCGTGACTTGATGGCCTTTTATGTTTTGTACTACGTAATATGTCATAACTCACATTATTGCAATATGCAGTTGACATTTATTTATTTATAGTAAAAAAAAAAATTTGCTGGTTCCTCCTCCTCCTCATAACCTCAGCTTTCAAAGGTCAACACCTACAAGAATAACAGCATCACGCTGCTAGCTATGAAATCAATAATAATGCCTGTGTCTGTTATAATTGATGTTAAAATCTCATAAGGTGGTAAATCTTAAGACAACTCCATCACACCCATTTCAGTCAGCTTGCCAAACAAGTCTCAATATCGCTTCACAAGTTTTTATGTTTAGCTGGGGTTAATACACCTGGGGTCATACCCCAACCCGTGTCCCTTTGCTGAAAGTTCCTATTCACAGACCTCTCTCGCGTCTTGTTTTGTCTGAGTTTTTAAGCAGGTAAGGCAATGCTTGTCTGCATCAATCACACACCCTTTTCAAAGCATCAAGACTTACTTTGGAGTCGTATCTAAGGTAAGTTAACAGCAAGTAATGGCACGCATTTATATATTAAAACAGAAATATTCACCGGAGATGAAATAAAGGAGGTCATGTGAAGTGCCTGTCTAAGTGTGTTCTGTGTGAGAAGAGGTCTCTTTAGAAACATCGTCAACGCTCTGCATCTCTTCTGAGCATCTCTGAGTTTTTAAAACAGTATTTATCTCTTTAAATGAGTGCAGGATAAATCAAGAAAGGAAAAAGAAAAAGGTAAAGTTAAAATGTTGATACCGCTCTTGTTATCCAGGTGCTTTTTTAGTATCACTGCACTCATTCATGTGCTATATAAAGGAATGTTAAAAACATTCTTATTATTGAAACAAAACATGGGAACAACTCTATGGTAACTTAACTCAAACGGTTAAATAACACATAATATCCAGCATATTATTAGAATAATTAATACGAAAATGAAAATTTCCAACCAGTAAATATTTTTTTAAAGATTTGGTAACCAAACAACAGCTGTACCCATTTACTTGCTTTGGATTATATCTGTATAATTGGAGTGAATGGGTACTGACATTGATCTCTAACCAATTTTCAAAAAAAGAAGTCATACAGATTCATAAGAGGGTCAGTAATAACAACATTTTTATTCTCTGTAAAACTATCACTTTAAAGGAGAGAGACAATATGTGATCCTGTAAAAACAGGCTAAGGTCGGATAATTTAGTTCTTAGATAAAGAGCTAAAGTTTGATTTCCCCTACCACTTCACAATGATATCAATCTTTGACATGGTCTTACTCAGTCAATATTAAATAATAAATGTTTAATACTCACAGAACGTTCTTTACATTGTATAGAATGATTTTACGTACAAAAAGTATATCACAAAGAAAAACTTAAGCTGGGTTTTAAGGTCACATATTAACTTCATGGTGTAAATCATTTTGACTAGCAGAAAAAAAAACAGAGAAAAACCCTGGCAACTCCCAGAACACCCCTAAAACAAATTAGAAACCAATCAGCATTCCTTGGCAATGACTTTGGACATGTCAAGGAATTGGGAACCAATTCCTTCATGTTTTGCTAAAAATCTATATTTTTCAGAATAGAGCTTGATAACTCCTCCTGATGTTCTCAAGAGAGCATTGAGCTGTAGTGAACTGTGCTGCCAGGGATGTTAACGTTTGCATGTTTGCATGAGGCTAGAACTCGCCGGTCAGCTTGTCTGCCAGCTGCTTTCTTTCCCCTAGGTATCACCGCCTTCCGTTACTATCTCGGTCAGGTGTCATCAAAGATACAGGGACCATATTGAAAAGCTCTTGCCAAGAGCAGCGGGCACACTTCACCTGAGCCGTGGTGGCCCTGCGGCCCCCAGTCATACCGAGGCTCGTCCGCATCAAGACTGATGCAAGAAAAACTGACTGGTAGCTTCAAGGGTGAACCGAGTTCATCAGGCACATCTTTGGTGAAATAAAGGGATGGTGTAAAACAGTCACGGTGATAAAAATATGAGTCGTCTAAGAGTGAGCGAAGGAAAAGACGTTTGATACTTGTTAACACTGCCAACACTTTTCTTTCAAAGACTCATTTTGTGCATTATATGAAAGCAGCTCGGCTTTGGTCCCCATAGCAACCCTTATGTATGCAGGTTCTTTAGTTCTAAAGACGTCTGCTTTCACAACTAATACATGCAAAACTAAAGCACTAAAACTGTCATTACTAATGTACTTTATGAGCAGCTATTACATAAAAAACTATCCGTACAGATTCCTGATTCATATCTTATGTTATAGTTTTTATGTTGTGCGGCTACCAGCATTCTTCAAAATATCTTCTTTTATTTTCTAAACAAGAATGAAAGACATACATGATACAAATGACATGAAAGTGAATAAATGATGAGCGACTCTGTTTTGGGTGATAATCTTTTTACGTGGCCAAACATGATCAGTGAACAATAAAAGCAATAATATCTGCAGGTTTAAGATAGAATGACAAAAGATTTTGAAGTGTTTCAGTGTGTGTTGTTCGTGGATGTCAGGTTCATCATGAGGATATCCTGAAGAGAGAGGTCAGTGGTTAATGAGTTGGGGAAAATGTTGGCTGGAACACGAGCCGTTGGAAAGTCTTCTTCCTCTACCTGATCTATGAGGATATGCTCCACTGTTACTTCCCGATTGTGTTAAGGCCAGATCCCTGTATGCCGTGTTAAACACACACACGCAAGCTTTTTATGCTTTTCCCTCGCAGCTCTCAAAAATGTTTCTTTCACTATATTGAGATGCTCAAGTCAACTGGTTTATTCTCTGATGTTTGAAAAGGACATTATTCACAACGAATTCTTTATAGCATTTCCCAAAATGTGTTTATGATGACGCAGTTACTGACAAAAACAATCATTTTCGTTTGTCCTTTTGTCCTTTTGACAAAGATATTATTAAGACTCTTTGTGTAATGACAGCCATCACAAAAGCATCAAGACACATGATTCGGTTCATCATATTTCCGTATTGCAAAAAATCATCCATAATAATAACTATAATAAAAGGCAAAAACCCTTTTTAAAGATTGACTACATTTCATTGATTTGTGTACTTTGTTAGTCTATCTGAATTAGTTTCACTGAGAGTCAATGAACGTCGCTGATGTTTAGTATAACTCAAATCAGCTTCACCTGCCTTAGAAACTTGAAGGATTTGACTCAGATGTGTACCTACAAGATGTTTCTTTGTTGAGGATGATTCCTTAATACCGAATTACAAGCTAAACTAACTAGAGCTGGTAGAAAACACACCAATTTTAGATAATTGAGATAATTTTGTACAACAAGACATATTTTAAGTTGGGAGTTTCTTAATTCCTTTGTATGGACACAAAACCACTGAGAGATTTCTCAAAATATCTTCTTGGGTAATTCACGAAATAAAGACGTTCATATGGGTTTCAACAACACAAGAGTCAATTAACATCCATTAACCTCCCTTAAAATATGAAACATCTTGAATTCATTTCTTGCTTTGAAACGGGGCTGTTTCATTAATAAAAACAAGAGCTGAGTGAAGTTTTGTCTTGTTTTTTTTTCATATCCTGCTATCTGGCTTTCCACGCCTATGACTTGCCCTCTCTGTCTCTTCAGCTGCAGCGTCACCGAGCATGTGGTTTTCCTCTCCTCGCGACACACAGGAAATGTTGAAGCAAAAACAAATTCAGTCACCTTTTCCATGCTGTTCAGAAGCCACAGTGCCTAAATATAGGGACTTCAAACGACTAAAATAAACTGTTTAAACAATGGTGTTTTTAACCACTGAGAGCGATGTTAAAAATGTCTTACATTTGTTTGTTGAGCTTGATTAACTCTTGTCATGTTGAGTTTTCACACATCAGTATTTTAGGAGTGCTTTATAACTGTTCACTTTAACATGAGGTTTCAGTTCATTGGGTATTAATAGTCATGAGATGCATTATGTTATCATATAGTGACTCAAAATATAAATAACTCATAACTACATGTGTACATAATCAATCTTACTTTATTTACTTTTAACCATTTGGTTCCCAGGTCATTTTTTGCGAATGCATTAAAGTCATAGTTTACACTTTAATGAGGATTCTATCGTCATTGCTCCACTCCTGTGACCCTACAGGTATAGTTTTAAAATTGTCACAATCATATCACAAAAGGCCTCATACATAGGATCATACTACACTTTAATATCCCCAGGCTTTCATACCCACACAATCCTATTAATATGAATATTTTGTTACAAATAATATAGCAAATCTTCATATATTTTGCTTGTAGTTTTAAACAAAAGGGATACACATACATGCTCCTGCTATACTGCAGTCTTTCCTTTTATCTGTTGCCTCTACGCGGAAAGAAGCCATTGGATAAGAGAAGCCTTTAGGAAAAGGGATTAGATTCATTGGGTGAGAGTAAAGAAAGCAAAAGTCACTCTATTAATAGCCGGATTTACACTCCTCTATTTGTAACTTACACCAGCGGTGAGAAGTTGGCAGTAATGAACCTGGCGGACGTTATGATGTTATTCCAGAGACACAATGAGAATATGAGAATAATATAATGAAAATTGTAAGATCTTATTACTGTTTTAAAGGAACAGTTCACACAACAATCAAAAGTCATTATTTTATCATGCACAAAATCTGAACGTCATTCTTTTATTGCTCATAAAAACAGCTTTGAGTAACAGAGTAAACATTGAGTTATATTTGATAGAGAACGTTGCCCTCCAGCAATACTCATTTGCATATATTCAAATTTGGCTCATTGCCATGAGTTGTATAAAATGTGACAACCAATGGCATTCAATGGCGTCATTGTCAAACGTCACTCATGTTTTGCCGAGTGCCTGACATCATTGCAACATCATTTCAATCAACCAATCAGATTTCTATAAAAAACTTTACAGTTTCAAGCATAATCTTCTACATGCATTACTCTGTGATCTTAGGGTTCAATTAGGGTTATGGTTAGGGTTTGTGTTGGGATGGATTGGGTTAACGTTTCTTATTGTCGTCGTTGGGTATACAAAATATGTTGGGCTGAGGATATCAACCACTTGGCAATATCAGTTCATGCATTGTCAAACCTGGTGTGACGCTTCAGCGTTTTAACCGAAAACTATATAAAACGCTTTCCAAAGCAAACACACCAAGTTCAGTTGATTCTTTGGCAACATAGTCCTTTGACCCACCTTTAAACATGTTACTCAATGCAATAACATTTGACCATCACTCAGACATGTGGAATAATCTAAAGAACTGTTAAAAAAAAGGTACCTAAGATGCAGCTTAGATTGTTTACTGAGTTATTACACTCGAGAGTTTCCTCATAAACGAATTGTGACAGTGTATCCATCATGTCAACATTTTACGTATCAATGAAAAATAACCTTGGTTAAAGTAGTCTCTAAACAGCCGTTGCAATCTTGAGGCTATTGCCTCTCTGCTATAACACACAAATTCTATTAAACACTGTTACAGATTTCAGCCGGCAAAACCAGGAACAGTGAAATCACTCCCAGAGTCATTCACATTTATTACGGGCTTAGATAGTTACGCTAGTTTCTTGTTTATAGAGGACTTTAATTTGTTATTAGTCTATGAGTCGGGCTGTTTTATGCTGATGATTACGCAGCGTTTCCTCTGTGTTCATCTGTCTGGAGTCCAGGCTGAGCTTTGCCATGTGGAGCTGGATTTCCCCTGGATACACTCCAGGCTTCTCCTCACCTCCCTCTGTTATTCCCTCTCATGTTTTCTGTTAAACTGATTCCTTGCTATGCAAATGACTGTTAGGCCTTTCAAGTCCTTATGTCATCTCAATGCTTTCTCCAAAACACAACTTATTTTCATGTTGATATTTATTTACTACTATTTTGACTGTGCATAAATTTGTGACCCAGGCTGTGAAGATCCAGCTACTGTATTTTTTTGTGATTTTCATTTTTAAACATAAAATCATTCTACAATATAAGAATATTCTGTGAGATATGACATTGATATATTTCATATTAACTGAGTAAGACCATGTAAAAGATTTAAATCATAGTGAAGTGTGAAACTAAACTTTAGTGTTTGTTTTTTCAGAATTAGATTTTCCGTCTTTAGCCTAGTTTTCACAGGCAGGGTCACATATATCTCCACTGCATACGTCAGTTTTATAAAACATCTGTACATTCTGTGTAGTATATAATGACATGAGTTTATATGAAATTGTAGGAAAAACAGTTGAGGTTGATTGGAAGTCATTGAAGCTTAGATATGTCTGTTCTTGTAAGACCTGGCACAACATTTTCAGATTTAAATATCTTTGAATATATAAGGGTGTCATCTGAAGCTCTTTCTAAAAAAATGGACAATAAGGTCGCAACCATATCTCATTTCTGTCCGAGAGAAAAATTAAACATGAAAGAAATCTTATCTGTTATTTGATGTGTCTTTAGATGCTGATACGTCTAGAGAATGTAATAATGTTCTTCAAAAAACACCTTGAAGTATATATGTGCATTCATAGAAGAAAATAAAAAACCTCAGTCAAACAACTAAAATATTTTAGATTTCCATATATTTTACATCTCCTTCATGTTACCTAGCGGTTACCTGCCGTCCTAAAATCAAACAAATCTATCACCCGTGCATCCAAGTGTTTTTTTAATAAACTATACTCAACAAGCATGCTTTCAGGGAATACTAAATCGTAGGGTTTCAGACAAAAACTTTGTAGTTTCCATCTCAACTGAGCTCCAATTCCCAGCCATCATAAATCTTCTATCTCCTATTATTGCGTAATCAGAGGGGGAAATATGATGCCAATAAAGCGCGTGAGCCGGCGGGATATTATTGGTGGGCGTTCATTCTGCAAGAATTATACAAGGATTTGCTGTATAATTCAGATGGGTCTATAGCTGGTTCTTGTGGGGACATTTATATTCGCACCATGGAGACTGACGGATATTGCCCTGTACTAGACAATTTTAAGAGCTGTTAAGAGCTGTAGGGCAAGTAGTCAAAAGAGCGGCATACAGTCAGTGTTTATCTGAATCTCTCTCATATGTTCTTGTAAATAGTTTGCTTCTAAATTAATGTATCTTAATTATTTGTATTCTAGTTTGAAGTATACATGAAGATTTTAATTTAAAAACAAAAACGTTTTCGATTAAAAGCTAAATCCTGCTACACATTAAATATTAGCAAATAAAAAGAAATTTTAAAAACCAAAAAAGGGATGTCTTATTTTGAAAAAATGTGTATTTGTTTTTGCGACTGTCACCTGACAGGTTTTGAGATTTCAAAACATTTATCTGTAATAACAAGACTTTCAGGTGTGTATAGTATCAAAGCGACTGACATGTTGGACCAGTGTACATGCAGACACTTGTCCTGCACTCCACAGCAATCTAATCGCAACCAGTCAGACGACTATTACACCCCTGTCATGTCAAATTTTTCCTTCGTCTAAAGCCATTAGTCAACTTGGCCTTTTTGTCACCTAGCTAATAGTACAGCATTAAATGCATTATTTGGCCTAAAGGCTTTTCCTTGTAAAATTTATAAGCTGTTTAATGTTTCACTATTGCATACATGTGTAAACAGTTTTGTGAAATCCACAGACTGAATACAGCATTTTGTGTGAAGGCATTATTTATTAAAGGTGGTATTTGGAATTTAAATTCTTGGGTAAGTCAGACATGCACAGGCACATTTATCCGGCAAAAAAAGAAAGAAAAAAAGCCAGCCAGCAGTTGTGCTTAGCAATCATCAGTAAGTGAATGCCTTTACTATTGGGTTTGTCTGATTGTCAGCAAAGTCACATGGTAGGTTTTTCTAAGATCTGACTTGTTGCAGCATTGTCTGTGAGACTGTTTCCGCTTTCCACTCGTCAGCATTACGCTCTCCGTTTCTGGGTTTGTGATATCACGGAGCAGGAAGTGACATCACATCCTTGTTTGTGAGGCCTGGTAATGTGGGCTAGACGACAAGTGACAGCTGTGTTGTGCTGGAAAATGGATATGACTGTGGTTAGATGTATGCCTCAAAACTGTTGCTTTACTGGCGCCTTTGAGATTTTTTTCTAACAACAGACCAAATGCTTCCCATTGATGATTCATATCTAAACAAACATATTACTAACTATACACTTGAATGCTTTCATAATGACGGAAGATGTGCCTTTAACAATTCATACATGCATCATTCATTTCTGTTGTTGTTGCTTTAACTATTTGTACTTTTATAAGCTTACTGTCATGAATCTAAATGAGATTTAGGATCTCCAATCAGGTCATGTGAGCGGTTTATGCAAAACATGCGTGGAACAAATAGCAGTTCATGTACTGTACTTTCCACCCCAGTCAAACCACAGGTGCAGACCTCACTGGAGAGTTTGTAAAGTAAACCGGCCACAGTGCTGGAGGATTCGCATTCAGACGCACCATATACAATGGAAACTGTCACCTAGAGCTGACATCTCCGACACCCATTGTAGTATTTTATTTGATGTGTTGACCACCATTGCAAAAAAAAGCTGAAGCAAAAGACACATTTAACACTTGGGAAACGCATCCTTAAACTTTAACTCTAAAACTGTTAAAATCATCACATCACACTTGCCCCTTCCGTGGCACAGCAGACCCGTATTCTCCGACATAAATCATGTTTTCATCTAAATAAAGAAAGGGAAGACAATAGGCTTGGGTACCTTGGAGACCAGTAGGACTTCTTTGCCATGGCAACTGTGTGCTGAGATACCATGCAGTTATGTGGCTTCAACAACACGTTTTGTGGAAGAATGCAAAAAAGTGCTCGATATTGTGCTTCGGCAGTTTTATATGTTGTGTTAAATGAGACGAAATGTCACGTTTTGTGAAACAAAATGTCTTCGGTAGATTCTTACATTGAAAGTTGACTTTTGAGGTTGTACTGAAATTCCAGTTCTTCTCTATCGATGTGTTTCAACAAAGAGCCCATGTGCATGTTATGGCAAAAATATTGTTGTGTGCACTGTTACGCTACAAGAACAAACAACATAGACATGGCTTTAATAATCCTATTGCCTTGATATTAACAAAAAAGACAATTTCTCAAAAATCAATCAAGGATTTGATTATCTTCCCAAGTCCGCATATATGTAAATGCACATACTTTGGTCTATGATTATGCTTGTTTTCTTTATATCTCTACCTCTCGTATTCCTTTAAAAGATGGAGTGCAAAGCAAACATAAACATCAGCCGACAGAAGGGTTCAGAGTATGCACTGCCTGCTGTGTAGAGAAGCTTGTGTTAATTTCCCGTGGCAACAGAATACATGCTCAACAATCAGTTAAAGGCTAACCCGGGTCACGTGACTCGAATCTTGACAAAAATGCCCTCAGTCATTTTATTTTCCTCCTCGTATTCATGGTATTCATTTAGGCATCGTTGACATGCTTCGCTCTACGAAAATGTTGATTTATTCGTTTGAGGTTTAACAAAGCATGACTTTCTTGATGGCATAGCACGCATGACAGCAGCTAGTGTTAAATTTGAGATCAAGCTGTGAAAGATACAATATTAACAAAAGCTTGTATTTTGTTTAGACCACTATGGGGTGTTAAGCTCATCAGTTCCTTGTAAATGTGATTCGGATGTTCTCATCTTTCATCTTTTGCATTTATTAGACAGAGACATTGAGAGGAGCAGCCTTTTAGATAAAAAGTCATGTTTTTTCTCCTAAACAAAGATTTTTCGAAAACCCAACCATTGTTCGAAACCTAATGACAGTTCACTATATGGCTGTTTTTTCTCCACTGGCATATAGGATGTGTGTACATAGACATTATCTCAAGGACGGGTCGGAATCGTGGATAAAAACAGATGAGATGCTAGCTTACATTTGGCAAATAGTGCTTGTTAATGGGAAAATATGAATGTACAATTTAATATCAAAATCATAGTGTGTCTCAGCTGCGAAATAGGCCTTGATCAGTTTTCAGTAATGTGGGGGCTGGCACATGAGCAAGATATTAGTGACATAACCCAAACAGCTGTCACATATCTGCGTTATGATGTATGCCTGCTATAGCATTCCATAAAAACTCTGCCATCTGTACACAGGATGAATTTCTAAACAATGCATACTCTCAGTCAAGGCTTCCAATTCACAGTTTGATCAATACTAACTGCATTTCACAACAACGTCTTCGCTCCAACGGCTTGTGAGACTGCATCTTCAAGCAATACGGCTGGTTCAACAAATGGCAACAAAAAATCCACATTTCAAACATTCTGATTGTTAGCTTTGAAGTTTTAAGGAGCGTAGTTGTAATTTTCTCGCTGCCCTAAATAAACACGAACAGGGTTAACACCCTAATTCAGCAGAACCCAACCATCATTATATCCGTAGTTTAAAATAGCAATGAATTTATTATTTGTCAAAACATGCAATCCCATAATACACTGCAACAAGAGAATGTTGACCGCATAATATTTTGAAGTATTTACAGGTTTAAAAGGTCACACTGGAACATTTGCACATATTTTATCATGGCTAAATTGTAATGTTAATGTAATTTACTTGTGCACTTTTTTATGTGGGTCCAAAATTTTAAATCACTCATATTTTAAATAAAACAATACTGTGATTTTTAACACTGATGTTCTTGCACTATGTTTTATGGTCTTGCTTTTAATGTATTCATTTACATTTACATTTACATTTTGGCATTTAGCAGACGCTTTTATCCAAAGCGACTTACAATAGACTTACAATATTCAACACGAATATGTTACAGATTGTAATTTTATGGAACACAAAGTGAGCTGATGACTTTTGTAAACCAAATAATTATTATTTTATAATTTGTTTGTAAACCCAAGCTTGCTTCAAACTCTCGAAAGTACGTTACATGCCTCATGTGCTCAGTATGAGAAGCTGTTCATGAGATGTGCACAAGTGATTTGAATAAAGAGAGCTGCGGAATGAGTTCATCACTCACATAAAAGGTTCCTTTTGGTTTAGAATACTTTATTAGAAGGTATTAGGAAGTATTACCTGTTTGTGTAGACTAAGCAGTGAGGCAGTGCCGGTTAAATGGACTTATATTTAGTCATCAAAGTCATACACCATATTTAATATTTTGTAAATAAAATTAAAAGATTGTGATGTCAATCATTCAGTTGATGAACTAAACCACAGCCAAGCTATTCCATGTCCCAAACTGTGAACCTTTGCTCTATATTTAACATTATATAATAAAAATAAAGTAAACCACCTCACAAACCACCAGTGAGATCTAGACTGGAACTGTTCTGACATCGGCTTTTGATTTATTCACTCTTTTTGCCTGAATTCAGCCACTGCGGTTTGTCCGAATCATTTCAAGTTCACTTGTCGCTTCTTCTCGTCATTCTTCATGACATTCCATGTACCCATGGAAATGATTATTGTATGATTTTGAAGCGCCCCCGATTTCTGACCGGAGGTGCTGTTGAGCTACCTTCAGGCAATCCTGAATCGACAAAATTTTGTTGTCTGGCTTTCCAACATAGGCTC
Organism: Triplophysa yarkandensis; assembly: GCA_033220385.1. NCBI lineage: Eukaryota > Metazoa > Chordata > Actinopteri > Cypriniformes > Nemacheilidae > Triplophysa > Triplophysa yarkandensis. The sequence continues at coordinate 1,908,281 of CM065667.1, read as the reverse complement.
ACACAACAACATGTTGCAATTGTACAATTTTCATTTAAGGAAAACTTTAAGGGAAAGCTAATGCCCAAAAACTTAATTTGTGTATCAAAACAAAAGAAATATATATAGGTTTGTAAAAACAGGAAGATGAGCAAATGATAACATTTTCCGTTTTAGGTGGTCTATTCCTTTTTATCTTTGAAATACATAGGGATGCTTGCTAAAGTGATACATGAATAGAATAGAATAGAATAGAATAGAATAGAATAGAATAGAATAGAATAGAATAGAATAGAATAGAATAGAATAGAGAAGAATAGAATTGACAGAAAGATTTCGGGAAATGTCAGAATATTGTCACACTGTATTGTAAGAAAGTCAGTGGGATCCAGTGTTGTTTGGTTACCAAGATTCTTCAAAATATACTCTTTTAGTGTGAAGGTCATGGCACACACTGTAGTGAAGTGAAGTGAAGTGAGTATTACCAAGTATGGTGTTCCATACTTGGAATTTGTGCTCTGCATTTAACCCATCCAGGAAGTGAACACACACACACTGTGAACACACACCCAGAGCGGTGGGCAGCCATGCCGCGGCGCCCGGGGAGCAGTGGGGGGACGGTGCCTTGCTCAAGGGACTCACCTCAGTCGTGGTATTCCCGCTGGTTAAGAGTCTCGAACCAGCAACCATCGGATCACGAGTCCAAGACTCAAACCACCAGGCCACGACTGCCCTCGTGGCCTTTGTGCTCTGCAAAAGAAAGCAAAACTCATAACAGTATATAATGACATGAGTGTAAATAAAAATTGTGAGTATAATCCTTTCATTGTTCTTTATCTGTATAAAATAGAAATGCGGTTAATTCATTATTTTCATTATGAAACCACAAAAGTAAGTGTAAAATTATTAACAAAAGACAATCCAGCCAGCCGGTTTTACCCCCAAACCGCACTTCCAGTGTACACGTGGCAAACCAATACAGACGGAACCTTTTGCATAAGAGACAACATTAAGAACAGTACCAAACCCATGGAACAGTCGAGATTCAGTTCTCAATCTCGTTGTGTGTACAAGTCATTTGGTTTCACTTCTCTGTTGTTTGGCATCAGTTACTTCTAAAAATATCTTGACTTCTATTTTACTGTTAATATCTTACTCACAAATGACACACGTAGCTTAACCATTGAGGGTGAAAACAGTATTCTCAAAGTGACATGAATCCTCCACATTCCAGACTTTGAGGCATTTAGGCGGTTCAGGTTTGTCAAATATCTTTTGTAGATTAGTAAACTAAATCTGAAGCAGTTATTTTCCAGAAGTCCCCCTAAATGTAACACATATGCCTCAGGTGCAGGTCCTCTGACACAAAGCTGTACCTCCTTTTGTTGTACACATCAAACAGAGCACAAAGGCAGGCAGTGACTCAGCTGGGGGCAGCTCTGTGAAGCTGCCTCTTGGCCACGGGTAATTGTTTTCCTGTCGCCCACAACCTTCGGCCAGCTAAAAATTTCAAGAGGGCAATGGCTTCATGGCATTTGTCATATTAATGACATGAACGTGCGCATCAGATGTCAGGACACACTGCAAGTCGCGCTTTAGGCTCGTCGTCACTGTCATGACAAACACGCTGGAGTTAGTGGTTAATGTACTTCAGTACGGGATGAATGTCCTCGGGTCAGGTCGGGTAAAATAATGTGATGGAACGTAACTAGAACACATGCATAATATTCAAGAGCAAAAACTTTTTTTGTATAGATGCTTTCAAAGCAACAACACTATAAACATCACTGCGCATGTGCGGTTTTGTGGCATGAACTTAACTTCACAACTACAAGGAATAATTATTTCTCATGACAAACAAAAGAAACAAACAAATTACATTAGCTAGAAAGCGAATAGTATTTCTAGCAAGTGTTATTTTTGGTTGCAATTAGAAGAACAGTTACCTGACTAAACCTGCGACAAAGGTCAACAAATTTTTTACTCAATTCATTACGACCCATTCAACGAAACGTTTATTAAAGAAATCAAATATACAACAAATTTGAACATTTTAATAAAAAAAATACAATTAAATAGTAATATTAATTATTATTATAAATTAAATAAACTATAAACAGTTATCTTATCAGCCACTAGCCGGACTTGTAAATTGATTAATATATTGTGTTCATCCTATAAAACTGTCAAAAGTAAAATTGAGGGTTTTTAAAAAATAAAATGACATTTTTCATAAAGTGTTATCAGTTTGTTTTCTTGTTAAAATCCTGTTTTAAAAACTCTGTAACTGAAGTCATGTACATCGATTCGAAGCAATAAACATTTATGCTGCAGCGCTGAAAGGCCTAACCAGGCAGAAACCAGATTGAGTAAAAGGTTATTGAGTCTTTAGTCAGACATATCAATACTTTATCTGCTTCCTGCAAAAGCGCTTATTGCAATTGCTTCAAAGTACAAGAAGCAAGATGTCATTATTGGAAGATAAAAACAAAGTGTCAGTAAGAATAATAAAGATAAATGTTCTCCCTCTCTTTTTTTCTCAGTCTCTGTGAGTCACATTGGCATGCTCACCGATTAAATTTGTGCATTAAATCAAAAACAAGGCATGTATTTTTTGATCTGCATGTGTGTTTTTATGAGCTTTGGTGTTTCTAGTTCAATCCTTTGTAAACATCCAATTTAACAAGAACAAGTCACTACTTAGTTGCATCAGATGAAATTAAAATCTAAACATTGCTTTCTTTTCCTTGAAAATCATCTTTTCATCATCCCTATGCCATCCATGAAATGCACTGGGCATAAACTGTTAGGCTGTACAGTCTTTCTCCCCAAACTAAAATAACCTGCGCCCTCATGCTCCGCCCATTCTTAAATCATGTAATTGACTGTCAAATGCTCATATATCTGTCTGCTCTTCGGCCACCCCCGACGTGCTCACCTTTATGCTGATGATGGAGATGGCACAGGTGGGGGGGGGTTGGCAGTGGTGGGCGAAGGAGAGAGAGAGAGCATCTCCATCAAGCTGCCAGCTACAGCCAATGATTAATTCCAGCAGATGCCTGGTATTTGCTTCAGAACGTGGGGGTGTGAAGCGCTCTCTCTCTCTCTCTCTCTCTCTCTCTCTCTCTCTCTCTCTCTCTCTCTCTCCCTCTCTCTCTCTCTCTCTCTCTCTCTCTCTCTCTCTCTCTCTCTCTCTCTCTCTGTCTCTCTCTCTCTCTCTCTCTTGCTGTACCCAGGCTGGTTGGCAGATCTTAATGAAATATTAACCAGCGGGCGATAGACCGAGCGAACGAGGACAGACACAGGCGTGGGTTTCAGCGTAGGTGCGGGGAGAACCGGCCTTTCGTAACAAGGAAATGGAGAAACCCCCTCCACATAAACAGTTATATAAACACACAAGGCAATAGCACATCAGGTTAGACAAGCTACCCAGGCTGTCGTGGATGTGCCATCGTCCGCCCCATTCCCTGGTAAGGGAACACCCTCCCACCACTCTATTAAAACTTGTATGTGAGTCAGCAATGGCAACAGTTGTTTGTTTGGTTATGAAAAAGTTGTTGAACTTTTTGCTTATATTTGTCTCAGTGAAGCCTGTGCAAATACAACAAAATATACATTTAGAAGCTTGCAACAACCCTGTTAATCTTTAAAGGAGGGATATAACAGGCAGTTTCTGTCAATCTTATGTTAATCTTGAGTACCTGTAGTGTATAATAGCGTTGATCATATATCCAAAAACTTTTTGGTTAACTCACATTTGCAGAAGAAGGATTCAGATTTACGGTTGTTTTTGAAAAAAACCGAGTACCCGCGGGTGGACCATCAGAAGCGCTTGTGAACAAACTCCTCACAAGGGCTTCTCCTGGAATGTATACATACACTGATGCTCGTGGTCTTCCATGGTCCCTGATTGGTGCGAGGGTGGGATTTTACGGAAGAATGGCCAATTAATAGCTTGTGGCCTTATGACGGTTGTAGGTTGAATATTTAAAAGAATCTTTCCGAAGCCTTTGGCTGTACGGGAGTATTGTATTAAGCACATATATACTACAATAACTCGGTTTTTAACCAATGGACCTGTCTGAAGGACTTAAACATTGGGAAGCACTTATAATGCCTGAAACAGTGTGATACCCCTCCTTCAATGATCAGTTTGGCCCAGACATGTATTAATTTAACATGAAAATATGAAATTCCTTTAGATTCTTCCTACACAAAGTGACTTCCTTCTGCAAAGTGACTTACATTAAAATAAAATTTAACGTTTGAGAATGGTGTTAATGGCGCCTTAATCTATTGTGTGAGATATGAATACCGTACGTGTATCTACCAAATAAATATTTTTCCATTTCCACTTAATTTATAAATGCACCATTTTTGTTATACACGTTTCATTTGTGGGTGTTAATTCCTGATTAACTATAGCAAGCCACTACTGCTGCCTCTTTCCTTTTTCCTAATGTCACAAGTCCCTACTTAAGAAGTATAGAATACCATTGCCCAACATTCTTCAAAATATCTTCCTTGAAAAGAAACAAACCTTGCTGTCACTTTAAGAGAACTCTAATCCAGCCAAGTTCACCAAACAAACATCTTAACACCAAAACATGCGTGTTTGGCCCATTAAAGAAACACACTTATGTAAAAAATTATTTTCCTTTAGTTAATCCACAGCTGGTGCCAAGTTTGTATAGCAGCTGCTCTTTTTTCAAACTATCTCTTTTCAAACCATGAACAGCACACAAAGACACATTTTCTCACAGACACCCAGATGTATATTTCCTTCCATCCCTGCCCAGTTTTCTTTAAATTTAATATGGCGTCTGCTCCGACTGAAGTCCATTGAGTCAGCAAAGTTACATCGATCTCACTGCCAAAGCCGCGGCGCATCGGTATACAGGGCATCGGTACACCGCCGGCGTCCGGGCAGCGCGCTGCAGCTGATTTGCATGAGTGACAGAGAGGATCCCTGTGCATCGAGTCCGGGACATCCCCCAATTAAACAGAGCTCTTCTCTCCTCTGTCAGCAGCGGCCATCCATCAGTGCCACGGGCTGGACCGTGCTCCGAATCCCCAAGTGTCATTTCTCCATCAGGCGTCATGACAAACGAGGATTTATACACAGGAAAGTACATAAAATATAAAGTTAACCGGGGTGGCATTAATGTAATGTGTTTAATATGCATGCAAAATGTGAAGAATGAATAAAGATGCCCGCATCACTATACTGGACACTTTATTTTAATAGATGAGAAAGAAAACAAACACGTGTTTTTATTTAACAAAACATGATAACATGCATGAAAAGTTATTTCTCATAAATGTCTGAGCGGGCGGTGCTGACATTAGTTATTGTGCGGAGTTTTGGACTTCAATTGCACCCAAGCCTCCCGTTCACTGCCAAGCGCGGATCAGCGCTACATCAGGAAACTCCAAATAAGGGCATGGAAGTGGAAACCCACCGGAATCAAACCTTATGTAGTCACGACCTTATATGGCATGGCGGAGCGGGATCTTCCGGCCAGTGCTCCGCTAGAGCGCAGACGGGAAGCCCGGACGTTTACGGGGATTTTAGGAGAAAATGCAGAATTGCGCCGCGGCTTCTTTAACAGACTCGCGGCGCTTGCCACGCGTCGTGGTGCTGTGGAGGAGGAACGGGCATCTCCCCTGCATTTAATGCACGGACTTAATATCTAAGCTCCCCGATCTGCTTTTTACCTCCAGGCAAACGTCATGTGTCCTCCACTGCAGTGCCTAAATATGGGCTTCCTCCAGTCCATATATGGACATCTACGTCACGGCAAGAGGATATATAAAGGAGTGGGGATTCTCCGAGCTGAGAAAGAGCCCAGAGAGCCTAAGCGATTCAGCGCTTCTTCAGACAGCTGATGTGATATATATACATATATATACACATATATCCATATACATTTCGACACGTTAAATACATGTGCATTTTAAAACAACAAACTGGAGCAAGGTTTGATCTGTTGAAAAAGTGATTTTTTCTATGTTAGGGAATGAACTTGAAGGGACATTCGCAGCTATTTTGAGCACAGGGGATTTTTGTGCCTCTTTGGACGAGCCGGGAGAAGAGTTCTGAAAGAGTGATCGGGCGCACCGCAGCATCTTCACTGTCGTCCCAGAGGGGCTCGTGCTGATCTCTCCTGCATTCTTCCGTCTCCTCCGCTCAAGCACTCCAGAGAGATGGCCGCAGCCAAGACAGAGATGCTTCTGCCCGCCCTGCAGATCTCGGACCCCCTGAGCTTCCCTCACTCCTCCATGGATAACTACCCAAAGCTGGAGGAAATGATCATGCTCAACTCTCCAGGGACTCCCTTCCTCAATGCCACCGCGCCTGAAGGAACGGGCTTCGGCTCCGGGGAGCCAGGAGAGCAGTTTGATCACCTTGCTGCAGGTAAGCACTGAAGATGTCCTTGGATTCAATTGCATGCCGACACGTTTGGTGCAATAGTTTTAATGGAAAAGTTCACTTGACAGCCTGTGAACGTGCTGCATTTCATTTGGTTTAATATGAGAAGTATTGAATGTTTGGATATTGTTTGGAAAACATTCCTAGAGTGATAGATCATTTACAAAATCATTGTTTTGTTATTCGGTCGTATGCATCAGATAAAGTTTGTGAATAATGCAAGGTACAACATTTTATGAATGAGAAAATAAGATGAAGAAGGAAAGTGAGGGTTGACAGGAGAGGAAGCTGAGAGAAACATACATGCAGATGGTTTAAGCCTGTGCTGTCTCTTGTGAATGTGTGTGCGTGTGTTTGGGGGGGAGCACCCCTGCGCTCCATCAGCACCTGCTGCTCTGTCTGAGATTGTGGGAAAACACAGTCTCAACAGCCAGCAGGACCCCTAACCCAAACACCTCAGGGATCATGCATGTGCGCTGAAATAGGACCAGAGGGATTCAGAGCTGATGTTTAACTCTTTTTTCTCTGTTTTGTTATTGCTTCTGCAGACACGCTGCCTGAAATTTCCATCGAGAAATCTCTGGCCGATCAAAGCTATTCCAACCAGCGACTGCCCCCCATCTCTTACACTGGCCGTTTCACCCTCGAACCTGCCACCAACTGCAGCAACAGCCTATGGGCTGAGCCCCTGTTCAGCCTGGTAAACGGGCTGGTGGGCATCAACCCACCCACCTCTATTCCATCTTCAAACTCGCAGGGAGTTCCCTCATCTTCCTCTTCGTCGTCTTCCATAGTGACCTCTTCTTCCTTATCCACGTCCAGTGCCAGTCTCAGCTGCTCCGTCCACCACAGTGAACCCAACCCTATCTATTCGGCTGCACCCACCTACTCCAGCACCAGCCCAGATATCTTCCCTGAGCCGGGTGCAAACTTTCCCACATCAGTTGGCACCACACTGTACCCTCCTTCGACTTACTCAAACACCAAGGCTGCGAGCTTCCCCGTGCCGATTATCCCAGACTATCTGTTCCCCCAGCAGCAAAGCGAGATCAGCTTGGTGGCTCCTGACCAGAAGCCCTTCCAGACACAAATAGGTCAGCAGCCGTCCCTGACACCGTTGTCCACCATCAAGGCTTTTGCCACCCAGACTGGTTCTCAGGACCTGAAAAACGTCTACCAGTCTCAGCTCATCAAGCCCAGCCGCATGCGCAAGTACCCCAACCGGCCCAGCAAGACGCCACCACACGAGCGCCCGTACGCCTGCCCCGTTGAGACCTGCGACCGTCGGTTTTCTCGTTCAGATGAGCTGACACGTCACATTCGCATCCACACAGGCCAAAAGCCGTTCCAGTGCCGCATCTGTATGCGCAACTTCAGCCGCAGCGACCACCTGACAACCCACATCCGCACGCACACTGGCGAGAAGCCTTTCGCCTGCGAGATCTGCGGCCGCAAATTCGCCCGCAGCGACGAGCGCAAGCGCCACACTAAGATCCACCTGCGGCAAAAGGACAAGAAGGCGGATAAAGGTGGTGCTGCTGTTCAAAGCTCAGTTTCCAACGTCTCCATCTCATCTTCATCTCCCGTGTCCAGTTATCCCTCTCCCATCACGTCCTACCCCTCTCCGGTGTCCTCCTTCCCATCCCCTGTGAATTCCTGCTACTCCTCACCCGTCCACAACTCCTATCCCTCCCCTTCCATCGCAACCACCTACCCCTCTGCAACCAGCTCCTTCCAGACACAGGTGGCCAGCTCCTACCCTTCCTCAGTGGTCAGCAACATCTACAGTTCTCCCGTCACCACCCCACTGCCCGACATGCAGACTGCTCTGTCCCCACGGACGGCAGACATCTGCTGAGACTTCCGCCACCCTCCGGCCTCCCTCCGCTCAGAAACAGAAAGCATCAATGACTTTTGACTCCCTTCTGCAAAAGCACTTTTCTGTCCATGCTCTCAACATGGTCCAGTTACAAACCGGTCAAAGACTCAACAGGGACATTTGAAAACAAAAGGGATTTTGTGTCGTTCTTGCCCTTCAATTTCTGTCCTTTCAAACAAGACTTTCAAATGACAAAAGCAACAGGCTTCGGCACGTTTCTCTTAAGACTGTGCATGCACAGACGTACTTGCAACGCAGAATGAGGACATTAACAATGTAAATGAAGCCTGTGGGCTTCAGGCTGAGAGGCTTGACTCGACAGGTGTACAGTTACAAAAAGACATTATTATACATAAGCTACAGTATATTGTACATGTGCCATGTTTCCATTTCGTTTTGACTTTTTCGTACCATTGTTGTGAAAATTGATTTGAATATTTGCATTGTATTATTCTCGATTGAGCAGGGCCATATTTTCTAAGATACATTCTGTATTAAGTAGTAACAATGCTGTGATAAGTTCTTGACCTTGTTTGACTAGAAGCACTTAAGTACTCTGACGCATGTGGAAGCGTGATGTTCGTTTCTCTTATTTTGTAAATATCATCCACTGGTACTATATTTCTTTTTTTTCAAATGTGACATCAAAAATCTGCGAAACAGAGGGGAAAGATCAGAAAAGAATCAACCACAAATCTTACATTTTTTGGTGCCTTTTGTGAAGCCTTGCAGATGTTTTGACAGGTATCAGCGTGTGGATGCTTTGCATCTAGCCTTAAGGTGGAAGGGATCTCTTTTTTTTTGTGCTCTTTTCTTTTCTTCTTTCTATATTCAGAAAGTCATTTCAAGGATGGAAGGGAATGAGGGCACTGCATTTCTTTGGGATGTAAGCAAAAAAGAAAACTATAAACTATATTTTTGTAACGAAATGTACATATCTACATCTTGAGGAGTTGGAATGCTGTAGTTACCTACTGAGTAGGCATGGGATTTTTTGTATGTTATTTACATGCGGTCCATTATTTTGTTGTAATTATTATTTTGTATTTGTGTTTGATCTACAAAGTGACTGTTTATGGCTTCTAAACACATTGAATGCGCTTACTGCCAATGGGATATTTGGTGTACAAGATATCCTTCCAGAACAGAAATATAAATAAAACATAAATATATAAATATATATGTTAAAGCTCTGTCGTTCTTTTCATTGCTTAGCAACAGGTTAGTGAAATTTCACACGTCTCGATGAATACTGCTTCATAGAGAGCATGAACAGATATCCTTGCATATTAAAATCATTTACTATAATAATGCCTGAAACTATTATAACATGGTTTCAAGTAAACAACATTTCAAATTAATAAAACATTTTCTCGCATACACTATACAAATTCATATTAAGTCTGTAAAGAGTCCAAGAGTTTTAATTGCTCAGACCAAAAAGTGCAGAAGAATTAAAGTTCAGAAAGTTTGCCAATAAGAAATGTATTGCAACGTTTATAATTATGAGCTTGCTTATCTTTGAACTCTTCCAACGTTTCAATCAAGCAAATCAATCATGTCTCACATAAAAAGACCTCAAAAAAGTGCAATATAACCCAAAGCAATAAATGAAAGAAAGAAAAAAAATGAAATTAATCAATAAAATCAACTTGACATCAAAAATATATGTACTGCTGCATTCGTTTGTTCAGAAGTTCGGAAAGCAGAGAAGCCAATCATAAAGTTGATACCCCAGATCAGATTGTCTCTCTTTATTACTTATCAAAAGAGCTCCTGGGTGTCATGAGAATATGTTATCAAAAGATGGTATGTGCGAATGTGACTGGATGCGCTTGGGGCTTAATTATACATAGATAGCAATCTTGTAAAATCAGACGACACTAATAAGACGCCTTTGTAATGGGCTACCGTGTCTATTGAGTTTGTCAGGAGGAAAAGTCTCAATATCGAAGTTGCTTTTAAGAAAGGCAGCTTTAAGACTATTGTATGCTTTACCTTCCTTTATGATTGGCTTTGTAAAAGCGAAATAATAATGCTCATACTAATTTCTTTGCCACCAAAAAGATCAAATAAAATAACAAGCTTCTTCTCTCTCCCACTGTCTTGGCATCCTCTCAAGCTTTGTCTGCTTGTTATAGCTTGGTTAAACTCTCTTGTCAGAGACAATAGAATTCAAACAGATTTAATGTGACAGAAATTGTGGGTGTGTAGGCAAATGTGCTACATGTCTATAGATTTATTCCCTCGTTCATCACACCAAAGACGAGAAAACTAGTCTTACTGTGTTTCGGCAAAATGTAACCATATGTGTAAATAGCTGAGAAACTAAATTTGTTGAGCAAATGTTGATAAACAGTCCAATTGCAGCGCTGCTCAATACATTTAAAATCAGACCTAAAGGGTGTGTCAGCAGTCCTGGGATAGAAGAGTTGGCTTTGTGTCTGGGCAGGGGGACTTTCCCAAACTATGAGGCAATATCAGCAAAAAAGACGAAGCCGCAAATCTGCACCAAGAACCAAACGCAGCTGAAAAAGGAACAAGCTGTCGAAGGGAAAGAACAACACAAAGTAAAGTAATTAGGGTAATTGGTCTCATAATCCCAAATTGACTCTCTACAAAAGTCTTTCGCCGGAGTCGTTGCCTGAATCAGACTGAAGGAATCACAATGAAGGAACCCTGTGTTCATACACGGCGATTTTTTGACAGGATCACTCTGATGGACTTTTGTTCTTGCTCACTTACAGTCGTCCTGCGAAACCCCTCCCTCACTGATGAAAAGATTCGGAATTTTGATGTTCAGGCTGGGTCATAGTGGTTAAAATCCATCTCGGGACCATAATGGAAAATGGACCACCTACTAACCATATTGTTAAAATTCATGACCTTTCTGGTAAAGTTGGTTGAAGGGTTTTTTGTGGTAGTCATTTATTCTAGTGTCTTTCCGTTTCATTTTTATGTGGTTCAAAAAAAGAAAACAACTTCAAATTAATTGATGAATTATAAATCCTTATCATGCAATATATTAGCCAGAGGAGAAATGGTCCTCTGAGGACTCTTAATATGTAATGATGATAGATATTTGACTCAAAAGAAATTGTTGAAGGAGAACAAAACTTGAATTGAATGGAGCTGATGACAGATGACAGTGTTCTCTGTAGAGCTGTAAAATAGTTGATCAAAATTATCATGGAATTGAATAAATACAAAATTTGATCCAATAGGATCGCGGCCCCCATATTCAATTCAAAAGCAAGGTTTGGAGGAAAGTGATGGCCAATTGATGTATTGAGGGCTGTTCATCTAATGACATCAAGAAGCTTGTGTGATTAAAATAATTCTTTCATCACTTTTGTGAAAGAATTCTTTCACACTAACACTTTTGGAGTGATTCAAAAGCCTGTCGTGAATGCCTTTTAAAAACACAGATTGAGAAATTGGACACCCCTTATCGACACATTTTTCAACAGCAATAATGGAAAATTATTGCAACAGCTTAAGGTTTGTTCTCCACAGCACATTTTTGTGGTTACTTCAGGGTTTTTTTCCCACCGAGCCTCGCTTTCAAACTCAATATGGCGGCAACGTGAAATCACCCCATTGAGATCCGAAGCTGTGACTATTTAGGGCATAATATAATACTTTTATGAACTTAGAAACTGCAGTTAAACACAATTATTAATTACATTTACTGTAAAGATATTTTAAGCTATCTCTTTTTGTATACAAATGCGTTCTTAAATAGTGTGATGGCTTTGTTTAAGGAACCGACGTCAATTTTCATTTAATTTAGTGGTAATCTTACCCTCCGCTAAAGCTCCACCTCTTAATTAAAAAGATTAAAAGACATAATTCACTCCTTAATTTGTAATAACCATTATTGTGATTTCTGCATGCAGGCTGGATGTGACAATTCAATAATGCATAAAAAAGTAACACAAATAAACAGATCTACACATTAACCACTTCCGTTAGGATGTTATTTTGCTTGGCTCTTGTCTCTTCATTTCGACACTACAGGCTAATTCAAGCTCAAACATAATGTTCCCCGAAACATCTGTGATACCAAACTGCAATCCCCACAACTGTGGTCATTTCACAACAGAGTTTTATATTCAACAGGCATCACATGGCGTTACCCAGCTGAGCACAAGCTTCATCTGAAGACTCCGCAGCAAGAGGGAATTAAAGCCGCAGTGGCGCGACAAGTTTAAAGCTGGATTTGTGACAATTCACCCCTCGCACCAACTTGAGAGCGAAAAGGAGCCCTTTCAAGTGCGTGGTATGAGTTGATAATGTGTTCCCTTTTCTGTCTTTTATAGCGACTGAACTGCTTTGGCTTGTATCAAAGTTGACTGGCTGACACTGAGGGCTTGTTCAGTTTTGGAGAAAGTGTGAGATAAAAGAGTGAAAGGCAGGAGGATGTACGCCTTATTTCCCCACTCGTCGGCTCAACAATAAAGCCACCTCACCAATTCTCTCATGAGCCTCCACTTCAAGGCGACTGCCTGTAAGAATAAGTGTTTGTTCTCTTATTCTTTTTGGACATTTTAGGAGCGAGCGTGGAACGGCAAGAATGAAAGAGAAAAGTGCGCTCGTGTACTCCGTGGTTCTCATTGCCTGACTTTTCGTCATGTGCCCAGTTAAACAGCATATGATAATAAGCGCCTTCTATTTCTGATGCAAGGTCCGTACGTATCTCTCTCACTCTTTCTTTCTGTCATTTTCTCCCTTTCATCCAGCTACAAATGCTTTCTTATTGCATCTTTGCCCTCAGGCCTTTAAGATCTCTTTTTGAAATATGCCGTTTGATAAGCACATCATTGGCTAAGTCCCAGTGATTAGGGCTTGACTTTAATGTGCAGGCGACAGAGAGAGACAGAGAGGGAGAGGGAGAGAGAGAGAGAGAGAGAGAGAGAGAGAGAGAGAGAGAGAGAGAGAGAGAGAGAGAGAGAGAGAGAGAGAGAGAGAGAGAGAGAGAGAGAGAGAGAGAGAGAGAGAGAGAGAGAGAGTGAGAGAGAGAGAGAGAGAGAGAGAGAGAGAGAGAGAGAGAGAGAGAGAGAGAGAGAAAGAGAGAGAGAGAGAGAGAAAGAGAGGGGAAAAGAGGGGAAAAGAGGGGATAAGATAGAGAGAGAGAATTGATGATGTTGAGGCATAAAGTGTTTCACTTCAATTTTCAAATCTGCTCACCTCTTCCCTAGGGAAATAAATGAGAAGACACTTGAGATCAGCCCTTCTCACCTGTACTTTAAAGTAATATTACCCCGACAGTACATGTGTTGGTAATCTGTAGTTAAAGTAAATTTGCTTGACCATGAAAAGCTTGCCAGTGCTAGAACGTTGTTTAGTGTTTCTTTGTGGTTACTGGGAGTTCCAGCAACAGGGATTTTGGCAGCTCATTTTCACGCTAAAGTCATTTTGTGGGCCCGAGAAAGCAAGTTGTTCAAAAAGCGACAACATAGTCTAGAAAATTTGTGAAACCAGTGATCCAATGCACAGGTCTAAGTGTTGCTTTTTAAATGATCAACCAACCATTTATATATTGACACAATTTTAAGGTCAATATACAAAACTTTTATAACATTTTATCAAACCTTTCTCATGAATTTCTTAATGCAATTCAATATGCTTCTTCCAGTTCGCATGTTTGAAAAGTCATAACTTGCTTTAATATCTGTATTACAAAGGCCAATGTTTAAAGCTTACAGTCAGTTTGAATGTCTAACAATGGCAATTGCTTTTTTTGTTGTTTTTTTGGTAAAGCACTGATATCGTTCCTCCCAACATGGATTTGCCTCATAAAATCCTCCCACATAATTGCCCCGATGTTTGAATCCTTGCAACTGCCTTGCAAGATGACAATCATCAAATGCATGACTGTTAGCATTAAAATCACAGAAACATTTGAAGGTTGACTCCGAAGTATGCACTTGCTCAATGTCTCATCAATAATGTATTTCCTATCTGCCAATGGACCGTGCACTGTTATGTGAACGTTTACAGTTGTTTCACCACGAGCTGTCCACACTGGTCCTGACTAATATCAAGCATAAAGTAGTTTTCCTCCCGTAGGGTTTCTATTTCACAGTAAAGTTATCCATCTGGTAGATGAAGGTATTCCACACAGGGCAACTTTTGGGGCACTAATGTAGTTTTGAAAACAGACATCAATTTCAGCAGGCACATTATTACTCGAGTTTACAACTCTTGGCATATGTTTTAGAAATGCTGCCTGGTTATAAAGTTGCTTGTTTGTGTTGTGTATACAATCTTTTTTACAATTCAGTTCAGAAAATAAAGAAAAAGGTTGCTGATCTTGTAAGATGTTATTGAAGAATTCAGTTGGAGAGCAGGTTCTCTCTTCTTGTCTGTGAAGCAAGGTTTTATAAAGATAAACTCTTAATTGCCTTTCAAGCGAATCTCAAAAGGCAGATCTTCAAAACTAACCTGTTTTAAAGCTTTGCATGAAGGTATGTGCTCAAGTCAGTCGCTGGCATTTGGCAGTGTTTTTGTTTGGAGAAACATGGCTAGATGTGAATAGTGCAATCAAGCGGCTTTGCTTCAGAAACCAGGTTTTATATTGGACATAGGTGACGGGCAAGTAACGGAGAAAGGGAAAGACAAATGTGTTGAGAATAATGTTAACAGTGTGCATAATTTTGGAAAATGGCAAAAATTAAGATTTGGTAATATTAATTCTTTTATGAGATATATTTTGTCTATATTTAAAAATAAACATGTTAACATCAACATTTATTACTTTTGATGGTAAATAAAATTGGGAGAAGTAAAAAGCTTACATGAGGCTACGCCATGGTTGCTAAGCACCAACGTTACTGACAACTCTTTAAAGCTCTTTAAAAATCGTTGCCTGATAAGTACTTTGTGAATGAATCCAAATTCCAAATGCATTTAGCAGCTTGTTAGCACGGAAAACTTTAAATATTCAAAAGCGATTAATGAATGGTGTGTTTTAAGTCAATGAAAAAAATGTGTATTTATGATAACATCTTTACAAATTTTTTACACATTTAAACAAAAAGCCATGAGAAACATAAAAAGATGGCAATGGAACTGGATGTGCTAAAAATTTGCATCTGACTCTTGCATTGAAAACTTAAAAGGGGACGAATAAAAAATGTTGTGTTACTGTATTAATGGGTTTGTAATGGCAGGCAAAGCTATATTCATTTTAAGACATTTAATATCAAAGGTAAAAACTCAAAACATAAAAGAATCTTAATGAATCAGTACCTGTTATTAATAGTCTGTTTTTTTATTAACTTTATAAACTGCAATTTTTATTTATTTATTTTACAATCATACTTTTATACAACACAGTGTATGATTGGTTGTCCCTTGTAGTTTATTTCAGTGCAAATAGCTCTAATAGGTATAAAGTTTAAAAATGTTTTGCGTTTTTACAAAAGAAAATGTTTTGCAATTTTTCGCATAGTAACCAACACAGAAAGGAATGTTATCCTCTCTAAGGTCAGTAACTGTCAAATTACAGATTGAGCTGAGCACTACAGATGTGAAATCACATCTGCGATCATTCATGCTCTGGGAAACTGCAGTAGCCAGCGGTGACATCATGCAATCTGGTGCACAGGAGGAGCGTCAGTCTGGAAGTATCACACATCTGCTGGAAACACAGATAAAAATCTGCGGGTGAAAGGTGTATCTGTAATGTCATAACTCCTTATTAGACTTCAACCCAAAATATAAAAAATATTGCATAATGACCTTTGTGGTTTGAATGCATGTAAATTCCTCAACTGCATTGTGTACAGCTAGTCTTGAAGAAAGAGCTCTGGGCTGAATGTTCCGGCGCTTGTCCGCATGTCCTGTGTCATTTTACACCTGCTGTGCGTTCATACCAGTGATGTCACTTCACTTCAGCCGTGACACACACCACCTGTCAATTACAGAGAGAGCAGCTTCTCACCATTGTGCTGACACCTGCCCTGAAGCACACAAATACACACACAGCAAAACCAACTCTCCATAACTCCCATCCAAAGCATATTTATCTATAAGTGATTTTTAAAGTTATTTTGTAGTCAAAGAAATGCATTTACCGTACAAAAACCCAACAAAACCCACAGATCACCTGGTCAGAGCAGAGCAACCCGAGGCGTTGTGCCATCACAAATGCACCATGTCATTTGTTAAGTAAGGCCATCATGTGTGTGAACTTTAACTGTGATAAATAATGCAATATGTGATATGAATGAGACATTAAAGTCAGGCAACCAAACAATGGCTTTCTGCATGCTAAAGCCACTGAATAATGGTACACGCCATTAACAATGATGACTACTTCATCAATGGATGCCAGATGAGGAAAGCTAATGTCAAAATGAAAAATACCCAATGAGACATCTATCCATTAGATGTGCTGTAAAACTATGAAAGACGACTATGTGCAGAGTCTGTATGTTCTATGTCATGCACAAAAGTACCAAACTGTATATAATGCCGAGGAATTTCATGCGGGAATGAAATCACATAGATGAATACAAAAGGTTTTCAAATTGCAATTTTTACTCACACTCTTGTCATTTTAAATGTGTATAAATTATTCTGCAAAACACAAAAGAAGATATTTTGAAGAATGTCTGGAACTGTCACACATTTACTTGCATTGGTTCTGTGTTCATACAAGAGTAGTGAATGAGTGATTACCAACATTCTTCAAAATAGAAAAGAGAAAAATCTGATCCCAGAAAGCAGCAGGGTTAACTCCGCTGTTCTGAATGTATGAATATCATGTTGTATCTGCATGCATATCTAGGGATTAAAGTTTTTGGCTGTTGTTGTTGTATGCTTGAGAATAGTTATTTTCTTTGCCATATTGCCACAGGCAACCTCGCAGGGACACGGCATTGGGAATTCAAATACTGCTTAGTGACGGTCTTTGTCACATACCCTGCTATAAGACAACCAGAATACGACGTGAATACCACTGTGGTTACATAGCTGCAAGGTCATGCATCTATACAATGTGCACCAACCGAAAGCAGGGGGGTGCCAAAAAGCATAGAAAAAGATAGAAAGAAAGAGGACCAAAGTGTTTGTGTGCATTTGCACAAGTCAAAACGCCTGGCACCATTTACTTTCCTGTGCTCCCTGCATGCTTGTCTTTGAAACAGTGAAAGAAACTGGGGTATTTTTAGGATCCTTGTGATGAGGTGGAACCAATCTCTCTTCTCTATGGAGGCTGATGTCACCAGGGTGCGTGGGCATGTGGCAGGGATGCTGGGCTACCTGCTGTGAAAATGTGTAGTTTCTTACCACCCAGAAATTAGAGCAATACAAATTACATACTAATACAAGCTGTGCAGAAGCTGCATGTAATAGATTACAGAAATGCACATTGACCAGTGAACACATGCTCGGTGGACTGATTGCCGGTGGTCTCACATCCGTGGATTTTTATGGCAACACTGGGTAAATACTTTTTAACCATTTCTGTTATTATTAAAGATGGCCAAGTAAAATTCATATGGGAATATAAGTTGTTGGACTTGACAACATGCAGCCACCATTTTATACACTATTAGATCTTGTACCATGAAATGGATTCCAATACACAGCACTGATTTTAATAATCATGGTTGTAATGTTTTATGGTAAGCAAACTTGACCTGAAAAGTTTACAGCTCATCCACCCAAAAATTGTAGATTGGAAAATCCTTTCAGAAATCTCAGTTCATAGTTGTTCAGAAAATAGAGAAATTATAATCACTTTACTTACTTTTCATTGGCTACATATTTGCAAAACAAAGAGACGAACATAAAGGCTGACTTCTACAAAGGATTTTTGGCAATAAAATGTAGATACAAGGTATCTTTCAGCATCGATGTGACTATTTTCTCTGTGAAACACATAAGATATGTAGAGAAATGGTTATGTGCCCATACAGAGCAAATGGAGGAATTTTGTTGTGATTAACAAAGTTCTCTAAATTATTTTATATTGTGTAATGTTGAATAAATTGACCCATTTGAACCAAAAAAAGAAGAATATTTTTTCTTAATTCTTTAATTAAATATGTATACAAGGGTCTCATTAGCATATCACTATTTAAACATTTTATTTCAATATGCTCAAATAAAAAACGCATAAAAATTGATTTACATTTTAGAGTAACTTAATTTAATGCAATTCAGTATTGTTGCAATGCATTCGGGGATAGACCAATTTTAAGTGATAGTTTATGCTTTTGCTACACCAAACCTGTGTGAACCGCATAACACGAAAGAATCTATGTTAAAGAATGTTACCAAGCAACACCCAGGCACTTGCATTGATTTTGTTCCCTTGCTATAGAAGTGAATGGATGCAGCCACTGTTCAGATACCAACATTCTTCAAAATATCTTCTTTTGGGACATGCAGAGAGTCAAACATGTTTGAAAGAGAAAGTGTGGAAATATTAACACGATTTTCACGATGGAGTTTAAGCAAACAATTATTTTTTAAATGCTTTTAATTTTGGCAAAACTGTGGTAACTCTCATGAATGCATTATTTTTCTTTTGTAATGGACTTCACAATGCAATTTCAAAGCTCTTGTACATCTAATGTGTTTTAGAACAGAGCTGTTGTCTCACAGTTCCAATCACTTACCAGCAGATCATTCACACCAATTAACTCTCTATAGCCACTGTTATGTGTTCAATCATTATAAACTATATATAGACAAATTGACCATACATGTGGCCGTGCTCCGACGTTCATACCGAGGGCACAGCAGCTGAAGCATGTAAAGTGCTAATGCAATACATCTCATGTGCTTTTAACATGTTACCGTCCATTACTGCCACACTCATGTGTATTCACATCCCTGACCTGCAGCTATTAAAGGTTAAACACAAAATCACTAGAGGAAAAAGAAAGGAAAAACAAACTAGCTTTTCCTAAAAACCTTATCGCTCGGTCACCCGTCCTCATTACGCCGTTAAGCCGTGATTGGATTGCGGACCCGGTCTGTCAAGCAGCAGCAGCGCTATAAATACACCATAACCCCTCTAACCTCCCCCACTTCTAACCCGCACTATTCTCTGCCTCTAATGTACATGAAGCCTTGGATAATTGCGTCGGATTACAAAGGAGTACCTCGCAGGTATTTTTCCCCTCTCTCCCCGCTGGAAATACAGGCTCTGTGAAGTGTTATTCACACCAGCCGGCTACGGCTCAGCCGCGGACCCCGATGCGGCCTAATAGAACTCCATTGTGAGTAATGACCCTCCGATCCGCGCTGTTATTCCATCTGGTTCAACAGGGTAAAAGCTCGCATAAGAATGGAAATGAGCTTCATGCTTTTACCCGTCAGCTACGGTTTGCCAGGCATTCTCCTCCGGTGCATATTGGCCTTTGAAGTGGATGTAACTTATCGGCCGTCTGTAATGTCCTTAGGAATCTCGATATCACGTTAAAAGAAACGCTTTGAAAAAAGCGAGAATATGTCAGCGTGCAACACAGTGTGGCTCTTTGACAAATTTTACATGTCTGAGAGGCTCGAGGAAGGCCAACGTTTATAGAGACGTTTACATGCCCACTAAAAATGTAGCTGTGAGATGCTGACTTTTAGAAACGTTTGAAAAAGCGTGAAATGTAATTTTCGTGCTCATGAGGTCGATTTTTATGATCAGGCGGCGGAGCTCCGCTCATGAAAATAGAAAATCAGATGACTGTTTACTTTAATGGAGTAGAACTTTCCTTTCAAGCTCTCATCAAAAGCTTAGTGACATTAATGGATGTCAGAAAGCAATTATCAGCATATGTTAAGGTTGAAGAGGTAAGTGATAAATGCATTCTTAGACACTTTTGCAGCCACATGCACACACACATACCCAGACACAACACTTTTTAGGTCCAATGTGTAATTTCTGTGCCATTAGTGGGACTAAACTGAATGGAAAGGAGGACGTTTTCAATCAATTCTTCTTAATCACTCCTTGTCTTCTATTTAATGGGCAACCAAACAACACTGCCCCAAACTTAAACTGCAGGTTATGTTGACATTATGGTAAACCCGGGGTTTAAATACTTTTCCAGGAAATCAGCCAAATGCCTTATTTACAGTTGCCACTGCCTATTCATTTACAATAAGACAACGGGCCGGATTTACAAGTTGTAATACTATTTGTATTACTAAAGACACAACTTTAGATTTAATTGCATATGGAATTATAAAAGTTTTACTTTAATCTTGATGGGCGGAGAGTATTTAAATTTAAAACACAAAGGGATTCACTAGGGGCGTGGTTCCATTGAGGCAGTTTTATTTAGCTGAAAACGTTTTTCGTTGATTGAAAATAATGTGTGTTTTTGGAAACTTAGCATTTTCAGTTGAGACGCACTATGGTTGCTCTGATATGGAGTACAAGGAAGATAAGAATGTTAGTTTAATGCTTTATATAGGAAAGTACTGGTTAGCTGTTAGCTAGATTAAATTACCTGGGCAGTCCCGGGGCAAGTTAAAAGTCCATTACATGTCTATATTAGTTTGGTGTTCGACATTTGATTGAGACAGCTATTAAAAAAAAATTGTATATTTATTTCTTATCCGTTGTTGTATTATACTACCAATAATCACGCCTTTGTCGTTGACCCCTTCTCCACTGTGATTAGACGACTACATAACAAGTGATATTGATGGGATTAGCCTTCATCCTCAAGCTGAACATTTTCAAGGTTTCGGCCGAAAACGCAGAGCGTGGAAAATACGCCTAGCACCAGGGCTGGCATTTTCAAAAAACATCGGAAACAATTGAAAAAACACGCCGAATGCCGGTTTAAGCCCCTGAGCTTTGCGCTGGTCATTGCTTTAAAGCATGCTTAAAATAAAAAAAATTTGTAAGGGAGGTCAGTAAAGCACTGTCTCTACACTTTCTCTGGGAACGTTCTAAATGAATGCAGGGAATACACGTTCCTCCACCCAGAGGAATTCTAGCAGAACCCCACATGTGTCCAATGAACACAGTGTAATGCCCTGGACCCTGACAATCTTACTAAGTGAAGTTACTTCCTATGGGATGTGAGCCAAGTCATGCATTTGTGTGTCTTGGTGTTTTTATTCTTCAAGTTCGCACATGTATAGATCACTTCAGAAAACGCAGCGCTTATCCAACTCTGGCCTAGAGGAAATACGTGTTTCAGTTTTGCTAGAACACAAGACAAAGCTAAAATTGCAAATTAGAACGGCGATAATAAGAAAACGACATACTTTGACTCCACTGTAAATCTCTCGGATAAATGATATGCCACATAAAAAGAAACAAATTCAAAGCGACAGACAATTAAAAGTATCTCTTTCTATGAATCTCTACTAACCAGCCACAACTGCAACACACCAGCTACAAGACAATTTGTTCTGAGAAGCAGGATATTAAACATCTAATATCATTTGAATGGTTGTGAATGTTGCATCACACTGCGCTTTCACTTTCAGCATAGAGAGAAAAGTTACAGTTGGACACTGTGTAATGAGACGGGGTGAACCGTCTCAAAATAATGACAGCATGTGCCACAGTGACAGATGGACACCTCACAAGATACGCTGCTGCTTAAGTACAGATTCAAACATTGCAACAGAATTGAATCAGCACGCCTGAGACCCAGTCTCACAAAAAACGTAGATGATGAATGTTAAAAACCTCTTTGCTTGTATACAAAGGTGCATAAACTAGTGTGCAGATGGAGAAATGGGAAATGGTATATGGTCTCATGAGAAATATTTCACTCTATTTCATATGGCGACCAAGTAAAATACACCATACAAAAGAAAGAAGCATTGATAACACAGTTACGGAAGGGTTGTATCTGTCAACTCTTAGTAAATGCAAAGTCAGTATTTATTAAATGTTCTAGATTTTTAAAAGATTTTTGAAGACATGTTATTATTTTAAGATTGCTGCAATAGATGTAGTGGCACCCTCATCAGGTAAAGCAACATTCCTGAAGGGACTGTAGGTGAAAGGCGGCCCAACTGGATATTAGGTCAGTGACATTATTATATTTTGTGTTTACACAATCTCCTTCATCACCTCTGTGTATGTGGGTGTGTGTGTATGTCTGTATACAGGCTGTCTATTAGTGTGGGAATCAGCAGTGGACCCAACAATAAAAATTAATTATTAAATATAATAAATGATGTGTATTTGAAAATGCAAAACATTTCTGTGAAGTATGGGTATACACATTTTATAGGGACCTACTGTAACTTGCATACATGTGGTATTTGTTGAGAATTTGTGCTGTCAAGTCCCTCAACGTGTGTTGTAAGTGTTTAGGTCTGAACGTATGGTAAGAACTTTCAACATATGTCTGCTTCACCACCCCAATGTCTGTAACAACCCTCACGTCTGCAGCCCATCCTTGCTTTTTGTGCAAACACACACACCCATCCATCATTTTCCTCTTTTTTATACAGAACTAGAGCAGGTGTATGGACTTACATGTGTCATATGCAGACTAGATTTATTAGCACACACACAAATGCTCTCGTTTACCATATAATAAAAAAGTTGAGCTTTGCATGTGTGCCTCTTTAGATATTAAAAAAGCAATATTTTTATATTATAAAACAAACAGCATCTGCTGTATTTATCCATAGTAGCTCCCTTTTATGTAAATCTTGCCAAGAATTACAGCAATATATATAGTATAGTATATATAGTAAATATATATAGAAAATATGTATATGTATAGTACAATTTTACAGTATAGATTATTTTTTATTGAACAGAGGATATGAGTTTTAGATTCACATGCTCTCACAAACACCATCATGAAAGTCCCATGAACATCGCTGCTATTAAATATAATTTCCTATTACCTTTACATTCAGTCCCTTTAGTCAGGAGCGATCGAAGATAATTTAATGAGCGTTCATTGATCTGTGCTCATAGAGGTGCTGTCAATCATCTCGAACAGTACAGTCCTCCCCGCTAACGTATGGACAGTGCTTAAATATTAGTGTGTCTGTGATTCTCTTCAAATTCTTTTCTCTTGGGCGGAAACAAAAAACAGCATATGGAGGGATTGTAGATCACTGAAAATCTTTTGTTTTCCTGTTCAGGAGCTGAATAGGTCTGGTTTGTAGAAATCTTCTATTCGTACAGACTACATGTGCAGTCAACTGCTGTCAATAGCTTGGTTGGCTTTTAGGAGCTGTAGGAATTTCATACTAACACCGTTTTGTAACTTAATAAAGCAAAAAGCCAAGGATGTGTGTTGAAGTGATTTTACCATGAGTAAGCTTTCCAGTCCCGGGTTAACACAGTTGGAGTGTAAAAAAGTTCATCCCTGCTAAAGTAATTTTTTGTGATTTATTGGTTTTTAAACAAAATCACTGTTTACAATTTAATAATAATGACAATAAATAACAATCAGTAAAAATATAACCTTCTTTTTTTATTGACTAAGGCCTTGTAAAAGATTAAAATCAATGTGAAATTGAAGTGATAATTCACACAAAAATGAAAATGTTGTCACTATTTACTCACCTTCTTGATATTTCAAACTTGATGACTTTCTTCAACAGAATACAAAAGAAGATACATACAATAGATGTGAATGGGTTACCAACTTTATCTACATACTACATAGCATATCTACAACTTATACAGGTCTGAAATTTCAAAGGGTGAATAAATGATGACACAATTCTCACTTGGTATGAACTATCACTTTAAAGATTCAATTTAAACTTTGGTGTTTAGTAAGGCAACTTTTTAATAAAATTAAAGAGGAAAGGCAGTTAGGTGAAAAACATCTTAAATGCTTACTTACAAACGGGGGGAAATAATTTGAGAGGAAAATAATTTATTGAACATTTTGTGGTCTATTACGATGATATGGCCGTTTGTCATAAATGTCTGTTACATTTCAATAATTCATAAAACAACCACACATGTTCACAACCACAAATGATTGTTTATGCAATGTAATAACATAAATGCATAAAAGTACAACATATAACATACAACAGTAAAAGTTCTTGATATTTTAATATGCTCAATGTTTTTGGCTGTATTTTTGCTCTCTTTGGCTCTTTGTCACCTAATCCTTAAAAACCACAATAAATTCAGCAGCTCGCCGTCTCTAAACTTTCCCCAATCCCCTTTTCTTGGCACAAAAATATAACCTAAACCTCAGAAAAACCTTTACCAGTTTTGTAACGTTTTTCTTTTTTAACCTTTACTAAAACTAGTTTGGGAGGTTGTGACTATGACTGCTGTAACACAAGGACAGTGTGAGTCCAAGTGTTTGTTTAAGGGTTTGCTTGTTTTTGTCATTTTTGGAAATGCGTACATAACCACAGTCTGAGCTGAAGGGATTAGCTCAGTTTAGCACAGTCACCAAGAGCAGCGTAACAGAGCGGGCCGGCTGGAGTATAGGGAGTGGCTTCAGTCACACACACACACACAAGCTGTGGCCCGGGCCCTGAAATCCCTTCTCTCCCGCTGCGTGTCATGTGATCCGAGCTCAGGGAACCAACCAGTTAAAGAAATGTGCTGTCTTTCGGCCGGCCAGGAAACCTTTGTGACCATACAAGGCACTTCCTTCCCTAACTCTGGTCTTCCTGTGGGCTATGTATGGAGTTTCCTGTCCTTTCTTTCCCTCCCTTTCACTCTTTTTTCTTTTTTTTGAGGATTGGCTGCCTGCCCTGGTAAACTGGCTGGGTGAAAACATTTTTTTTCTTTCACTGGCAGTTGCCGATTTCTGTGTGTGTGAAAAGCAGGCCAGAGGTTTCTGATTACTGATTGCTGCCGTGTGAAGGAATGACAGCCGTGTGTGTGTGTGTGTGTGTGTGTGTGTGTGTGTGTGTGTGTGTGTGTGTGTGTGTGTGTGTGTGTGTGTGTGTGTGTGTGTGTGTGTGTGTGTGTGTGTGTGTGTTTGTGTGTGTGTGTGTTTGTGTGTGTGTGTGTGTGTGTGTGTGTGTGTGTGTGTGTGTGTGTGTGTGTGTGTGTGTGTGTGTGTGTGTGTGTGTGTGTGTGTGTGTGTGTGTGTGTGTGTGTGTGTGTGTGTGTGTGTGTGTGTGTTTTTTTACATACACTGTTATCTTAACACCATGTGAGATGAGGGGGTGTGGAGGCCTGTGTGTGAAGTGGACATGGTATGGTAACAACATACACTAAATACAGAGACCTACAGATTACATGTTTACATTTGAGTAGGTTGCATGTTTGTGAACCATAAGAATTTAAGGGTAAAATATGTAGATGCACAAGGGAATATGTATAACCATTCATTTAAAAAAAAATTATCTGACTGGAGTGTTTTTTAGAATTGTGCAGGATCTCTATTATAATATAATAATTAGGTATGAATGCAGAATGATAATCTCTTCAGAAAGTTTCACATTTCCTTTAACATTCCGCAGACAACATCATCCAAAGAAACTTATTTTGCATTTCTCAGAAACGATACACTGATTATATATTATTATTATTATTATTATGCTGAAAGGATACACAACCATTCATAGTGATACTTGAAATCGATAATTTGGTGTTCACATTACCTCGTTCTAAGGTTTAGGTTAATATTTCTTAAATTTCTTAACTTTTCTGTATTCATTCATAAAGTGACTTTTAATGTAGGATATCAGACGAGGGATGTTTTAAAACATGTTATATACACAACGCACTTCAAATTCATTCATTTTACTGTCCTCTTTTTAATTGACATGGTATATCAGCCCTGATCATTGGCAAATTTAAACTATTAGCCAATATAGTTAGAAACTTGATTTCATTGGGCAGTACCACTTATTAGCCAACATATTGGTGCAACTCTCTTTATTTCTTTAAATTTATTATAAAAAAACATTTTGTCTAAATGGCTCCATAAAGTACCTTCAAACTCTGGAAAAGTTTTCTGTATCACAAAATGTTTTTGTTTTGTTGATTTTTTTAGCTGAAAATTAGTTCTATAGCTTATTAAAAGGTAAGGGGAAGATGATTCTTTAAAAAATACTTGACTGAATAATTTTTTGTGTAACCAAAACATTTTTTATGGCATTTGAAGAACCTTAAAAGAGTGAATAAACAGGTTCAAGACACAAACGTGCATGATTTATAAATGACAAAATGTAAATGTTTCAACCTTAAGGTTTAGACAAGCAAAAACATTTTTTTATTTTTTTATTTTAGATATATAACCTACAAATCATATTATATAACACATCAATCTTTTTTATCTTGGTACAGTCAACATGTGTGTTTCTACTAAAAAACACACAAAAACATGACATTAAAAGGAGCCATCAGGACTATCCTCACATAGTAGAATGTCAGTTACATCATATGTCTGAACATGCTTTTTCTTGCTGCAGTGTCTGTACTAATCCATTACTACGACTACAACCCGTATCTGAGCTAGTGACATCATAGCTGCTAATCTCTGGACCAATGACAATCTGAGATTTGTTGCTGGCATCACAAACAGGATTGGACAGATTCCTCTGGCTTTGTGACTAGAGTGGATAAATGCCAAAAAATACAAATATATATATATATATATATAATATTTATATATATATATGTATGTATGTATGTTTATCAGAGAAATACATTCTTTTATATTAAGTTGGATGTTAATCAGTTGGAGAATTGCTTACATTCTTTTGTGCTTATTTTACAGCACAAAAGAGTGTTGGTCACAGTTTTGTTTCAGACCTTTTCCTAAACTTCTTTAGGATATAAAAAAACAATTGTTGGAGTATATTGTAGGATTTAAGAACTACTGTAATAGTTTAGTATATAACATGCATAAAAAAATGTATACCTAATGACATATCCTAATGACAAACTGACACACTATGATCAAAGACAGTATATGTGCGTCATTCAAGTATTTTTTTAAGGTTACATGCATTGTGTCTTCCAATGAAGTACTTATCCGTCTTGAACATGTGACAGATTCAAAACGATTGCATACCAATCATAACTGCCTCAAGGTTATTTTTTGTTTTTTCAAGTTATTTCAAAATATAATCTGCACAAACAGAACCCATCGAGGATTCAAAAAAACGTACAGTATATCCTAAAATATTAAAACAGACCGTAACCTCTATAAGATTTTATCAGAAATGATCTCACCCAAAATATATTGCAATTTATTTTGGTAATACAATAATGAAGGATAAATGTGGTGACTTAGGCTGTCAGTCTTGTACTATACTACTATTGTATTCTTGTGTTTTTGTTGTATAAGGTCTTTAGCTGTGTGTGGGAACTCTCTCAAATGACATTCTAAAACCACAAGGCCTTCATAACTTGGACGTGTGATGACACTTAGACGTCACATAATAATCCACTGTACTTGGAAGTCTAACTTGGCAACAGGGGGCTACCACAACTTCTGTGTGCACATCAAATAGCCTTGAAGTGATATTTCCCTGCAAAATGAATATTCCATCATTATTTACTCATCCTCCTGTCATTTCAAATCTTTTTGACTTTCTCCAAACAAAATACAAAAGCAGATGAATATTATAATGTTTTTTAAGAGTAAACCGTAGAACCCATTGACTTTTGGCTTTACAATAGAAGTCTATGTCGTCAAATGGTTTTTGGTTACCAACATTCTTTAAAATAACTTATTTTGTGTGCTCACAAAGAAAGGAAGTCATACAGATTTGAAATGACAGCAGGCTGAAACAATTATGACGCAATTTTTGTTTCAGGGTAGACTATCCTTTTTAAAATGATGATCACAAACTAACTTGTTGAAGATATAAAATTTAAAAAATCTATCATTATTTATTCATCCTCATGTCATTTAAAACCTGCATGTAATGCTTCAATCTTTGTAACAGAAAAGAGGACATTTTGATAAATGTCTAAATTTTCTTCAGAACTTTTGTATTCTGTAAAGTAAATAATGCCACACAAGTTTGGAATTGAAAAAGACTGAGTAAATGAAATGAAATGAAAGATTTTTTAATTTTTGTGTGAAATATTAATTCAACAAAAAAAATAGAGGAATGGTCAATTTAAGTCGTCATTTTATCCGGTGTATCCCACTTTTTGGACTAGAATGATAATAGTCATACAGTCTGGCCTATTATTTTTCACTCATTTCGTGACATGTAACAGTGTTATGACAATAAAATTGAATCTGAATCTGAATTTTTTAACATTTTTAAAGATATCTTTCGGGGACAAAGGTATATAGGGAACAAAAAATATATATATATATATATATATAATACAATAAATGCACCTTAATATTAATATATATAGACAAGTAAAGTGAGATTTTAAATGGAGGGTCACTATTGTGGATTGTATGAGATCTTCCTACTTGGTCTTGTTAAAAATACATCACATTCGACATACTTTATGGTGTTTAGATCTCTTCCTGTGGGTGTATGTGTTTTAATATCTGTTGGTGGTGCTGGAGTGTGTTTGGGTTTACTGCCGATATGCGGTGTGACCTTCAGGTAAACACAATGACTGTCTCTGCCAGCACTTCTATAGGAGTCTGGCACTCATCCACACAACTCTCTCATACACACACAAGCATTCACACACACACACACAAACACACACACACACACACACACACACACACACACACACACACACACACTTACAAGCAAACACACACGCACATGCACACACACACACACACACACACACACACACACACACACACACACACACACACACACACACACACACACACACACACACACATACACTTTTTCTCATTCCCCCACAAATAGTATAAGCAAAGAGAAGATGTGGCTGATATGATTTTATAAATCATATACAATATTCAATGCATACTGAATTTGCTCACATCAGTTTCATCAAGTTAAAACACTCTTTTGATGTAAATAGTATTAGTGATAACCCAATGAAGTCATTTAAATGGTACTCCTTCACATGTCTTTGATTCTATGTTTCCCCACACAGATTATGTGAAGTATTACTCCATTAATTCAAGAAAGTATCGACACACACTCTGGGAGAAAGCAGCGAGATCTCTCATATGGCTGCCTGTCTCACAGCAATTACATGATGTGTGGTAATTGCCGGTCTTTCATGCATCCTCTTCAGATACACTTCAAAGAGATCCGAACACATCCACAGCCGCAATTAGCGAGGGAACGCAAGCCCCAGAGAAGATGCCATTGTTCCGCATCTTTCCTCTCGATGTGCAAGGGGACACCTGCGCTTCTGCCCGTGGACATACACTGTTGAAATGATCTGAACTTCCTCTCTTGTATCTCGGGTTCAAGCAATATAGTGGAGTTTGTATGTTGGCAAAAGGTAAAAGTACTTCTAAACAGATGTGTTGTTTTTAAAGCACTGGCTCTCGAATGATTTTGAGAGGACCCAGGTTTTATAATAGACAAATAGTGACCAAAAACATTGTAAACCAAAAACAATGTAAACACAATTGTCTTTAAGGGGAAAGTTCAGCCAAAAAAAAGGTTATTCACTTACCCTCATGTGAGTGCAATGAGTTAACATTTCTTTAGTATGCAAAGCACAAAATAAATTATATGCATGTACACAGAACCACTTAGATATTTGTGAAAATATCTTCATTTGTGTAACACAAAAAAATATCCTGAACATATTTTTTGCATAACATGTCAGATTGTTGCTCTCGGTCCAATTCAAAAAAATGTTTGCTACATTTAAAAGGTGTGTGTTTGACCCTTGGTAAGGTCAGATACAGACCAACCAAATGAAATGTAATTTTATAAAACTAGAACATTTTGAGTGTGGGCCTGCAAAAAGAGAACAAAGCCTGCATAATAAAGTAAACGTGAAAAAAGTCAAAACTATTTCATGGTAAAAAAAAAATTCCAACCATATCTTAAAGAAAGTGCCAAGATAACATATACAAAGATATTTTTTATCAACACCTGACAGACACCTATTTTTTCCTAGAAAAATTTTATTTATATTGCTATGTTTTCTAGTAAATAACTAAATGTAAATAAAGTAGAAATATGAGTTTATATACTGTACTTACACCAATATATAATATAGGAATGTTTTGTCCTCTCTCAAATGTTCATATGCATATTCTTCTTGCTGTTGTAACTTTGCAAGATAATATCTTGGATTCTTTTTTATGATTTGCTTTCAGCAATTTATCTAACCTTCTGTCAGCATCCCTTTTAGATCGCTGTCTATTAAAGGACCACAACAGTCAACACTATAGAAAAGAAACTACTCCAAGATTCTTCATTAAAGCCAAAACATTGATGAAAACCCTCGGCCTTCATCCCACTCATCCAGGTTCAAAATGTCAGCGCGGAAGGTTAAACAAAGATCATGCTCTGTGTGTATTTGTCAATGTGTGTTTGTGTTTTGCTACAAACACCATGAATCATCACGGATAGGTACAAAAGTCTCCACAGCAACACGTATGAACCTTTCAGCGAGTGAATGATGTTGACCGGTGTGTGGTTGTCATGTTCTACATGATAGATAGCACAACACATCATCTCTGCCGTGATATTCTACCCAGAACAAACAAAGGAAATACATCTACACGGATGCACAAATGACTGACAGCTGATAGGGATGGCGTCAGAAAATGACCCGGCTGTCATAAATGTCAGGCCACACAGCCTTGCTTCAGTTAATGTCGGGTGAAGCTTCAATTCTACATTCGGCGAGATGCTGCAGCACTGCTATAGAATGACAAATAAAAGGATGAAGTCTTATGTAACAAGGTAGAGAAATATATACTCTTAGAAAACACCTTAGTAACCACATAGCGCAACGTAGCACCATGCAAACAACAATTTAAATTACTTAATCTACTATAGAAACTCAAAATCAGCATCATAGTAACATGTTGCATACAACTATCAAAAGTTCTTTAGCAAACCAACTCCTTAAGAATGTCTGAAACACCTAGCAACAACCTAGTAACATGCTAACGACAATTTTAATATCTTTCGCAACTATATATCACCTCATTAAGAATGTCTAAACACCCAGGCAACTAAATTGCAACATGCTTCCAACTATTGAACGTTCTTTAACAATTAGCAACTCATTAAGAATGTCAAAAGCACCCTAGCAACAACATAGCAATGTGCTAACGGCGGTTTGAATTTCTTTAGCAGCTACAATAGAAACATGCTAACAACTATTCATTTAAACACACACATAACAACTTATTAAGAATGTCTAAATCTCAATAGCACCAGAATAGCAACATCCTAAAAACTATAATAATTTAATTGACAACTACAAAGTAACACATTAAGAATGTTTTAAACCGCCTAGTGACCACATAGCAGTATGCTAACAGCTACTTATGTTTTTAGCAACCACATAGCAACTGACTAAGAATGTGTTGACACCCTAGCAACAGCATAGCAACATGCTAATGCCTGTTCAAAATTGGCAGATACACAGCAATCTAAAAAAAACTATCACACAATGCAGAAAAATGTAACACTTCCTCATTGAATTTGCAGAAAAAGCCAAGATCAAACCTGCAATGATATTTCTGCTATACAACGCATCCCGCTGATCTGAATTTAATAACGGGCACGCATTCGTTATGCAATTTTCAATGTTTTCAGTCCTCATATTGTCTACACCCATCTCCCGTTCTCCAATAATATTGTTACAGATCTCGTTGAATTTCAGAAGACAAACTTCAAACATAACTTTTGCAGCTGGAAACTCAATTTGAACTTTGATGAGAGTGAATCACTTGTCAAAAGCCACTAGATGTTGTGTGATGAACGACAGTACTGCAGAAGTTCACTGCTGAAGAGGAGATTGACGGTGACACAAACAAAGTATGAAACAAAAGTCAATGGTTTTGTACTTTGGTCGCACAATCACTCCAGTTAACAGTTAACAGAAATGGACTATACAGAAGTGCTATAATCAGTCATAATGCAGCCTTGTGTAGGTCTGTGCATAAACACACAGCACAAAGTACACACTCATTGGAACATTTTATTACACAAAGGTTTCAGTTTCACAGTTCAGGATATTTTACAGATATATTGTTAACACTTTATAATAAGGTACCATTAACTATAAATGTCCTTTTATTCATTTACTGCACCGTTAATTAACAATACAGTACAAATATATATAAACATTATAATAGTCTAAACATTTGTATACACATTTAAAACCAAAAGTTCAAGAGATTGAAAGTTAAGCCATTTAAATATACAGTTTATTTTTAGTTTATATTAGACCTAAAAATCCCTTATTTGAACTTTTGAATTCATTTATCTTCACAAATATAGACATACATTTGGTTTAGATAGACATTTAAAACGCGTTTCTAGTAAACGTTTCTGATTCGAGTAAATCTGATCATTTGGTTTGAGGACTGTCAGATCATAGAACTTAAGCAAAGACCAAAAAACTATTAAAATAAACAAACTTTATGTAGACCTTCGTGTATACATCTCTAATTTAGTGTGTGTTCAAAAAAAGTGTTCATTTATTTATCTGGACATATATGCTCAAATGACTCATTTTATCTGAATGTTTTTACAAAAACTTTTGAAATGCTGTTAGATGTTAAATTAAATTAAATGGGTGAAAAAATAAAGAAACATTTTTTTATGGTCTTTTTTGGAAATGGCCTTTTTTTAGAATCCGTTTTAGGCATACATTAGTTCTGTGTGCACATACGTGTGTTGAATTTCCCTATATAAAAGTTATGCATGTGACCTGAGAAACAGGAACTCAAACAAAAGTCTCTATTGCTGTACTGTCATTACTGTCTATTAGAAACAATTAAGATTTTGAAAGATCCATTTTTTTCTGTGAGCAGAGACTCGTACATTGTGCCTCACAAATCAATAAAGCCAGATATCCTGATGACAAATGCTTTGACTGCTTTATCATCAGAAACGGCCAGCTTTAAAATAATATGACAGCCAGAAATGGTGGCCAGAAAGCAGCACAGGATGAGTGTGTAGTATGCTATAATAAACCTGTCAATGAGAGTATGTTATATAAACGGCCCGTCACAGCAGTGGTAGTCTTCTGAGAACATCAGAAATGGAGTGTGTAGAGAAACAGAGACGTCTGGCCCCAGTCTATCTGACCACAGTCTAAGCCCAGCCTAAACCAGAGGACTCCAGGGAGAAGTGAGACGGCATGTGTAAAATAACAAGAGGCTTTTAAAGACCCCTGACTATGCATCACAGGTTTGGAACATATATAGATTTATTATTCAAATAGAGTGAGTCGGAGCTGTTAAAGTGGTATTATTTGGTTGAAGACAGGGCAGCTTTTAAAATCATATTTGTTATTCAGTGGCCTTTAATGACATTTTGAGATGCTTGTTTATTGTAAAGCAAAGAAAACAAATGGAGAGGATAACTTGCTTTACAGAAATATCTACAAAGATAACTGGACGACATTTGGTACTGTGATATCTCAAATAGTCTCACACCTCCTCTTGAGATACAGAAAACCTATTAAATCTTTTTTGGCGCCAAGATGGCAAAATCTGCTTTTAAAAAGGTGTCAACAATATTAATTTTATTTATTCCACAGAATGTTAGGAGAACATCACTGTTTGTATTCGAGTCTATTTAAAGCAGTTATAAAGAATAAAATATTCATCCAAGTTGGTCTGCAACCTAGACATGATCGATAGACATCAAAACAGTGACTTATAAAATATACACTGTGTTTATGAGCGAAACAAGCAGAAATTCCACAGAAGTAACTCCACAAAAAGAATATAAGCAGACGTAATGTTTGTGTTAAGAAAAACTAAAGAGTATTCAACGAAATCCTTCAAAAATAAAGCACGCTCTATGCTTTCAGAAAGAAGACCTGCATGGCCAGAATTATGACTACACAATATTTCAGTGGGTCTAGCAGGTCATTTGTTTGTTTGTATTGATTTCGCTTTCTTTTTCAACACACGCACGAACGCACATGCACACAAACAAACACACACACAATTCACAACACAACTAGAGGAAAGGTTAAAGAAGAAGAGTATTATATGTAGATTAAAACAACAGTTTATGCACATTATTGCACACATTATTTACTCACCCTCATGTCATGTTTGACTTTCTGTCTTCTGTAAAACAAAAAAGATGATAGTTTAAAGAATGTTTGCAACCCCATAACATAAGGATGGATAATATTTTTGGTTTGGGTGACTATCCCTTTAACAATAGTTGAAAAGAAAGGATATCATCTGTAAAATCGAGCAACTAAAAACAAGTTGTTTTTCGAATGAGAGACGCCATTATGCAACTAGTTTTTATGGTTCTAGACAAGTGTTGTGAAAATTGAGTGAAAAACAGTTTTGCTCCTTGATGGTGTGTGATGGTGTGTGCGGGTCGACGGGCAGACGGTTCAGCTGAGCCAGAGTTTAAGAGGATGGTAATTATGGTAAACCGCACTCACCCTTCACACTCATGTATATATAGAGCACCATCACCTCAGCCCTGTTTTTACCACAAGGGGAATTTTCACAAAATTCCTTTACAAAAAAGTTTTGTAAAACAAAAGTTATTTCAGGAAAGAGTTTTTGATTCATCGCTCTCTATTTAGGATGTGTAGTCATGAAAAAGCACTTTAAAATGAGATCTTGTCATTGTGACTTTTTATAGGAATACAATATTTTCTTAAATACGTCAGTAAAATACCTCCTTTTGGAAGAAGGAATGATGTTAACATTTTACTGGGCACTTTGTATTAACCGAATAAACAAATTCCTAACAATATTAATATTAATATTAATATAATAAAGCAGCTAAAAATATTAATCATCATTTACTGGAGGATGTTGTAAATCTGTGTTTGCAATGGAAAATATACTTTTGTGTGTGTGTGTGTGTGTGTGTGTGTGTGTGTGTGTGTGTGTGTGTGTGTGTGTGTGTGTGTGTGTGTGTGTGTGTGTCTGTCTCTTTGAATGCCAAAGATCTGCTGGTCTCCGCCCACTTTTAAACAAAAAGTAAAAGAGAAACACTTTCTTATCTTTAAAAACTGAACACATTGTTTATGAGAGAGTTCATCAACAGTCATAGGTGGGGCTAAATCAATGTAATGTCAAGTTGCGGAAAGAATGCAAACAGCTCATTCAAGAGGACAGTTGAGATTCACTGGAAAACATATTTAAATTAATGGGTGGATTTTTTCTGTCTAGGGTGGTTCTGTACACACACACCTGTCACTTAATTTGTTTAAACAACTTTTAAAGTGCTGTTTCAGATTACGTTGCCTTTAATTAAAAAACAAAAGTAGTACAAATATAGACACACTAAAAATAACATTTTCCTATTCATATAAAAAATAAGTTTAAATATGTTATTTATAATGTTTCAGTTATATACTATATTTAAGTGTTTCTGTAGCCCAAAATTATGTTAGAAGTTTTAAGGTCAAATATTTGATTCTCAGAAAACCCAAATGTGATTTTCAATGCCCTGCAAGCCAATTTGGATAAATAAAAAACTGAAGATATACAGTCATAAATGCTTATTTATGAGATCAATATGAATACACAGCGTAGATTAGGATGACCAACAATATTCTTTGTAAAATCATACAATCGTACAGTGGTTGCTATGACCTAAAGTTAAAAAGACTTACTTCTCCACAGCACCTCTAACAGGTCTGTGGTCATCTGCGTTCCCGTCCCCTGACCGAGGCACCAGGACTGACCAGAGCATAAGCAACTGTGACTGAAAGCAAGTCAAGGACCAGAGTTGTGCCCTGAGGACTGGATCAATTGTCAAGAATAGCTGACTGGAGATAACCCGCACCGACAGGCCTCATCAAAGAAACATGGCCGTCACAGCGGTTTTAAATCAAGGAGCTGGACGGACCGAAAAGGGACAAGATTGCCCTCGTGTCTGTCCTACCCATGCCGATCCCACACGTGACCCTTGTAGCTCCTCGAATTTTTACTATTCTCATTTGCCATTCTCAGAACGCAGGTGGGCCAGTAGAGGAAGTGGACCAACATTTGCTTTATAATGAGCCACTGGAGCTTTAAAGTGCCGCTTAATGGAAAGAACCTGAATGTCACAGATCTCAACATGTGCGGCACAAATGAGCCAAGTGTAAAACGTAACGACAGGATATCCGGGATTGTCCGCATAAGATTCACGAAGGGCTGCGGTGAAGGGGCTTTGCTTAGATGTGGTCATTTATTGAACATAAGTTTAAGATATGACATGTGCTACCATTTTGCGATACCATATGGTGCAACATATGGCTCTTTAGTTGGTACTGTGCTCACTTCAAGCCATAAATCATCATTTTGATCTGGTGAATTTTATCAAATGCCATTTAGCCAAGAGTATAAAACAAATGCTTAAGTAATGTTCAATAACTCTCTATATTCTAGTACTTAAAGGTGTAATACGTCATATTAAGGAGGATCTAATGACAGAAATGCAATATAATATATAAAGACTGTAAATAATGAATAGTGTTTTTTTAACCTTTGAGTTAATACTGTTATTGCTTTTACTGAAAAAATATAAATGGACAATTTAATACATAATTTAATCGTGAATATTCGTTTCATACAATGTAATACAGTTTTTTTTTCAAATTTTAACAATTCAGCAAGAATAATTATGTTAAAAAAACTTGATTAAATTATGTGGAATCGGTTCAACAACCCATTTTTATAAATGATTTTAAAAGTTAAATAAGAGTAAGTTGAGCCAGTAAAATTCTTTAATTTAATTGTAGCACATAGGGACAAAAAAAACAAATAAATAAAAGCAGAAGTAAATAGCAAACTGGCTGAAATGTGAACAAAAAAATTTTTTTAATTATTATAAACCCAAATTTTTAAAAAATATTTAAAAAATAAAAAAACTTGTGAGGGATTACCTATCGCATACAAGAACGAATCGCAGATGAAAAACTTTTAATATGGGATAGATTTTGATGTGGTGAGCACACATGCACCTGTATAGAGTCACTAACCATATTTAAACAACACAACCATTTTGCAAACAGCTGCTGATAGGAAACTTCCAGTGTCAAGCTTGAATATATGAAGCCATCTGTAGTTTCCATGTTCTGATGCACCTCTGGGACTCCCAGCAGATGGATTCTGTGGAGTGACCACAGGATAAGCAATCTTTCATCGACGGCACCCAAAGAATCACTCCAACTTCAAGATACTACTAGCTGAACGAGGTTTATAGCACCATCCAAAGAAATACTTGAGGTTAGAAGAAAAAGCAAGGGAACCACTAACAACAAATAGACAAGAGGCAGTCTGTCTGTGTCAATACAGTGCACAGCACACATATGAAAGAAAAGTGGAACGAATTCAAACCAAAAGAACTGTAGTAAGAAGCCAAGAGAAGCAAAAGATTTAGGCCGAATCGTTTGGAACTTCGGTCCTCATTGGAAGAAAAAAATTTTATGTGGTTGTGTAGAAAAATGTAATTCCATGGCTTGCTTTTATGATTATAGTGATGGAAAAGAGATGGGCGGATTTCAAATTTATATGACTTTCTAATGCAAACATAAAGATTTTCTGAAGAATGTTGATAACCAAACAATAGCAGTACCCATTTACTTCTATTGTTTTTTTGTTTTTTTTTAAATGTCTGTTTGTTTGTTTGTTTCTTTCTTTCCTTCTTTCTTTTGCACAACACAATTGGAAGTCGATGGGAGCATGAAGATTGAGAACATAATTGAGCATAAGAATGAAAGCTATACAAATTTTAAATGACAGAAGGTGAGTAAATTATACAAAAATTACGAAATTTTCTTTATCGGGTGGACTTTAACTTTAATTAATAAAAAAATATGTAAAAATGATCAGGGTTGCACGGTTTAATAGCATAAACTCTGTGAAGCCTTACCACCGGTGTCAATTTCACAACCCAGGCAAATATTGACCAAGGAGTCATCTCGAATTAACTGTTGTTTTTCATTTCAGAAGGCGTCATGTGAAATGCTATGGCACTCATCCATAGGGAGCTCAATACATTTGATGGTCGTGTGGACAGAGTCTGACCAGTGGCCAACGAGAAGGGTAAGCCTGGGTGTTCTGTGTTTGTAGTTCAAGTCTCGGCTCCGCGGAGGCTGGCGGTGAGACAGAAACCTGTGCCATACCTGTGCTGTTCTCTGCCAATGACTGGAGCCGTCTGCCCTAGCACAGAAGCCTCTCAGGGTCTCTTCTTAGGGCTGATCCGACACCACATACGTGACTAATAGCTCTGGGCTTTAGGAGGCTTTGTAGAACTGTGGTGTGAAGAGCAGTTGACCTGAGGGAGATGGCGAGAGGCAAAGATGATTTCTCAATAAGTCCTTTTTACAAGGAGCAGGCTGTACAGAAGCGAGACCCAAGAAGGCATTGGGCTCCGGGCAGCACTCTTGTTATCTGCCACACGGCCTGGACATGCGGCCATTCTCTCCACGGGTCTCAGCTTTGGAGAAAGTAAAACAAGGATGCGAGAGTTGAAAGGTCCATGTGGCTTTTTGATACAGAGAGAAAGAGAAAAGCGACCACCACTCAGCCTGGCTTCGAATCCTACCAGATTAGAGCTTCCCGTTGTAAACGTCTTATTATTCCAGTCTCTTTGTCCCAGTCATCCTTCCCTAATTAGCGCCTGTTCCCTTTCATTCCCAGTCGTGTCTTGTTCCCACCTGTGACATAAAGAAAAGTGTGAGGAGAAGACAACGGTGGAATGAAGATGAGAAAGGCAAAGCGCTCGGCCCCACAACGCAAGAGCGGAGGGGAGGATGAAGGAGTTTGTCACTTCTCATCTGTGCTTGGATCCAGAGACGCGCAGCATGGAAACACATATAGACTTTCGCTTCAGAGCCTTTGAAAGAAGAAAGCGATGTGGTGAAATTATGCGGGAGGGAGAGGAAAACGCAGGTTTTTGGGATATCATTGTGACCCATATTTGTCCCTGTTTATAATTCAAACAGAGAGGTGTCCTAATGAGTCTCTCATTACTGTAAAGACACCAGACACATCTGAAGCACCTTTCAAGTGAACACCAAATCCAAATTGGACATGTTTACTTTCTTATTACTCACCCTTTCTTGTATTCATCAGTGTATGTTATTCGGAAGAAAAATATTTCACAATATTACTAGGAAGGCTCTGATTTTCTGCTTATACCGCTTGGGCAACATGGACAATTGGATCAGGATAAAAAAGAACACAATAAATATTTTGTTTTATTAATCTTGTATATTAATATATCATTAAAAGTTTGACTTCAAGATTTTGTCATTTCACATTATGTAAAATGCTTTTTGAAAAATTATTAAGAATATGCTATACACGTACTGTACAAGCGAAAAATTTTATATTAATATTTTAATCTGAATGAATTAGCCACATCAACTGGTGTGACCACGATTTATCCTAAATGTATTTGTTTCCTTCATATGCTTAGCACTTCATATTTTGGCCATTGAACACATTTTATTTTCTACATTTTCTACATAATTGGTTGCACCATATTATTAAATGTCATTGACCCACACAAAAATATAATATTATAAATATTTAAGTGATTTAATATTATGATATAACGTAATAACAACCCCCTAAACCATAAGTTACAGCATTTAAAAAGTAAAGATTTGACTACAAATAAACAACTGTGTAAAATATTTTGGGTGTTTGTGTGTGAACTACAGTTTAATGTACCAGATGACAGGATTTTAATAGTCTCCTAATCCCCGCTTTTCTGAGCATTCATAATGTATTTTTCAAATGCTTGCTGACTCACAATATTTAAAAACTAGAGATTAAAATCATTTTCATAGAGATACTGTATAAGCATATCATAACCTCATTGTGCCAGGTGATTCTAACGTTGACCAGTCTGTGGACCTTGTGATCCTTTATAACTGTCTATAAAAACCCTGAAAGAGGGAAAAAGAGAGCTATGGCTATGGCACTGACATTCCAGACTGTTTTTGCCAGCTGTTGGCCTGAGGCCAGCGTGTGCGGTCAAGCCATGTTTACATCTGTCTGGGCTGCGAGCAGCCACAGGTTTCAGAGCAGTGCAGCGGATGACGGGAGGGCACGGGACATCACCCAGACTGTAAACACAAACCATACTCTGATGAACATGTTGAAATCTAGCGGCCATGAACATTGCCCCACTTGTTTATTTCTCTCTGGTTTCTAGATTATTTTTTTGGTTGTTGCTGCAAGAGGATGCAGAACTCAAGTCTATGAGTTGTATTATAGCCTGCCATGGGTTAATACATCGGGACATGGTCTTTTATGTTTTTGTTAAACAATGTGCAGGACTGTAAAAAGACAGAAAAAGTAACAAGTGTGTTAGTGTATTAAAGTGAAAGTTCAGCCAAATATTAAAATTCTTTCCCATACCCTTTTGTCATTTCAAACCTGTGATATTTCAATTAAAATTGGTGGTGACCAAACAATAACGGTACCTATTCGATTCTATTGTGTGCACACAAAACCAATGCAACTGAAGTGGTGGCACTGAGTGAATGGGTAGTTCGTTTATCAACATTCTTCAAAATATCTTCTTCATCGATCTAATAAATCTAAATGACTTGATGATATAAAAACAACTTTGTGTCCCACAAAAGAAAGTCATATGGGTTTGGAACAACACGAAGGCTAGAAAATATATTCAGGATGTGATTTTAAGGTGAACTACTGAAACAGATCCGATATAACCTAAGATACGTAAAGATAAAAGGCCAATGTAGATGCGGAATAAAATTAGAATCACTGGATGTTGAAAAATGATTTAGAAGAGTTTGTTCATCTTATTTCCATAGAGACCTGAGGGAAAGCATGAGAGCAAGGAAAGAAGGAGGGGGAGGCAGATGACTAAAGCGAGGCGAAGCATTCTGTGATTCATATGGGAAATGATACCACAGTGGATAAGAATCCAGAGATCGTTGAAAAAAAACATAAAAGAAAATAGCGATAACAAAAGGAAGATTGTCCGAGAGTTCCTCTCAAGTGTTTTTACTTTCTCACTTCATGTTTGTGATTTCACACATCAGTGTTGGTTAGACTCTTTTATTGCACTTTCTGTTCAATGGCCTAATTTTGTAACAATAATGTGAAAGTAGAAAAAAATGAGGTAGCCCACACAAATCAACACAAAAGTTTTGTGGTTAGTTGCCACTGCGATTTAAGGTATTCCAACTGTTTTTCATGTATCTATGTGCAATTGTTAGGGTGTTGCATAGTTTCCAAGACAAATAAAACTTTGGATGACTATAATGAGATTGGTCCATCCTTTAAAGTAACGTTGTTTTAGAAATATATTAAAGCACTACATATATTAAGGATTAAACTAGATTTATTACACAGAGAAGATAATATTTACAACATTTTTTTCCTTCCTGAAGAAGTTGTCATACACAAACCAAAAAGTTCAGTTTATTTACTACCCTCTTGTGTTTCTTTTTTCGGCAGAACACAGATTTATACATTTTGAAATACGTTAATGAACACAAAATGATGACACCCAGTCTTATTCTCATGTATTATGTGTACTGGATGCAATGAAAGTAATCGGATGCCGCAGCTGTCCGGACCCCAACTCTTTTCAAAATATCTCACATATCAAGTCAAACAGGTTCAAAATGACAAGAGGATGAGTAAATGATGACAGAACAGTCATTTTCAGTGAACTATTAGTTCAAAAGCATATGGTCTACCAATGCAAATATTTAGTTTCTGCTCCTAACAACTTTTAAGGCTTAAGTTGTTAGATATTGAATTAACATAACGTAACATCCCTTAGGATAAAATGTAACTTTAATTTTAATGTTTGGGTGTATATCAAAAACAACTGAATGCAAAAAACGGGATGATGTCTACAGGTAATGCATTTGTTCAGCATCTAAATTAACACACAAAGAGCAACCTTATATTACATGTACTACTTTACTGTCTTCACCAGAGGGAGAACTGTGTAATAGTTCACTGATGCATTCTTCGATGCAAATCACATCACAAAAGTTATTAAAATAAATGCCAAATTCTCCTCAGTGTTTGAGGGATGCGTAGATGAACAATCTGAAGAATAAAACAGCACTAAAAATCTACCAGTAATGACCTCAGTGTGATAAAACACAATTCAATTATCTTTAGAGTTGAGGCATGTCAGCTCAGGTCTGGCAGTCCTGCCTTCATTCATTTGTACCCATTGTTGAGTAAAGAGAGCCCCCTACTGTAAGATCACTCCATCGACAGCTGCACACTGTCCGACTGCTGGTGCTGCTGATCATATTTACGAGCTGTAGAGAAAACAAAAAAATGAGTCATGTTAACTTCCTCTTATAAAGCTTAACAGTACAATTAACAACATTTTTGTTTGAAAAGAACTTTATAAATGGATCTGTTCTTAAATGTATGTCTGATGATACAAGTCCTGTTTTAGGGAATGTAATAAAGTAACTCCTTTTTGTATAGAGCAATTATGTGTTTTGTATTTAATCTATGGAGCTGTGTTATATGGAAAACGAATAAACAAATCTCATAAACAAATCCTATAAATTTTTTTACAAACCCGATTCCACAAAAGTTGGGACACTGTACAAATTGTGAATGCAACGTTGGGTAAGTTTAAAATGTCAAAATTTTATTCGGAATACAAGGTAGCTGACATACCAATGATAAAGCTGAAAAATATAAAAAAACTGAGAAAATGTATAATTTTAGGGGAAAACTAAGTTGATTTTAAATTTCATGGCATCAACACATCTCTAAAAAGTTGGGACAAGGCCATTTTTACCACTGTGTGGAATCCCTTCTTATAACAGATCTGCCTCTGGCTTCACGCTTGTCAGACTCGGTCTCTATCTTCAAAAAACACCTAAAAACTCATCTTTTCCGGCTACACCTAACTCACTTCTTTTCTAACCTACTCACTCTATCAAAAAAAATAAATAAAATACTTTTGTAACTTCTCTCTCTGTGTAACTTGTTGTAGCATAGGTGACTTGTTCACCTATTGTTGTATCGGCTATTTACCGCTTCATTGTCTCCTCGACTATTGTAAGTCGCTTTGGATAAAAGCGTTTGCTAAATGACTAAATGATAACAGTCTGCAAAATCTGGGGATTGAGGAGACAAGTTGCTCAAGTTTAAGAGTAAGAATGTTGTCCCATTCTTGCCTAATACAAGCTTCTAGTGGCTCAACTGTCTTAAGGTCTTTTTTGGCATCCTCTTTATGATGAGCCAAATTGTTTTCCATGGGTGAAAAATCTGCAGGCTGGCCATTTCAGCACCCGGATCCTCTTTTACGCAGCCATGATGTTGTAATTGATGCAGTATGTGGGTCTGGCATTGTCATGTTGGAAAATGCAAGGTCTTCTCTGAAAGAGACAACATCTGGATGTGAGCTTATGTTGTTGTTCTAGAACTTCGATATACCTTTCAGCATTGATGGTG
The DNA here is from genome assembly GCA_033220385.1 of Triplophysa yarkandensis. Lineage (NCBI taxonomy): Eukaryota > Metazoa > Chordata > Actinopteri > Cypriniformes > Nemacheilidae > Triplophysa > Triplophysa yarkandensis. Next base: position 1,864,588 of record CM065667.1, on the reverse strand, counting down.
TCTTTCCAGATGTGTAAGCTATCTATGCCACATGACATGCAACCCATTATAATCAGAGATGCAGGCTTCTGAACGGAGGGCTGAGAACAACCTTGGTTGTCCTTTTCCCTTTTAGTCCGGATGACTTGGCGTCCCAGTTTTCCAAAAAGAACTAAAATTTTTGATTTGTCCAACCACAGAACAGTTTTCCACTTTGCCACAGTCCATTTTTAATGAGCCTTGGCCCAGTGATAACGCCTGCGTTCCGGGATCATGTTAAGAGATTGCTCCATTTTTGACTAACAGAGTTTAAACCGGCAACGATGAATGGCATGGTGAATTGTGTTCATCAACAATGTTTTCTGGAAGTATTCCTGAGCCCATGTTGTGATATCCTTTACGGTAGCATTCCTGCATTCGATGCAGTGTCATCTAAGGGCCGAAGATCACAGGCATCCAGTATGCTTTTTCCAGCCTTGTCCCTTACACAAAGAGACTATTTCATAATCTGAATCTTTGGATGATATTGTGAACTGTAGATGATGATGATTCAAACGGTTTGCCGCCTATCTCTGAGAAACACCTTTCTGATATTGCTCCACTATTTTTCGCCGCAGCAATGGGGTTATTGGTGTTCCTCTTCTCATCTTGACTTCTGAGAAACACTGCCACTCTGGGAGGCTCTTGTTATACCCAATCATGTTGGCAATTTATCTAATAAGTTACAAATAGGTCCTCCAGCTGTTCCTTATTTGTACATTTAACTTTTCCGGCATCTTATTGCTCCCTATCCCAACTTTTTTGGAATGTGTAGCTCTCATGAAATCCAAAATGAGCCAATATTTTGAATGACATTTCAAAATGTCTCACTTTCGACATTTGATATGTTATCTATATTCTATTGAAATTAAAATATAAGTTTATGAGATTTGTAAATTATTGCATTCCTTTTTTACTCAAAATGTATTGGGTTTGAAATAGAAGACATCACACTTGAACAGTCCAGACTGCTGAGCAATGCTTTTGAATTTTTCGTTTCACATGTTACCGGTCACTTGTCTTATCACCTTACATAGTGTACTGGAAGCTTCTGAACCCAAGACAAATTCATTGTGTGTGTAAACATGCCTGGCAAGAAATGTGATTCTGATTCTGATTTGCTGATCGTAGATTAATTTCGACAATAATCTCCGTTAAAGGGATAGTTTAACCAGGACAAAACCATTCCGTCAAAAATACGTACTCTCTTCTAGTTCAAAACCTGTTAACCATTGTTTGGTTAAATACAGAGAAAGATACTTGGATGTATGTTTGAAACAGTAACAGTTCTTTGACCCCATTCACTACCTCGTAGAACAAATCCAGTGATGTGACATTCGCCCAAGTATGGCGACCCATACTCAGAATTTGTCCTTTATGTGGTGAAGCTGGCAGACATATATGCAGTGAAGCCCGGGGTACGGTCTGAGATTCGGTGCCTTGCTCTAGGGCACCCAAGTCATGGCATTGCCCGCCTGAGACTTGAACCCACAACCCAAGGGTCGAACTCTCCAACCACTTGGCCATGACTTTTCTTCAAAATATCTGATTTTGTGTTCCAAAACTATAAAGTTTAAAATCCAACTATACTAATCAACGAGGTCCAAGAAGTGTTCAGGCACAAGCATTCTTCCAAATATCTTCCTCTGTGTTTATCAGAACAAACACATGTCATGAAGCATTGGAACCACTTAAAGGTTTTGTGTGATCCATTGAACTCACCGTGACAGTATTGGGGATTTAAGATGTTTAATAGTTTGTGATGGAAGAAAAAAGGCAAACTCACAGAGTGAATACATTTCCAGTTGTTGTCTAAGCCGAACTTTCTGCAGACTGTCATAGAAGTTCGGTTCTGCTGAGCTTCCGGCTGTCGGTGGCAGCGTGAAGATACGCATAATCTTCCTCTTATTTCTATTAAAACATATATAAGCAATTTAACATATTAGACATTAAATCGCATATAAAATATTGAGTCGTTCTTCATTTGTGTGACTTACTTTCTGGCGTACATCAGCAAAGCGAAGCTGACCAGAATAACCAGCAGATAAACATTAGTGGCCTCATTCCAGGCTTCATGTACGGAATAATCTTGTGATTCCTCGCTTGTCATCACCCCGTAACCTCCCATAATAATTAAATAATTGTTTAGGTGCTAATCTTTATTATTAAACCTCGCGTGCCATTTTAAATCTCCTCTCTGGATGCAGCAGCTACGTATATGCGGTACCGGAAGAGCAGCCATGTGAGATAAAAGTCACGGTACGCACGAGGTAAACAGAGGAGTAATAATCGATTTTCGGGCTGGTGAGTCATTCTGTGTCTCTCTTGTATTTTAATACGAATTAAAAACTCGTTTTGCTAGCAATGTAGATTTAATAAAATAATAAGATTTAGATAAAATAATGTTGCGCACAACTATCGAGTGAGTTCATACGTGTGCACATGTAAGGGGTTGTGTAAAACATTTAATTGAATTTATTTTTATTTTTACTTGCAAAATGCGAAAAATGTTCATCGTTGCATTGTGCTTTTATTTTGACATTCTCCGTCGACGTTGTACACCGGAAGAAAATGCCTTTCATTGATTGGTCGAGCCTGCAAGAGGCGTGTGCGAATAACCGTCGGTGATTGGCTACGGATCACATAACGCAGGCATTGCATGCAGTGTCACAAACATAAACACAAGAAACTACAAGCACGAGTTTGACAATGTCGACCATTTTTAAGGTTATTCAACGCTCCAATTTCGGATCATTGGTAATATTTTACAGTTTTTACTCTTTGTCGTGCTTTGTTCAGATTATGCTAAGAAAGAATGAATGCACTTATTATTTACACAATGTCATACATTGACTTAAGTTCTGACTTAAGTTCCTGTTTGAACTGTCATTATATTGTTTACACTTGACTTTAATTCTGTGTTTTGCTCTTTTTGTGCAAGGAAATGTGCAAAGTTATAAGCAATGTTCAAATGATATTGTGCAAACATCAACTGTGTTTTACAGCACTTCTGTGTCCCTGTAAGCAGAATGTGTGTTCCATCACCAGCTACTCTCACACACTATGGGAGCAGCAGCAGTTCAGAGGGCATCGGCCGGTATCCTGTGCCAAACAAGAAGCATCTTCCTTTTGATATTGTTGAGCTGATGGAGGAGGTCGAACAGAAGGTGTGGCAGTCAAATCATGTGCATGTGTCTCCAGCTGAATAGTAAAACTAGTTGTGTTGGTTTCCCACAGGGTGGATTTCTACCCAATGTCTTTAAGGTTCTTTCTCATCGTCCTGCTGAGTTTCATGCTTTCTTCTCTTACTACAATGCCCTCATGAACAAGGAAAGTGGTGAGACCTTTTTCTGGTTATGAAAGCTACTGAAGTGACTTCCTTTGTACACTTTTGGTCAAAAGTTTTGGGACACTTCATTGAAATATTTATCATTATTAACAAAAAAGTAATACGAATATCTGACATTGGTTTAATAGGAAACATATTTTTTTCATGACAAAACTTTCGATTTCTTGAATAATATGTTTTTTTGAATAGATGACCGAATGTTGATAAAAGAATAGAGAGGGACTCGCTTGAAATTCCTTAATAATCATCTCAGGTTGAGACCTTAAGAAGCTGTTTGAGAAAATTACAGAAAAAAACATTTCTGCAAATTCTAGTCATAAGGACACTACACAAAATATAATATGTTTTATTCTCCTTTTTTATAATTCCCATAGTTTAATTTGATGTATTTCATAAATTTGTTTACTATTATGCTAAAATATAGAAAAAATTCAAATGCATAAGTGTCCCAAACCTTGATTCAGTGCTTATCTGCAAATGGCATATCTGTTTTTTTTCTGGTTTTTATTGGAAGCATAAAAAGAATAAGGATGGAATGCATGTTTTATATTATGTTAGGTGGTCTATCAAAAGCAGATCGGGAGCTGATTGTTGTCGCCACCAGTGCTCACAATCAGTGCCTGTATTGCGTCGTATCCCACAGTGCATTGCACCGCATCTATTCCAAAAAACCTTACCTGGCTGACCAGGTGTGTGACATTTTATCTATACAATATTCCAATGCTAAATATTGTGATTTCATGCTAATTTATTTACTTAGTTGTCACAGGCATTTGTTTTATTTCAAACAGTTTCAAGAACTGAGACACCCTTTGATTTCTCAAAGTGAAGCAACAAACCAAATGTTGACAATAAAAGTTAATGGAAAACAATACTCATTCAATACACAGCAAACACAAATTGTGAATAAATAAAATGGAACTAGGAGCAAAGTTTAACCTGTTTAACCTTTGTGATGATGGGTAATGCATATCAATAATAACTTTTCTAACAAATATGTTCCTCAAAATGTCAGCAACTAATGTGGTCAACGTTAAACTTTCCGCATCATGTTTAAATTTTTAGCTTGTGCTGATGAGAGTTTAGGAGAATATAATACAAAAGAAGTTGGGTAACCATTCTTTAACAGAGGCTTGTTTCCACTATAGATACATTAACAATGATAATATAAGTCATATTTGAGTGGGCTTGTAATTTGGTTTCGCTGAATCTTTCTTATCCCACAGGTTGCAGTGAATTACAAAGTTGCAGAGCTGACTTCCCGTGAGCAAGCCATGCTTGACTTTGCTATGACAGTATGCAGGAGCCAAACGGTAACTGAAGAACATTTCAGAACCCTGGAAACACATGGGTTTGATCGGGAAGATATCTGGGACATCGCTGCCATTACTGCCTTTTTCTCCATGTCCAACCGCTTGGCCCACCTGACTGATATGAGACCTAATACAGAGTTCTACAACATGGGCCGAGTGCCAAGAGACAAAGCAAACCCTTCCGACCAGAAGGGGACAGGGGATTAGACTCTAAACAGTTCAAAATTTCACATCACATGCATAAAAACTGTGAAATTAAATATAAAAGTGGTTGTGAAAAAGTATCTTTCTGGTATCTGTCGCCATTTTTAAATTATAAGTCACCTTTGTATCCTATAAATTGCATTGTTTCTTCGCATTGTCCTGACAATGTGAATGAATTTTTTGCAATTTGTCTGAATGAATTGGATGGTATTTGCCAATGCTCCAGATAATATCTTAATATCCAGCTGCAGAAATACAGGAATAAAATATATATTTACTACAGAAATATGACTCACATGGATGCTTTTAGCAATGGTTTCTGACTCACTTTTACTATGATTTTTATTTTATTATTTGAGCAAACAACATTAACAGTAATCATGTTATTTCTGACTTAAATGGCTTAAACAATCAAATAAATAAAACACACATTGACCTAATGTAGCAAAACAACCCTTGAGTTTTCTTAAACTGTCTGTATAACATAGATACCTTTTTGATGATTTTTTATCAAATAACCCTGGTAAAACTTAACATACTAAAATATATTTGAAAAACATTAACGTAATGCTAAGTATACTGTAAATCTATTTACATATGATGTATGTACACTGTGATTGTATTTGTGGTATACTAAATTGGTATACTGAAAGTCTGCTAAATTAAAACTAATTTTGTACTTGAAATAGTGCTGAAGTTCAAGTGAAGTCACGTCAAATCACCTTTATTTATATAGCGCTTTAAACAAAATACATTGCGTCATAGCAGCTGAACAACATTGGTTAGTAATACAGTATGGGCATAATGCAAAATGATAGTTGAAGGTAGTTCATCGTTGCATTCAGTGATGTCATCTGTGTTCATTTGTCAATTGTGCATTCATTTTTAATAAAATCAACGATATGTCTGTAAATGAAGTGCTAAGCAAGCAAGAGGCAGCGGCAAGAAACCAAAACTCCATTGGTGACAGAATGGAAAATGAACCTTGAGAGAAACCAGGCTCGGTAAATGGGCCAGTTCTACTCTGACCAGACGAAACCAGCAGTTTAATTCCAGGCTGCAGCAGAGTAGAGAAGAATCATCTGTATCCTGTGGTCTTATCTCGATGGTCGTCTGAGGCAAGGTCTTTGCAGGGGATCTGTACCCGGGACTACTTGTCCCACCAAGCCACTAGATCCAGGTCAGATGGGCATTGCAGTAACGCGGATTCAGTACGTACCCAGACCAGGTTGATCGGGAACTAGAAAAGCCCTCTACAGCCCTGAAAGAAAGCGGAGACCAGGACCACTACAGCCCCAGAAACAGATCCCCTGCAAAGACCTGGCCTCAGATGACTATCGAGATAAGACAACAGGATGATTCTTCTCCACAAGAATCACAGATGATTCTTCTCTAGAATTGGAATTTAACTGCTTGTTCCGTCTGGTCAGAGGAGAACTGGCCTCCCAACTGACCCTGGTTTCTCCCAAGGTTCGTTTTCCATTCTGTCACTGATGAAGTTTTGGTTCCTTGCTGTAGTCGCCTTTGGCTTGCTTAGTTGAGGTCACTTCATTTACAAAGATATTGTTGACTTGATTGAAAATGAATGCAAAGACACTATTTAAATTGATCAGAGGTCATCAAGGAATTAGAAATTAATACACAGACACAATTTAAACTGAACAGAGATGCCATTTATTTACATAGCGCTTTAGACAAAATACATTGCATCAAAGCAGCTGAACAACATTAACAAGTGAAACAGTGTGTCATACTGCATAAGGCATTACATTATTGAATTCGAGGGGAGGCCATCTCTGTTTAGTGTAAATAGGGTCTGTGCATTCCTTTTCAATTCGTTGATGTCCTCTTTGTTTACATTAAATAGTGTCTGTGTGTTCAAATTCAATCAAGTCAACAATATCGCTGTAAAAGAAGTGACTCCAACTAAGCAAGCCAGAGGCAACAGCGGCAAAGAACCAAATCTCTATTTGTGACAGAATGGAGAGCAAACTTTGGGAGAGACCAGGCTCGGTTGGGAGGCAGTTCTCCTCTGATAAGACGAATCCAGCAGTTCAAATCCAGGCTGCAGCAGAATGGAGAAGAAACATCTGTGTGCTGTGGTCATATCCCGATGATTGTCAGAGCCAAGGTCTTTGCAATGGATTGGTATCCGGGGTGTTCTTGTCCTGGTCTTGGCTTTGTTCGAGGGCTGTAGAGGGCTTTTCTAGTTCCGGACCCACCATCTGGTCCAGATACATACTGACTCCGGCTTAATGCAATGTCCTGCTAATCCGGGTATAGCCTGGCATTAGTGGCTCGGGGGAGAGCTAGGCGTAGTTGGGGAGCCAGTTATACTTTGACAAGATTTTAACCAGTAGGTCAATTCCTGGCTCTAGCAAAGTCGAGAATCATCTGTCTCATGTGGTCCCATCCCGATGGTCGTCTGAGGCAAGGTCTTACAAGGGATCTGCATCTTGGGTTTTAGTCATCCTGGTCTACGCTGTCCTTCCAGACTTTAGGGGTCCTTTCTCCAACATCTGCTCTGGATACATACTGGATCCTGGGTTTTTAATCTAGATTTATACTGCAAGAGTGTATCTGCCTCCCAAACACTATTAGGTAATTTATTCCATAGTTTAGGCGCCAAGTTGGAAAAGGATTGCCGCCATGATATTCTAGGTATTATCAAATTACAACAACCACCTAATAAAGTCATTACAATAATCTAACCTTGAGGTCATAAATGCATGAATTAACATTTCTGCATTTGACATCGAAACATAGGCCGTAAAACCCAATTTAGATATGTTTTTGAGGTGAAAAAATTGGGTTTTACAAATGCTCGATATGTGGTTTTCTAAAAAAAGAATTCTATCAAATAGCACAACTCAGTTCCTTACTGATGACAAAGAGTTTACAGAGCAGCCATTAATTGTGGACACACTGGTTTACTTATCAATGTTGTACAGCTGCTTTCAAGCAATGTATTGTGTTTAAAGCGCTATACAAATAAAGATGGCTTGACTTGACTAAAAAGTATTGAGTATAATTGTGAGGATACTATTTTTTCTAGTATCTTGGACAGGAAGGATTGGTCTATAATTAACTAGATATTTGGGGTCAAATTTTTTTTTTTTTTTTTGATGAGATGAATAATGACAGCCAGTTTTTACAATTCTTTGTCTTCTATAGTAGAGAATGAGTGAAACTGTTACTCAGGGGGTTTCAAAGCTCACTGTCTTATGCAATACTGTAGCTGCGGCTGAATGGTAACAATTTTATCTCTAATAGTGTCGCTTTTAAAAGTAAAGAAGTTCATAAAGTCATTACCGCTGTAATGCTGGGAAATGTCAACCCTTCAACTAAAGATACATTCAAGTCTATTTGATATAGATAAAGTGGAAATATTGTGAGTATATTTCAGGGTTTTATCCTTATCAAATTGAAATGAAACAAATTTTTTCATAACACAGGCTTAACGTTAAGAAATGTGCCTTGCCAAAAAGTATAACTAAAAACAAAGTTGTAGTCAGAAAATGTGTTAGTACATATAAATTCTTAAATTCTTTTAAATGATTACAAATTGCTCTTAGGAAGGTGATAAGCAGGGACTGAATTGTAGTTTGTAACCGATGCAGTGAGGTGGGGCAGATAGTATAAACCCTTTGTAACCCCATGAAAAAAGATGAGACAACAACAGCAGATGAAATCAAGAACATAACTTTTTGAGAACCTGGCTGCCAGATTTACACGCCATACTTACCAATGTTAAACTTAAGGTAGGTGAAACAGAAAGGATGGCAATAAGTCCTATAGTTTATGAAATTTATGAAAACGTGTGGCTCTTTCCTGCAGCTTAATTTTTGGGGATACAGAAATGTGTATGACAGCTATCAGTGGGATTTGATATCTGTAAGCAGAGTCTTTTTCTGATTGCAAGCTATTTACTTAAATTCTCAAAAAGTATGAAAGAAATTAGTTTGGTTATTCTGTTTATTTTAGATGGTTTAAATTCAAAACATGAATTTTTATGAAACCCTTATGTCGTTATTTACTTAAACAATTTAGTTTTGTAGCAAGATTTACAGTCACTCCAGCCTACATCAAATCTTACCACATTTTGAACATAACACTCTCTGTTCCATTAATCTTTCAACGGATCTTTCGAAAAATCCTCTAGGTTCTTTTCAATCTTTGTTTAACCCCTTTTACAATCAAGATGTGCCGGGAAATCAAAGAATAATGCAGAACGAAACTATATGATGGTTGAGAAATATTCTCCTCTCTACCTAAAACATGTGTCCGGTAGTGTCAGAATTGTCTGGAGAATCACAATATTTTAGGAATAAGATAAATAATAATGAGATACAAGGACTCAAACAGTACCCAAAGAATCTGTAGATTGCAGACAACTTAATAGGTTCCTATATCATCTAATCTTTACCTAAAATCGCACTACCTTCTGCATCTATTGGTGATTCATGAGGTGTAATATGGATGTGCTGCATTTCACCTTCGATACATGTTATTGTTGAATTATATGTTCATTTGCTGTCTGAGAATGCTGAATATTTGGTCTGAATAAGACCTTGAAGTAATTGTTATTTTTAACCGAGCCTGTCAATAATGTGTTAGCTTGAGATTTGTTTATATTTGATATTTGTAAAGTTATTTGTTCATTACCTTTTAGTTAACTGGTTGTATAACAAAATATAACACAATGGCCTATAAATTGTATCAAAAATATTTATAACAACATTACACAAGTGAAAGGTACATGTGCCTATAAAAGGTAATGTGAAAACATAACAAAAATTAGCTATAGAGAGCCTTCATGTTTTAAACTATATACATGTTTCCCAAAATGGATCTTATTTCATATATTGATGAATTTGATTAACTTGTTCCTGTGTCCTGAGCTCCGGAGGGGCGAAAGCAGGGGGCTGTGAAAATAGTTCCAGTTTTACATAACCACAATGAATGTTTGAACTGAATCAATTATTTTTCAATAAAACCTCATCATTACCTGATCATAGTCTGATGGAGGAGCACATGGGACTGAACTGTAGTATGCTGGAGCTGCAGTCGGAACAGAAAGATAACTTTGTGCAGGTGTACCCATGCTGTGGTTTGGTGGAGCTGAATACGGGACTTGACTGTATGCTGCAGGCAGCATGTACATGACTGAACTAACAGGTTGAGATGAGGCAGGGAGGACTGAATGGTTAAAAAGCCCAAAATTGTTGACTGGCACAGTAGAGCTCACGTAACGGACTGCAACACTTCTTGACTGAAAGAGAGTCACAAGAGAAAGCTGTGATTTCGTTTCATCAGATTATGTTTTGAAATGAAAACATTCTTACCCTTGGTCTCCAGCAACATGAGCAAAAAGCTGATGCAATAACAATGGAGAAAATCAAGATAAGAACATCACCGACAATAAATACAATGCCAGGAATCCCCCATATCTAAAGTGAACAGCGAAGACAAGATGATTGTGAATAAAACACTGGATAGTGAGAAAAAAACAGAAACAGCAAAATGGGAATTGTATGCAACACTTACGGAAGCGATATACCAGTGGAAAAAAATGGAGATGGCAATTGTTATTATATTTATGTAGCTCAAAGCATGTGAGGTTTTGACCTATAATAAATAAATAAAAAGTTACCACAAAATACCATATAAACAAAATGTATACTTTTATTAACATTATGCATTCCTTGAAAACTATAACATCGCCATTGTGTGAGACTTGTACAAATGTACGATAAGGTCCTCAATTAAATGAACTTTAAAATTACTTTTCTATTTTTTGGGTGCCCAAGGGTAAATGAAACAGAGCAGTAATTAAAAATGCTCTTTACAGTTTGTTTGTGGATATACGTACAATTAATAGATTTGTTTGCCCAATCCAATTTAACCATAATTAGGCAAACCTACTAACCTTCTATTCTAATCTATTAATCTCATTAAAATATACATTGTGTACAATTATTAGGCAAGTGATTGTTTTGACGACATTATTTTATTATTCATTTTTTAAATAATTTCTTAATCCAAGCTTTATAAAACTGAATGTTTATAGGATTTATTCAAGGTAGTTTGTTGTCCTCAGGAGAAATGGTCTAGAGAAGAGATTTAAATGACTCCGAAAAGGGATGCAGCATATTGGAGCGTGATCACAGAACCATGAAAAGTATTTTAACAAATAGTCAACAGGATCGGAAGAACAGTGTCGAGAATAAATGTCGCACACGAACTGCCAAAGATTGGAGAAGAATCAATCATAAACCTACCAGGAACCCATTATCCTCCAGTGTTCCCATATTTCACAACTGTAACCTTCCTGGACTGTCAAGAAGTATGAGGTGTTCAGTTCTTAGAGACCTGTCCAACTTAAGAAAGGCTGAAAGCCGACAACCTCTGAACTAGATCCATAAGTTATAACTTAAAGAATGGGTCAAGAAATATCTGAAGACATTTCAAAGGTTTGGTATACTAATGAGATGAGAGTGACTCTTGACAGACCCGATTGGAAGGGCCCATGGTTGGATCAATAACGGACACAAAGCTCCACTTTGACTCAGAGGCCAGCATTGTGGAGGTGGAGCACTGGTATGGGCAGGTTTTATTTAAGATGAGCTAATTCGACATTTTGGTTGAAAATGGATTTATAACCAACTCTCAAGCTTCCTGCCAATTTTAAGAAGACACTTTCTTTCTTTTTAACTTGAATTTTAAGGGACAACAACGCTCCATCACATGCATCAAAGTACTACACTGTGTGGCTTGCCAATAAAGGCCTTAAAGACGAAAAAAGATTCACATGACCTGACTAAAACCTTATTGAGAACTTTTGGGCCCTTCTTGAGAAAGAAATTTACAGTGACATTAAACAGTACACCTCTCTGGACAGTATCTGAGAGACTGTGGTTAGGGCTACATAAAAAGTTGATTCTTAAGAGATCAAGAAACTGATTGGCTGGAAGGCTTGTTACTGTTATTAAATAGAAGGGTGGCTATATTGTTTACAGAGGTTTTTTTTCAATTCTGAAATCTTTTTATTGTAAATTTTGACTTAGTTTATTATTCTTACTTTAACAGGTTGTTTATTATTCTCACATTAACAGGTGAAAATAAAGAAGTTTGATGAGAAAATCTTTGTTTTTCATTTAGTTGCATGGTAAATATGCACACTGATAGTTGCCTACTTACGGTGTGCATGTAGGTATTCTCTACATACAGATATTTGAGTTTTTTTTAAACATTTAATTGACCAAGAGCAATGTTATCGTACAACAAAATGAATCCTCAAAAATACGACTTGCATAACATTTTTGCATTCAGTGTGGGAAATTAAAATATTAAGATTCACTAGGTTCCTTTACTCACCAGACAAACATTATGTTTGCTTGCAGCCAAGACTATTACAGATCCTGTCAAAATGTACTGCAGAAAGTAAAACAACCTTTAGTGAGCATTTGATCACTGCCCATACAATAGTAATATGTTCTAATAAATGTATGTTTGACAACTTACAATCAATGGAAATACAATAAACCAAATAATTTTGTAAGTTATTATAAATACTATCATTACTAATGACACCAACATTTCCAAAACCTGTAAGACAAAGCATAAGATGTCATTATTTTTTATATTGATATAAAAGTTTATCTAAAACCATCAAATGTCATGTTTTAAGGAAAACCCCAGTTTTCTTTTTTAACAAAATCATTGTTTCATTATCATACCGCAAAAACCTTTGGCTTGGTCCTCAGGAATACAGAGACTTGATATGGCACATCCTGTTGAACTGGGTAAGCTATCATGGTTTCAGTAAGATTTGAAATCCTTAAATACAAAGAGGATTGTGTTTACTGTCAGCCCTGCTAAAACCCAATACTATTACATGAACTAAAAGCTGTAAACAACACTACCGACCCACACATGCCATTTCACTTTCCTTAAATCTAAATTATTTGCCATTTTATGAATTGGAAATTTTATGTTAGGGATGCACGATTATACCAAAAACCCTTTTTGTCAATTATTGGCCTTGAAATTGTAATTGGGATTTTTAATGTCAATGAATAATTTTACATTCAAATTTCTCTCTGTGATGCAGCTGCGTGATATATTCTAAACTTCAAAAACCTAACAATATAATGTAAATAGCAAATAATAATAAAAGTTATATCGTTAGTAAAAAATCCGAAATGAATAACCCAAGATCAACTTCTTTATTTTACAATCTCTGATTCAGCACTGTATTAAGTGCCCAACGGCAAATATACAGCTTTTATTGAGGCCTTTCGCAATTATGTAATTGTATTACCTGTAATTATAATCCCGATTAATTTACGACCAATTGTGCAGATCTTATTTTGATGATGTTTTTTATTTTAGTTGTTAGATTATTTTAAAAAGCAGTATAAATATAACTTAAGTTTGCCCTTAGGTTTAACCTAAAGAGTTCCCTTAGATTCACCCAAAAGTAAATTTCTGTCTTCGTTTGGAGGTCAAATGTGTGTACATTTCCTTGTTCTGTTCTTGAACACATAGGACGACAAAAAGTTATGGTGAACTTTCACAAGCATTGTCATTTCATTCCTTTTATGGTAGTCAATGGGGTCTAAGACCTGTGCAGTTGAAAGCATCTGTCCAAAAGTATTCTCTGTGCCCATCCAAACAAAGAAATGGAAGCGGGTTAAGAACAACTAGAGAGTGAGTAAATCATAAAAGAATTTGTATTTTGGGTGAACTATCCCTTTAAGTTTTTCTCTTGTGTGTGTGTGAACCATGCTGAAGTGTCATTCTTAAGAAAAACGTCATGCTGATACTTGTAGCAACAGAACCCCCAACTTTTATTCACAATCAATACTTGTGTTTAACAAACACTTGAATGGAGATGAATGTATAAAACATGTTATCTAAAGTTATACATTTATGTGTGCTTAAAGACACAATATAATATAAAAATAAAATATATTAATCTAGCCTAGTTTACTTCATCACTTTAATTCATCTTTCTATGTAATAAACAAACTTAATTTTAATCAGCATGTGACAAATTAAAAAAACATTGAAGTATTTATCTTAATCCAACAGACCTGCGTGCTGCTTGGCTGTCGTTGCTCTCTTTTACTTTCGTTTTGCATCTCGACAGACTTCACTTTCCGGAGAAAGCAAGGAGGAGAACGAGATGCTTTCCTGAAACTTACATTCTAACTATTTGCCTTACAGCTCAACTAATATTGCATAGATTTGTGTCAAGGTTTGGAGTGATACTCGTTTTGGTAGGTGTTTAAACCCTCTCTAGATTCTGCTTGGACAGAAGTTGTGTGTGTTTATCAATGCTAGACACCCAACATCATTACTTCTCAGATGAGACCAATACATACAATTATAATGAAGATTATTTTGTCCAGTTTTCAGATCAGTGTCCACAATAACTCACTGCCTTCAATAAATAAATAGAATATTAGTATGTGAATAACAGACTTTATACTCGAAATCAAGTCAACAAAAATAATGTGAAAACAAGATATGCATCCAAATATTCAATACAAATATAGTCGAGCCTTGAATACTGAATACAGAATAATGTTTTATTCATCAGTACCTTGATAGTTCGAGATAGGCAAACACTGTTTATTACATCTTCTATCAATGTACTATATCTGTAAAATCTTTCGGGCTTCTGTACAGTTTGTATAAATATGGGCTTTGAAATACCTTCTATTGTTTGGCAAAGTTTTCTTCAGATTATGTTTACAGCTAATTTAAAATGTAAATGTAGAAAAGTTTTGTGAATCACTATAACTTACTCACTATACAGTACAACTGTATGCGCTGTGTGCAGCGTCTACTACACAAAACATTGAGTAAATAAAATGCATTAAATTATTAGAAATACAAAAAGTAGTACATATAAGTAAAGTTTGCCTTTAACAGGTAACAGTGTGAACTTAAAATATCCCAGACCCAGAGATGATCTTTACCGGACAAAGTCATATTATTATACAGTGGTCAACATTTGGAACAGGTGGATCAAAAAAGTTATCAATACAGTTTTTACAAAGCCAAGAACTGGTATTGTTCTAGTTTCATAAGTACTTTTATAAAACTCTTTTGTATTTCACAGTCTGACGGATGGAATTATGTTGTTCTTTAAGCACAGATGCTCATTAATACATTTGTTTCTTTTATGAAACTTATTATGAAAAACAGCAAAACTATACTCAATTTGTTATCTAACTTCAAATGACTACTGAAGTATAACCTGGTCATAGGCTGGTGGTGGTGCAGTCAGGACTGAACTGTTGAAAGTTGGAGTTGCAGTCAAATCTAGACTGTTATATGGTGGAGGTGCAGACGGGATGACAAACACGACTGATTGTGGTGAAGCAGTGGTGTCCGAGTGGTTCAAAAGCCCAATACTGCTCAAAGGCACAGCAGTGCTCACGTCACTGCATGCAACCCCTCTTGACTAAAAGATAGAGGGACACCAGTGAATGAAAGTCTGCAATACTGTGTGTTCAGTAAAGACACTTTAGAATTATTTGTAAGTTTTACCTTTGGCTTGCAGCAACATGAGCAACAAGTTGAGGCAACAATAATGGAGAAAATCAAGACCAGAAAATCACAGACCATAAGGATTATCCCAATCAACCCGAATATCTAAGTGAACAATGTAGGCAAGATGAATTAAAAACAGATCAAGATTTAGAGAATAAACAAGAAATCTATATGCCAGACCTTGCTAAATGTAAGCAAGAGTTGTAATCTTCACACTTACCCTAGTAAATCCAGTAAGGAAATAGCGAAAGGAAGTAATAATTGTGAAAATATTAATAAAGTTGAAAGTCTGCGACGTTCTGACCTACAATAAGATAGATTTGGTTAGAAAACAGTTATTATTACTATATTATTATAACTATAGTTATCATTTTTACAGCAAAACTTTAAAAATAACATCAAATTATTTTTTTTGTGATCACCGAAAGAAGGACAATTTGGTGATCTTTTCCATTCATTTATCTCAAATATATAAAAAGGTAAATATAGACTAACCAGACACAGTTTCGGTTTGCATGCGGCAAAGACTGTTAGAAAACCAGTTAAAATGTACTGGAGAGAATGAAAGAAGATGAAGTCAGCGTTTACTTAATGTCCACAGTTATATAAATATTTAAATAAATTACGTACCAAAACCGGAAACACAACAATCCAAGACCCAGTAATCAGTAAACTAACTGATGCCACTGATCCCGCCACTATTTCCAATACCTGTAGGACAAGTCATAAAAGGATATTTGAGTCTTCATATGATCAGATCTCATGAATAATTCAAGCAGTTTAATTTCAGTAAACTTGGGTCCCTGAAAATTCCCTGAGTAGTTGAGTAGTTGTAGTGAAAATCTTTTCACCTGGATTACTGAAGCACTCCAGTACTCATCAAGGTACCTTAGTTTACAAACAAGGTTTCTGCTGTTTTACTATAGTGACACTATGGTTATTTTACAACAGTATAGCTTACCCCCAAAACTAGTGACTTGATCTTCAGAAATTTATAGATTTCTTCATCATAGACTGGAGAGGCCCTCATGGTGTCGGTGGGTTATGATACCTTCAAACATACAAAAAGAATCATGTTACTGTCTTTCATTAAGCTCGAGGCTTAAACTCCCTGTAATAGAACTGGAAAGAGAAAGTTAATTGATGTATTGACATCATTTTAACTGGGAAAAACAATATTAAGTTGACCTGTAACAGACCCCACCCACACCCTACTTTGCGGCATTCGTCACACTTTACATGATCCTGTAAACAATCCCATTTACAAAACTAAGAAGAGATGTTTGCGTTAATTATTTACATTTAAACCGCTATTGTCTGGATACCGCGATTCCGAAATTGTGGGGCCCTTTTCATGTGACTTTTTCGCATTCTTTTTTCTGATGATTCTGACACCACATTAAAGCAGTAATGTTTTTCAAATTTATGAGCAATCATATGTGTCTGTGTCATAACACCAGTGGACAAATATTTCAATTCACAGTTCAGGCATTTAAGGGGCACCGAAATGAGGCACTGAAACTTGCATTCTGATTTGGCCCGGTACAAAAGGGTCTTATAGGAACCACCCCAAACTCTTCCCACAAAGTTAGGAGCATGGAATTGTTAAAAAATCTTAAAAGAAATCAAAGCTCCCTTCACTGAAACTAAGGCTCAATGTCGAGCTTCTGAAAAAACAAACCCAACATCATGATCCAACCGACCTTACTGTTGGCACAGTGCAGTCAGGCAAGTACCATCAAACCCTGACTCATCTATTAATTGCCAGTGCCTTACACCACTACACCCAACACTTGATGATGTACGACCTGAAAGCAGCTGCTCTGCGATGGAAACCTATTCTGTGAAGCTCCCTAAATTCTGTTCTTGACCTAATCTGAAGGCCACATAAGCTTTGGAGGTCTGTAGTGATTGACATCTGCTAACACTATTGAGGAGGACTAAGACACTAAGTAGACCACTAAGAAAAGGCATCGACACTGACACTCAGGGAGCAAAACTTATTACAAACACTATCCCAAAAAAGATACATACAATCCACCGGCAATCCTTAGGCAGGCCAGGTGTAATGTTTTTTCTGAACGATTGCCCAGTTTAGTCCCATTAAAGCATTCACTTCAGAGAGTGCCTCTTGTGCACGCAAGACAAATTCACTTCAAACCTGTGTCACAACACACATAGAGTAAAAATATAATAGATATGGGCAATCTATTTGTTACAACCTCCATAATCAACTTTGATTGATGTTGGGTCAGTCTTCGTCTAAGGAGACTGTCTAAGAGGGTATTAAATTCGAAAGGGTACTCCCAATATGACTGAACAGCTTTATGCCACGCACCTCGGCTTGCTCGCAGTCTATCCCACCTCAGTTCAGCTCTCACATTTCAAGTATTGTCCCCACCACTACAGAATTCATTCACACTCAGCTGACATCTTTTCGTCTGTTCTCACTGCCGCTACAGCACTCGATCTGACATCCACTGAGCCATACACTTATCCCCGCATCATCTTCAACAGATGGATTCCACTCACTGCGTAGCAAAGCCCTACAAACTTATTCCACCATTACTTGCATCAACAGTCAAGTGTGATAGTCCATTAAAGGGGTTTCAAACTGGGGTACCCCCAGGGGGCCACCAAGGTTCTATGGGGTCCCCAGAAAATAAAGAAAGAAAAAGCCTTATAAAAAATTTTACCGACACATTATTTGTGTTTTCTTTCATACATTTTTATATACATTTTTAATTTTTTTGTCTCTTTCCAGTGAGTGCTAGACTAACGATTCTCACTACAGAACAAATTTTAGAAAAGGGGTCCATCATAGTTGGGGCGAGAACTCCTCTATAAGACACTTTTTAAAAACAAAAATACAAAAATATAAAAACAAAATACTTACTTAGAATATTTACCCTATTTTGGTCCCCTAACAAATATAGTGTAATGCATTATAATAACACTTATTAAACTAAATTAAAAGAAATAAAAACTTATTAAGCTAAATAAAAGAAAAGAATGTTGTTTGATTTTGTTGGTGTTGTGTAGATCAGAGTCACCAAACAGCTCACAGCAAATGTTTGTCATATTTAGAAAGACGGATCGCACCTCAAGCAAGGCATTTTCAGCGTTTTTCCTCTTATATTCAGCATTATTACAAGTACTTGACGAACCTAAAACCTGTTTTTACAAAGAAACACTTGTTATACGTTGTACTTTACAAATGTTCATACTTCAAAAGTAACCCGGTCTAAAAGAGAGCGTTCACATCCTTAGCTTTAAAGAAAACGATGCTTATAAATCTAATCTGGCGTTTTTTGCGATGGACGAGCTGCTCACGTGACTCGCTGTAAACTTCAATCTGCTTTAATTTCGTCTCAACGTGAAAATGTTTTAATCTTTTATAAGTTCATATTGTTTGAGTTACCTGTGCTGTTTCTTTTGTCGTTGATTTTTTAACTTTCATTTTCATCCATGTGTTTCTGTTTGGGCAGACTCCACCTTTCCGGTGTTCCTGCAAGAGCTCTATGTCATCTTGTAGAGATTACATATGTTAGATAGAAAATATCTTCCCACCATTTTTAAACGTTCAGATTTATTAAAAAATATATTATAATGTTATGAAAACTTGTATGAAACTGTTTTGAATTAAATGTAAATTAGTGCAACTTGGGTTTTGTCAGGGCAAAACTGCATGTTACAAATGTTACACCCATTCTATTGCATATTCTAGAGGTTTCACATCCTTATGTAACCATGGCATCTCATCATTTTGCCCCCCAGGCTCTTGGTGTGCTCTGAGAGACTGATGCGGTTACCAGGCAACCGCTCTTGTAGCTGTGTCCATCTGAGGCCGGAGTGGGGGGTTGTGGCTCTACAGGATGCTGAGCTGCTCTCCTATTGGCCACAGTTTCATGACAAGCCAAATGATTGGGCAAGTGCCTGTCACTCTCATGCTCAATGTGCTGTGCTCCAGGAGGAGGAGTCCATGCAGCAGAGCTGTATCCCTCCCTCATTCTTCTGCACAAACATCAGTATGCCCACACACAAGTCCAGCTGTCATGTGTTTACCTCTGTTTTCAGGGAAGCAAATCAGGAATGAATGGAACAATGGACTCATCTTGGTAACTGAGCCGACACAATCTTTCTATTGTATCACTTGGTGGAGTCTATGTTTGTGTGGGATAGGGCTGTGTGCGTGGAGTAACCCCTCATGTACCCCCTGACGCTTTGCAGTGGATGCTGATGGATGAAAAATGGATGGCGTGATGCTCATTCATCAAACACATGCCTCTCCCCCCTTCAGCAATAGAACCACATGAACATATCAATGTCTGAATACGACTGCTAACACAGCGATGTGACAGAAGGTGAGATATGTGTTTTTTCTTTGTGTGTGTTTGTCTTTCTTGAGTGTTAACAAGCGAGCAAAACAATCTTCGCCCGTTAGGCCTAAAGCATGTGATGTACGATACAAAGATTTACATGTATTTAATATGTTGTTTGTATTTATATTTGTATTGACAGCTCTTTGCGGTTGCTGTTAATCTCTGTTAGTTAAAACATTGGTAACAGGTCTCAAGTCTTTCACTCACATTATTATGATGATTATGTAACTCCGCCTCTTTGCAGGATTGGTAGAGCTGCAGCCCTGCCCGTGGTTCTGTCCCAGAATGCTGAGTCCAGTTCTCTGTTCAGACCTAGCGGCCCTGGAGCCGGACTACACCGACGGTAACATTTACACACCCACTTACAGCTATCCAATCTTGTTTGCATCAACATCACCACTCAAAAGTTTGGCACACTCTAAGGATTTGAAGATATTTAAATAATGTTCTTAAATCTGATATTTTGAGTGTGACCAACTGTCCACTCTTGTTTTATCCATTTCTGTAGTTTTGATAAGATGTTAAAGGGATGGCTTATCCAACTATAAAAAAATTCCGTCCTGAATTAACTGTGAATAAAATCTTTGATAAGTTGAACACAGAGAAATATATTTGGAAGCATGTAACCACATACTTCTTAGAAGTTGAATTCCATTGATGGTAGTCAAACGTGCCTCTGTATTTTTTGATGTCCTGCATATTTCAAAATATTTTTCCAAAATTCAAAAAGTAATTTTCCAATGGTGGCCAAGAAGTGTTTGGTTATAAATAATCCTCTGAATATTTTTCTATGTGTTATCAATACAAATACATTTATACAGATTTGAAACAACCCAAATGTGGGTAAATGATTTGGGGTACATTTTTGATGGAACACTTCAAACTCTTGACTGGTACACTACAAGACGTTTACACTGGTGCCCACAAACAAATTGAACATGCACAGCATGAACTAGTTCAAACTGTTTTTGTTTGCTTATACAAATATATGCCATGCTTTGGCAAAAAAACGTGTTTACACTGGTATTTAAACTTTAACACTACTGATATTTTATGACTCTCTCAGGGCAAAATAGATAACTATATTATCATACTTGTCTTTGTTCAGCTGATGTCATCTCTACGGTTGAGTTTAACCAGACAGGAGAGTTCTTGGCCACAGGAGATAAGGGCGGGAGGGTTGTCATCTTCCAGCGAGAACCTCAGGTGAGTTACCTTTTTACAGGTCCAAAGAGTTTATTTTCTTTCCTATTTTTAAATGTTTCTCTTGATATGGACGTTTTAACAGTTTTAGTGGCAGAAAAGTATCAAAAGGCTTGTTTGAATTTGGTCCAATATACATGAGTATATTATTTTTCATGATTGTTGTTATTTGCGTTAGGGAGGACCATTTTTCCTCTTGGGAGAATTTTATTGGGTTAAAAAATATTTCTGCCCCTTTAAACAATATGATTTTTTAATATTACTCATCCATATTTTTGGTCCATTTGTCTGGAATACCTTAAATCTCTCATATGTATATATTATAATTTAGCATATAGAGGGCATTACAACTTAACATACAACTACTAAACTTTAATAATTCTCGGATCTGGCTTTTAAACAGACATTTTTTTATTTGACTGCCTTAAGGTGAAGTTAATAGAATAATGAAAAGAAAGAATGAATAAGTATGTACTAAATCTATCATCTGTGTAAACAATTGGTGTAAAAAATTATTTTTTAGAATGTCTTTGTATAATAGATCAGTTATTAAATAATTACAGTTTTATTAATATCTCTTTATAACTTTAACTCCATTGCTTTTGATTGTTTCCAACCCCTTTTTTTCAGGGCGAGTATAATGTTTATAGTACATTTCAGAGTCATGAACCTGAGTTTGATTACTTGAAAAGTTTGGAGATTGAGGAAAAAATAAATAAGATTCGTTGGCTGCCTCCACATAACCCAGCCCACTTTCTCCTCACTACAAATGGTAACACTTGTTTATTGTTCTATAACAGCATAGAAATCCTATCTCAGACAAAACTAAGACATAGTGTTAAATCATTTGAAATAATTGTGTTTATTTCTGGTTAGATAAGACCGTAAAGCTATGGAAGGTGAGTGAGAGAGACAAGCGAGCAGAAGGCTATAATCTGAGAGATGAGGAGGGCAGACTGAAGGATCTTTCCACCATCACCACTCTACAGGTGTGTTACAGTAAAAACAAAAATAGCCGTGAGCAATCCTACTCTTATTACTATTAAAGAGAAACACGCCAAACCTGTTTCGCTGTGGAATGAGGAGAAAGATTTCACTGATAATCTTTCTCCAAATTCCACATGAGATGTTTGGCACAATGTTTAAAGTATCACATTGTAAAATAGAATGTGTGATTTTAAAATGTAAAGAAAAACTTTGCCCAACAGTCAAAATGTGACCATTTACTCATTTTAAACTCGTGTGACTTTCTTAAAGAAATGCAAAGAAGACTTTTACATTTACGTTTACATTTATTCATTTGGCGGATGCTTTTATCCAAAGCAATTTTCAGTATTATGCAGAAGTCACTCATCACTGCAGAACAAACAGGGGTAAGGGCCTTGATCGAGAACACTTCAGTCATTTTCTGCAAACTTGCGTCCAACTCTCTAACCACCAGACCACGACTGAGACCACAATTACTACATTGAAGGATGTTAATAACTGACACCTTTTTATTTGAATTGCTTTAGTGTCCTTATAATAGAAAGGAGTGTGTGCCACTCTTGCATCGACTTTCTTTGAAATATCTTCTTTTGTGTTATACAGAAAGTCATACGGGATGAAATGTCAAGAGGTTAAGTAAATGATGACAGAATTTGATTGTCTGTTATTGAGGACCTGTGTTTTTGCTTGTGTGTGTGTGTGTGCTCATGTAGGTTCCTGTCCTGCAGCCGATGGATCTGCTGGTGGAGGCGTCACCGAGACGGGTTTTCGCTAACGCACACGCGTATCACATCAACTCCATCAGTGTCAACAGCGACTGTGAGACCTACCTCTCTGCCGATGACCTGAGGATCAACCTGTGGCACCTCAACATCACCGACCGCAGCTTCAGTATCCTCAAACAGGAGACCGGTGATAAGAAACTAGAAGATGTGTTCTTCCTGGTAATATTGTATTTGTATATTAACTTCAGTTTCTTTTTTAAGGTTACAGTAAACATAAACATTAAACACTATGTGTTAACACGTTGGATTTCCTCAGTGAGTTGATCTCAGATATTGTAGATCTGAAGCCAGAAAACATGGAGGATTTGAGTGAGGTGATCACAGTTTCAGAATTTCACCCTCACCACTGTCACCTCCTGGCCTTCAGCAGCAGCACTGGAACCACGCGTCTCTGTGACATGAGAGCACGTGCTCTCTGTGACCAACATGCCAAATGTAAGCCACATCACTGCTTACAGAACAACTTGATTTTTCCAGGGATGTGGTCTTGGACTAGAACGTGTTGTTGGAATTTCATTTTCCCTTTCCTAGTCATTACCTACCTGTACATCAAAAGTTGTGTGTTGTATATTAAATATGTTAGGTTTTATAATGTACACTGTGTGTTTTTGTATGCTTTAGTGTTTGAAGAGTCAGTGGATCCAGATCGGCGATCCTTCTTCTCAGAGATTGTTTCTTCGGTGTCGGACATTAAGTTTAGTCATAGCGGTCGTTACCTGCTCACCCGAGATTATCTCACCGTTAAAGTCTGGGACCTGAACATGGAAAATAAACCTGTGGAAACATACCAGGTCACACACAGACTCAGATTCATACAATGATCTGTTAACATCTTTAAGGCATCTAATGTGTCCGACTCAATAAGAAAATGTACATTGAGTACAATAGTGATACTGTTGAAATTCATTGTAGCTGTACTTTAACTTTGACTTTAAATCAATCATCAGCTAATGGTGGAGACAGCTCCAGGAATATATTTTCCTTTTTTACATCTGACGCGTGGTTAGATCAAATCGTGGTTGGACTTCAATCTTAACAGAAGCCAAAACCATAAATACTTTATTTTTATGTATTTAATTTTAGCTTTGTTATAATTACGTTTATTTATTTGACCTTTTAATATACAGATTGCACAGAAGCCTAAACCAAAAGTATTTAACCTATTTTATTATTATTATTATTATTATTATTATTATTATAAGTAGTAGTAGTATTATCATCATCATCATCATCATCAATATTTAATTTAATTTACTTTTTATCTACTTAAGTTATTTTGTCTTTCAAAATACATATTTTTATTTATTTACTTGTGTTATTATTATTTGTGTTTTTATATAGACATTGAACATACTCCTAAACCAGATCTATATTATTTAATTTATTAAGTAACTTATTGTTGTGTAATTTGTTTTTAATTTTTAGGATTAATTTAGTTGTTATTTTTCATTTGTCATTTTATTTAGATTTATGTGGATTAAGTTTTCAAGTTTTCAGATCCTAACAAATGTTTCCTATATTTAAATTGATTTTAATTAGCAAAAACGTTTTAATATTAATAGTTTTTAAAACTATTACAAAACTTTTGTGCTATATTAATTCAATTCATATTTTTTATGTTATAATCTTGGTTTGATCTCTTAAGATTAGGTTAGCTTTATTTATTATTACTCTTTATTTATTAAGATTTATTAAGCTTTCAAGTTTTCAGATTCTACATAATTGGAATTAGCATAAATGTTTCAAATGTTTTAGTTAAGAATTATAACGAAAACCAATAAATATTAAAAATGTATGAACATTTATAGGATTTTATGGTTGTTGAAAACTGAAGTAATGTTGTTTTTTATGTGTAGGTCCACGATTACTTGCGAACCAAACTGTGCTCTTTATACGAAAGTGACTGTATTTTTGACAAGTTTGAATGTGCCTGGAACGGAACAGACAGGTGAGCCCTTCCTTTCCCCTTCCTCCATGATTTCACCTTTGACCTTTCAAACATAACTCAAGAGGACTCATCTTCTGTGCATCTGTTCTCTCTCAATCCCTCTCTTCCTCTCCAGTGTAATAATGACAGGAGCTTACAACAATTATTTCCGAATGTTTGACCGGGCGAGCCGTCGTGACGTGACTCTGGAGGCCAGCCGGGAGATGTGTAAGCGCAGGGCGGTCCTGCAACCACGACGTGTGTGTGTGGGGAAGAAGAGAAAAGAGACGGATGTTAGCGTGGACAGTCTGGATTTCCGCAAGAAGATCCTCCACACTGCCTGGCACCCCAAAGACAATATTATCGCCATCGCCGCCAGTAACAACCTTTACATTTTTCAGGACAGAATGGCGTCCCATGGAAATCACCATGCACAACAAATACAAAGCGCGCCTCTCGAATGAGACCAACCTCGAGCATTCTTTGGCTTTGCGTTCACTCGCCTTTGGCCCTTTAACATCATATTGCTCAACTGAGATGCAAGCCTCAGAACACTCACTATGTCAGAAACACTATGACACTTATATAAGCTTAACATTCGAATAAGAACTGAATGAGAATGTATTGCATGGCATGCAGTATGAACATCTAGATAAGGTTCAGCTGCTCTGAAACGTAGAGACTGCACATGCATGTTTACAAAGCTGTTTGCTTAAAAACAGGGCTCATTTACTTGTGATGATTGTGATGAATCCGAGCCTTTATGATTCTTTACTGTGCTCTGCTTGTATTATGTGTCTGTTTTTCTCAGACTGCTCAGGGACACTCATGGCCTCCAACTATATTTTAAGGCAATCCATAATATGAAATCCAGAAGCGGTGGACAGGATGCAGGAAATATGGCACACTGCTGAGAGACACTGCTAAAAGAAAAACGACACATGCAGGGATCACTTTCAGTGCTGAGTCATCACACCTCAAAACAATATTCATAGGACGTATGCTTCACAGAGCATTGATTCGACTAGTTATGCCACTTCAATTAATTTGGCTTTCATTCTTAAATTTAATACAAAAATGAGATAGTTTGAAGAATGTAAACAGTAGTTTGACACTGCTGATTTATATTAAATGGCCAGGACCCGTCAAGCTCGGACAAATCCAATAAAACACCAAGGAAATCAGTGGGTGCTGTATTTCATGCCATTCGATTGACACTTTTAATAATATTAAATTATTTAGCGATGAGCCACAATGGTTACAAATTCTTTGAAAGCCTTAAGGGGCCCTTTACATTTTATTTATAAAACCACATGAAAAACGCGACCCATGCTTCTTTCTCCTTTTTCCAAACTTCTCAAGAGCTTGTGATCTCATGGTGTCTGACGTTGCTCAGCAAATATTTTTATCTCAACGATTATCTTACTATTGCCGTTTTAATCATTTAAAAAAGGTAACTTGTGCACATTTTTGCAAAAGTATATGCAAAGTATTTCTCTAACTTTTGTTTTAAGTGCGATTAATTGATCAAAACAAGATAAATTAAAACCGAGATAATAATTTTCTCACAAAATAATTTATTCATAACAACACAATCAAAAAACCTATTGGTATGACAATAATATTGTTATCATGAATTATTGAAAAATTTATTTTTGTAAAATGCAGAAACGTATGCCGTTTGTCATGCATGTCAAACTAAGCAAAATGTATCATTTTAAAGTTATAGCATTGACAAAAACGTATTCGGATAATTTTCTACACATAACAACATCGTTCTTCATTCAGAGAATCACATGGCTTCCGAAAATGTACATTTGCATTTTTGAGGAATGTAGTGCACAAATGGTATTTATGGTACTTTCATTGTGCTTTATTGCCTGTTTGAGAACTTGGCAACCCTGTCAGCTTGAGAGCAGGGTTATTAAAAGCTCTTTTACAGAAGAGCGGACACTGGGTTTGAAACCACAAAAGAAGAGGAAATGGTGAAAAAATCTATTTCTGGGTGAATAGCCCCTTTATTTAGGTACTCAAAGTCCAGTTTTGCCAAGATCCCTAATAAAATATTTACAGTATGCTACCGGTTTTGTCTAAATGATCTACTTTAAAGTATCAGTGTGCAAAAGGTACCATCTAAAGTCACTGTTTTCGCCCTGAAATTGGCCAGCATGACAGCATCACATAACACGAAAACAATAAACTCAACTGATCTCAGTCTAAGAGAAACACTGCAGTGTCTTTTAACTTGGACTTTTATTTCTTTTAAAATAATTCATACAAATGCATACAGTCACAAACATTTCTTTTTGGATTCTGTTTAACAAAAAATATTCATATCTCATAGTATATATAGTATGTATATTGCTAGCCTACCACTTTACCAGGAAGGAAACTATGTAGGCGATGGAGAGCTGCAACTATCCCGGCGTCCTCGGAAAACACGGTACAACCAAGTCACACACAAACGGGCAAGCATTACGCCAGCTTTACACAAGACATTTTTTGTTTACTTTTGTATTGAAAACTGAACAGTTCCGTTTTCTTTTTTAACACATAAGGTAATACATGCTCTGTAAATAAAAACACAAACATACTGAGTGTCATTCATTACTGTACTGAATTCTGACTACAAAACAATGCACTATGCGGTTGAATTTAAAAGGGGGAAATAAATTTTCCTGAGAGGGTGTGCAAATCCCGCCTCCTTCGGGGCATTAAAAATAAAAATAAGTGAAACGAATAGACTTTTTGTATCTAAAATCAGGTGGTAAGATTCTTCCCATAATGCTGTTTCCGATTTTTTTCTTTTCTACAAACCATTGATCAAGCTCTAAAAACTGTACACAAACAGGTTACATTCATGTAATAGCTACTGTTGTTTTAACAATGAAACCCATTAGACAGACAAAATAACAGTTAAAAGATCGCCCACTGCACTTGGACAGACTACAATCTAAAACAGAAGGGTGTGCCTTGGGGTGACGTTTACTTTATTTTAATTCCACTTGATTTTTATTTCTTTTTTTCGACACTAGATATTTCAAAGAGCACAGTCTGCCACCGTCAGTGGCTACTTAAAAGTCGTTGTGTTTTTTTTTGGTGGCTGGTTCGGAGCCCGGGAGCGTGTTTCCACTCCTCTTCTTTAGGGTCAAGAAGGACCAGGAGAGTTCGATAGTGGTATGGTACACTTTTCGATAGCGGGCTACAACTGTTCATTGGGATGTTGCTCTCTATCTGGTTCAGGTTTGCCGGTCTGGCCAGGTGATGGGGCGTGTGGAGGATGGGCTACGGTGGGCAGGCTGTGGGTTATGGGCACCGCACTTGGCATGATGCCCTCTACGGGCGGAGGAAGACCTCCTGAAGTGAGACTTGCTACACCTTGGGGGTACCTGCATAGTGGGAATAACAAAGAGTTAACATGTCTGAAATGTCAGCCAAAAATTCAAGTTCTGTTTTTTTATTTACTCACCTTCTTGTCATTTCAAACTTGTATGAATTCTTTTATTCCACAGAACAAAAAAGAAGATGTTTTGAAGAAAGTTGGTAACAGAACAGCAGTGGCACCCATTAAGTTCTATTGTATTGAAACAAAATCAATGCAGTTACAAACATTCTTCAGAATATCTACTTTTGTGTTCTGCGGGAAAAAAGTAATACAGGTTTGAAAGTAAAGTAAAATAAGCTGTGTGCAGCATTCATTTTCAAAAGAATGATTTAACAGGTTGTACCTGTAGGATCCGTTGAGTTCTGGATGAACGATGGCAGGGTCCATGCCGGCCCAGTGAGTGGTTTGTGTGAGGAACTCTTTGTTCACGCAGTTTTTTAGGCTGTCTGGAATGCGACCTGTAGGCGGAAAACAACATCATTACAGGGAACCCCAGAGTCATTGATCAAAGCATACAAACACCTAAAGAGACCGTGAATAAACTCTAATGTTTTTTTTTAGAATACACATAAGATCAGACAGCCACTACTCTTAAATCATTTGACAAATTCAAGTGGCAGGGGTAGAT
This sequence comes from Triplophysa yarkandensis, assembly GCA_033220385.1. Taxonomy (NCBI): domain Eukaryota; kingdom Metazoa; phylum Chordata; class Actinopteri; order Cypriniformes; family Nemacheilidae; genus Triplophysa; species Triplophysa yarkandensis. Next base: position 1,835,841 of record CM065667.1, on the reverse strand, counting down.
TAATGAATCTTTTTACCGGTAATAGCTCTGCGGATCTCCCTTGCCGCCTCCTCCCTCATTTCAATTGAGGCCTGTTCGCTGTACCAGGCGGCATGTGGGGTGCAGATCAGGTTGGGGGCATCTTTTAGAGGACCCTGGCTAAAGCTGAGACAAAGAAACAGTTATAATCTGAACATTAATGTGACATACTGACAGTAGTGTATTTCATTCCACTAAAGGTTGATTAATTCATTAATTGTCTTAAAATGGGAGTTAATACTAACCTAAATAACTTTTGAGAAATTATCATACATTTACATTACATTTACATTTAGGCATTTAGCAGACGCTTTTATCCAAATAGTATAATAGTCGAGGAGACAATGAAGCGGTAAATAGCCGATACAACAATAGGTGAACAAGTGCTACAAAAATGTTACCAAGTTACGCACAACAAAGAAATGTATAGATGTTTATAATAACTAAAGGATGAGCTAATGATGACAAAATATTCTAAGAGTATATTCTTTATTTGTTTAAGTCATCTCATGATTTTTTAACCCTAATATTGTGCAAAATATGTCCTTAAAAGTTTTCACTGTGGAATACAAAAGAACATATTTAGAAAACTGTCTTTCGGTTTTGGTGTATATGCAATCAGAGTCAATGAGGGCCAGTAATATTTGGTTACCCACATGTTTCAAAATATCTTCTCTTGTATTCTGTAAAAGAAAGTTGGACAGGTTTTGACATGAGGGTTTATAAATCATGTCAGAAGTTTCATTTTTATTGAGATAAGGGACACACCATTGAATGGGTAATTTATAATTAAATTATCTTTCAACCCTGTATCTAACAACACATATTTTTTTATTGTTTGATATGTATATGGAGCGATCTAAGGCACTTTTTTTAATCTATCACAAGGTTTCAAAGTAGCTTTCTTTTTAAAAGGATATTTATCAGATTGAATTTCTGAAGAATTTTGAAATAATATTTTATAAACAAATTACATAAGCAAGAAGTGGGGACATACAACATCTGCTATTTTTAGTGTTCTAGGTAGTTCTTATAAATATTTTAATAATATATTCACAATGTTGCAGTTAGATAAATTTTAAGACACTTATAACATTTATTGAAGAGTTAATTTTAATGCATTTTTATACATTAACATTCTGGGGATATAAATGTTACCCATTCGAGGGAATGTCCCATAATTTAAATTATTCATTGTATAAAAACCTAAAAACATTAATTGTAGATGAATATCATATTGTAGCATTGTTGATGTATTACCATTAGTTTTTTAAAATTAATTTTATATAGTTTACCTGAAGGGTTCTGTCTCATGGACATCCAGGGCCGCCCCCCGTATTCTGCCTTCCTTAAGAGCCTGGGCCAGAGCTTTCTCATCCACAAGACCTCCACGAGCGGTGTTCACCAGGAACGCTCCCTGACGCATCTACAGTCAACACAGAATAATGATTCCTAAACCTCATACCCATCAATAAAATAATACCACATAGAGAATCATCATGTCTGTGTCTAAATGTCAGCAGTACCTGTTTGATGGTGAAGTCATTAATGAGGTGGTGGTTGTGTTCATTTAAACTGCAGTGCAGGGTGACGCAGTCGCTGTGGAAGAGCAGGTCCTGTAAGGTGTTGACTCTCTGCAGCCCCAGGGCTCGCTCCATTCCATCAGACAGGTAGGGGTCGTAGAATATCACGTTAAAGCCGAACGCTTTGGCCCTCAGAGCCACCGCCTGTCCAACACGCCCTGAGACCAGACAAATCAAAACAATCTAACAAAGGGCTATGACATTCTAGAGTCATTTTAAGTGTAGTTTTTTGTACACACCTAGCCCAATGATCCCAAGTGTTTCCCCTCTGATCCGGGCTGCTCCAGAGGCAACCTCTCGGATCTGCTCCACACTCTGGACCCGAGTGCCCTCCCGGAGAGCCTGGTGAAGCCAGGTGGTGCGTCGGTACAGGTTAAGGATATGACACATGGTGGAGTCTGCAGTCTCCTCTACTGAAGCTGCTGGCATGTTACAGACGGCTATTCCTGCAGATGTAAATGGAATATTGTCAGACTCTTTATAAAGCACAAACCCAGACACAAAATTTTACTGCTCAAAATTCTCTTATTTCATTCTTATTTTGTTTATTGTAAGGAGCGAAATCATATAGTTACTCTTTTGAGGAAATAAAATCAATATGATAAAAGTTGTTTAGATACAGTTTGAGTAACTTGTTAGGATGTAATGCTTGTTATGACATGACATCACATACATATACATTTAACATTAGGGTCATACTTTAATTTTGGGTAGTGATGTGACATTAATAATAATAATTTACAATTTTAATTTTCTCTTCCAACAATTATGAAAACAACAATCAAGTTACTGTAATAATCAAGTTAACAATTATTGTGCGACTTTCAATTTAGCTTTTTACTATTTATATACTAACATTTTAATCTATGTTTTTATTTCTTATTTTATCCAATTCATTTTTTCAGATCTATTTGTTATCGAGTTGATTTTTTTTACTCTAACTCATTATCCAAAGCCCTGTGTAATCATTTTAAATTAACGTGATCTCAACATTTGGCAATATAATCGTGACTCAATTTCATATAATTTGCATATTGTGATTTCATGTGAATAAAACATAAAATGTATGGAATCTCTTCTTTCCCAACTGTTGGTTAAACAAAATGAATTAAATAACTGTCAACAATGTTACTCAAATATCATTGCTGCAAATATCATAGCAAGTCATTTGGATTGTCTATGAGAATATATTTTTAAACACACCATGTGCTCTAAAGTTCGTAGCTTCCAATTAAAGCATTGATACTATATGTTTTAAAAATGTCTACTCTGCTACTGAGTACAATAAAAATATTAGGTGTGTAAAAATATCAAGGGATCCATGAGACTGCTTATAAGAATACGTATTTAAGTATAAAAGTTTTTTTTTATATTCCGGATACAAATCTATCAGCAATTATAGAATGTTCTACACAACTTTTTACGATATGACTTCTGTTTTATATTATCAATTGAGCTGCCAAAGGGTGATCTGCACCAGCATGTATAATGTTTTTAAATTTGCGTTTCCTGCTTTAATTGCTTAATTCTTGTTCATTTTATCTAAAATAAAAAAATTTATTCACTGACTTAAAGGCAATTCAATTAAACCTTATATGTAAACATATGTACTAGAAAAATGTTATTGAAAAATCTTAATGGAAATAAACAATTGAGTGATCATTTAGTTAAAAAAATGTTGTGGTACTGTGATAAATACAAACTCCATGCTGTGTTTTGTATCAAATCATGAGCTTAATTTAATGTTTCAAGGTAGCAAAGCTCAGATAGCTGAGAAACTTTTATTCATCATTTGATTCGTTTTCTTCACCTAGGAGAAACCATTATTTAAGAAATTGTGTTAAACTTTCCTGTGGGAACATTGCAGTGTGAAAAAAGTTGTGTGATATAGCTCTATAATTATTACCTAAGTCTCCTGCTGACTTTATATCTATATTATCGAAACCGCTGCCAATGCGGACAATTATACGAAGTGCTTTAAACTTTTCCAGATCTTCTCTCATCAGGGTGATGGTGTGGTACATGAGCGCACCCACTGCTTCATTTAACACCTAAGAGACAGTACAGAGAGTACAGTGAACAGAAATACACAATAGAAGCCAACACACTTTAAAAAACACTTGAATTCTTTTATATCAACATTTCCACCACGTCTAAAAACTGTAAATTTAATTGCTGTCAAAATCTAATCTTTCAGCTATACAATTCACATGAGGAGTATATAAATGTTAAATATACACAGTGTACACAGTACTACCACATCACATCCTGAAAAGCGATTATGATAAATAACACCATTAGGTTTGATAGTCACCAAAATAAATCACAACAGTAAGTGATCACTGTTGTTTATGAGAACTGAAAGAACGAAATCAAATTTCTACAGCAAAATATCACTTCTATTGCATTCAGTTGACAATTTCATGTTACTTCATCATCTGCTAATCGTTTCTCTTCCAGACAAACAATCGCTTTCGATGTCATCAGAATGAGGGTACAGTTGAGCAGCGGTATTGTAAATAAGTCTAATAAGAAAGCTCTTTGTCGGTTTGTGGACGGGGGCAGTAAGGGAGTGCCATCTGTCTGAGCAGGCCTTAGGAGCGTTCTTTGAGAATCAACCTGGCAGCCACCCAGACGCACACAGAACATGCCAGGAGCAATCGGCAAATCAGCAAAAAATGTACGGCTTGCGCCGCACTTAATGTCTGAATAAGCATATAAATGGATATAAGGGAGTAAATATTTATATGACGGGCAATTTAGTGATTTATGTTGAGAGCGAATGATTTATAGCTGCCGCTGAGGGCTGATCTTTTGTGTCTAACAGTTGAATGAATCCAGCAAATGGGTTTAATTTAGATGAATGTGTAGCACAGAAGAGAAAATGGTCACTCTTAATAATATTGACAGGAGAGAATAAAGCTTACATACACTTCAATTAATGACACACTTGCTATTTTTTGTTCAGCTAGTCGCATTGGATAAACACTTTCTGTTGGTTACTGTAATAGATTGTCCATTTATAATGGATTTTCTCTCTTTCAAAACATTCTTGCTGTCACATGTTTATAAAGAAATAAAAAATAAACTGTCATCGTCTACTCTCGCTCTTGACATTTTAAACCTGTATGACTCACTTCCAGCGAATGCAAAATATGATATTTCAAAGAATATTAGAGAAGTGATAATAGAAGTGAACAGATGCTGCTGTTGTTTGGTTACTAACATTCTTCAAAATATATTTCTCCTGTTATTTCAAACCTTTATGACCTCCTTCTGCTAATAACAAAACATGATATTTTAAAGAATTGTGTTAACTGAACAGTGCCAGCATCCGTACACTTGCATTGGTTTGGTACAATACAAATGATTAGAAATTGCTGTTTTTTGTTTACAAACATTTCTCGAAATATCTTCTTTTGTGCTTTGTGAAATAAAAGTCATAAAAGATTAAAATGACAACAGTAAATGTTTACAGAATTTTGGGCCTCTCTTTATATCTTTTTGGCATGTTTAGTATAAACAACCATAAACCATTGTATTTGAACAAACATTCTTCATAAGATAAATATCATTTAATAGTAATCATTTGTTTAACTTGTAAACAAAAACATTATTTGTGTTGAATGACATTAATTACTACTTTCGAGTCAAAACATCACATTCAATTTAACTAATGCTAAATTCACTGATCAATAGCCGCAAGGAAGAGGTTAGAGGAATGAAATAAATAAATTACATAAAGTACAGCGAGTAGGATGGCTGTGAGATTTCATCACACCACCCAGTGAATTCATCTAATGAATCATTCTACTCATTTCTGGCAAAAAAACGCTCACGGCCTCATACATATATCTTCAATTGTGCAATCTACTTTTTTAGCTGCTGAGATGAAAAACATTTTTTCCGTAAAACAAAGCCAAAGGGGCTCTATCATGTCGAGACAGTGCGATGTCTGATGCACGGCACAAGTACCCAAACATATGTTATAAAGTAAATTTATATGTTATAAGATTAAGTACAAAATGAAAAACCATTGTAATACCATGAAGTTATGGAAAGTAATATCTCAGAACACCCATAGGGATTTGACTGGTGTTAAATGGAGTAAGCTATTTAAATGCTACTTTTAAAATGTCCCTTTCCACATGATTTTAAACCAGTGGGAAATTGTTTCATAGGCGTTTAAAATGACTACATTGATTATTAAATCAATCAATAACGCACTGTTGAATATCAAACGATAAAATCTCGTACATATATTTAGACATTACATTACATCCCCATGGATTCCGGAACCATCTATATGTCAAGAGTAAATGCTTATTTTCCCATTTTTAATAAATCAATGTGAGCAGTACTTGGACAACAGCAAGCAATGCTACCTAATCAAAACAAAAAAATAGAATGTGAACATTGTGTAGGTACCTTCTCATGAATCTCCTGCGTAGACTGGGCATCACAGAAGGCCACAGTGGCCACGTCCTTCAAGATTGGCATCTCAATAGTACAGTCCCGCCCATCCAGCAGTGCCACCAGAGGACGAGGGTGCATGGGCCCATTCATAATAGGAGGCCGGATGCCTGCAGAGAATCATCAGCATTATATCATATTTTACATCTTGTGGCCTTCTATACAAGTGTGTTTTATTTATGGGAACATGACAGCTAATGTATGCATATAGCTAAAAGCTGAAAATTCACTGCTCTAAAATGAGTCATTCCAAATAACAGAATAAACCCACATTTGGCTCAAGGACAAACAAAACTATTGAATGCTAAAGTCCCTCATTAGAGAAGAGCTCTTAAAATAGTCACATTTAAAAGCACAGAAACATGAAAACACTTCATATTAGGATATAAGTCATGCACTTGCAAAAACAAAACACATTGGAGGGTCATTTTCCATTTTGCAAGCATAAGTTGCCTTCTTTCATTATTTACAATCATAAACTGTATTTTTCTTTCTATGACTGTTATTGGGAGACTGTTGGGTGTTATACTGTTACAGTACTTTTAAAATGTTCATTCTTAATTGATTATGTCATAGTGAAATTCAGTTAAATCATTCTTTCACTCACAAACCAACCCTGTTGTCTTGAAACTAGTCAATAAAGCCTTTAGTCACATTTTGGCAAATGAAACGGTCACATGATGACAGTTGTTGGGCGAGAATGAAAGGAATAATGAGATTAAATGATAGTGATACTCATACAATTAACAAACTGATGATTTATAATCAGGTTTTAAACAAACAACGAATTAATTCTTCCTGCTGCGTCTAACAGACGATGTGTGACAAAGACAGAACACCAGGGGGGTTTTGATTGGTCTTCTTGTCCTTTAACAATTACCCGCACTGATTAAAGATCAGCAATTTTCTTATATTTTTTAATATTTAACATTTGGGATCGATGTTCAATTGGATATTTTTGGTGATTCACCTAGTTTGAATAAAAAAACATATATGCATTTATGATCATACAAATATAGCAAGGCAACCAGTGACTGCTTATTAATAAGTATTAATTTATATTCAACTTAAAAAATCAAAAACCTTTTTACATCTTGATATCTTTTGATTATAATGCTTTAGTCTAGAATTTGTAGTTTCTGCACTATCACCTCTCGGATGTCATATTAGGACACTATATTTCAGAAGCAGGTTGTGGTTGATGACAAAATAAGAGCACGAAATACGCACCTGTGAACTTGACCTCTCCCATATATTATCATACACAACCTGCATGTGCAGACATGGCGTAGTCCTGCCAATAAGACATAAACACACCCACTACTATCAGCCCCACCCACTTCTGCTCTTAATACAGTCTAGTACAAACACATATGTTCACAAAACAACTGCTTTAAACATCCATTCCCAAACGTTTCATCGTAACCGACATTTATCTTGTCACACTTCCACCGTTATCTGTTTGTTGCAGATGAAGAAAACTGCAAACAACATGCAAGATATGCATCACTGACACTTATCTTTTGGAAACAAGCGCATTAAAAAATATTTTCCAGTTACCAAAGCAGGAATCCTGGCTTCTTCCCGCGATCTGTAAAACGTTCGGTTAAATCCCTCAATGCCCTGCCCTGAGGGTGAGCTGCATCTGTTTGAATTAGCTAGTTCATAGCAAGAAGAACCAACAGGGTCAGTCGCACACCGCGTCTAAAGACCTCGACTGCCCACGGGCGATAATTCAAGCTGACATCCCCCCTTTGTTATCTTCTGGTGAAAACGAAAGCCAATTTCAAATCCCAACCTCTCATTCATGGGGGACAAAGAACTAAACCTGATTTTAATAACATGGCTTTGACTCTCACTGGGTGAGCTGGGGTGAATTTTCTTTTCTTTTTTTTAAGTCAATGCATTCTTCGTAACCTAATGAAATGTGTGCATGCATTTTCAAGTAGGTCTAGATCAAATAATATAAGAAATGTTATTTTTATGATCCCCGGCACACAATTTTTTATTTTTAAGTGAGAAATCATGACCTCATTAACATGTTAGCTTGATATCTGCTTAACTGTCAATAAGATTCACAGATATGTAGCCGTAACAGCAATGATTTCTAGTCGGCTGATTCGTTTGTGGACCGTTCTAGCATCAGAATTTCCTTCCAAGAGAACAAAATTAGGAAGCAAGTCAAAGCCGGAACTGGAAGCCACATTTCCACTACACAATGTGCGGGAGGGCCATAGGAGAGAGAGAGAGAGTCATGTCCTTGCCAACCCCTCAAATTTTCCAGAGGGGAGAGCATGTACTTTTCTATTACACTAACAAGACGAATGCAGTTAATAGAGGACTACCAAAAGTCTTTCAAAAGAATATTCTCTTCCTGCGGAAAAGCCAGCGATTGTACGTGGATGAATGGCTCTGATGAAAGATAATAGGAAAGAGGGAGAAAACAGAGCAGGGAAGAGGGGAGGAGGAAAGGAAGAGGGGGAGGGGAAGGCAGAATACTGTATGAACGCTCAAATGTTGACGCAACATATCCGTACGACACTTTCACGTGTGGTCCCATGCAGAAATGAAAGGTAAACGTTTACCTAAAGGCAAGCCTTTGTTCAGCAAATGTGAGCTTCCCATCTTTTAGGATCCGGCGGAAAAGCAAGCGTGTCTCCTCAGCAGGGCATTCACAAAAATCCTCAGCATATGGCGGCTACTTCAATTTTCTTATTCCTCCTTTTCTGTGAGTAGCTAGCTTGAACACACGCTGGTATACACACACACACACACACACACACTTCCCCCTCCTTCTTTCTTTCTCTTACTCCCTCTCTCCCCCCGCTTCCTCACTTTCTATTTCAACTCTATCCGCCAAACACACATGCACACACAGAATGCAAGTGTCACTGCATTTATGGGAGTGGGAGTGAGAGAGAGAGAAAGAGAGAGAGGTGAATATAAGAAAGATTGAGGAGGAATGGGGCGGAGCCTGTGCTCTTGCCAAATGTATCTTTTGTTTCCTAAAAGGCGCAAAAAAAAATCAAAGGGCGAAGTTTTGACTTTCTTAAAAAATCTGTTTTACAGTGAGCTTACTGTGATTTTTTTAATAATGAAAGATAATAATAAAGTACATTCTTATGTTACAAAATAGTGTGCGTTTTTTGTTGGTCAATGGCAGATTACTCGAGCCAGAAGAGAGTTTCTTTACTGGCTCTGATAATGATGTTCTGGGTTATTTAGCTCCTGAAGAAGCAATTAGTGAATCCCACAGTACAGCTCAGGGACTTCCCTAAAAATATCTCAATATGAACAGGGTTAGAAATGATTAATTACTATTAAATTGTCATGTTTTAAATTGACCAATACCGTTTTTGTGTTTAAAATAAATATCATTATGTGCTCATACCCTAATGGTATTACTGTATCACCTTTTGAACACTTAGCAGAATCTTAAGTTTCTCTGAAAAAACTCAAACAAAAGTAAATAACGCCTTTAACTTTTTTTTTTATCTAGGATGTGTATCTATTTCAGGTCCAACAGTATACATCGCATGAATACTATTTTTTAGGACTCAGTAAAGTACTATAAACTATTTATCTAAATTGAATATTTTTTGTATATTAAGTACAAACGTGTATGACAGTAGAACATTGTTTAATGCATTTGATTGGCCTTTTTTTAACCGGGGTAAACCTTACACAGAGAAATAAAGTTGTATTTTTTTCCCAATGTTAGTAATTCAGACAAACCGTTGATAACATTGTGGTGACAGATATTTTGTGCCTTCCGTATCTAAGAGCTTTTATTAGTTAACATACTTTACATCTAAAGGTTAATATATATATATATATATATATATATATCGCCCTTTGATTTTTTATATATATATATATATATGAAGCATACATTACTGAACATCTGCTGTTTAATACAGGGTGTGAATAACAAGTCATTCTGGGAACACAGACACAGTTTGTATCATGTGTGTGAGCTCCATCGGAAAAGACCGACTCATTGGTACTCAAGCAGAAGAGCCTCATTCTTTGTGAATTCATTAGAGCTGGTTAGGACCTCAGGGGGCCATTGGTTTTGGCAAGGTACACGTCACATATGTGATTTGCGTGCATCGGCTACATTGCATAAACGGGCTAATCATGCCTGTGATATGAATCTGCTCACACCTTTATGAGAAAAATTTATTATTTGTAGAGGAAAAGCAAAACCGGATTAATTATTTTACTAACCCCTTATTTTCTCTATAAATCTTGACTATTGTTTTACACAGCACAACACCCCAGATGACATATGTTGCCAGACGAGTTATAACACACCCTAAAGTCTGTAAAAATAATATATGTCACACCTTAGAAATAAACAAGTTGATAAGGGCATATCTACATTTTAAAGTAGGTAGTTTCTTAATAAATAGAAAATCAGGGATGAAGAAGCAACACTTTTCCAACACTTTCCCATGTGAAGTAGAGCAAGGACATATCAAGGTGAAAACCTTCAACAAACCAGACCGAACATTAACAGTCAAATCAATTCAGCCATGGTGAGAAGACAGCTGGGAAAAAAACTGTCACTTGATACAATCTAAGATAAATGAGAAATATTACAACTGGAACTGAAAAAATCGATTCAAAAATACAACAAAAACTGAAATGTTGAGAAAGAGATAATGCAAAGAGTATAGGAGAGATACCCATAAGAAAAACTGCACTGCCTCACACACGCATACACACAGACACACACAAATACACACACTGCAGCGTGGCGAATGGTTAAACTCCCTCAATTCTTGGTGGGATGAGGGTGTGTGTATAACATTTCCCTAAATAAATTCAGTGTGACCGAATGCATCCTATTAAACTGTGCTTGAAATAAAACGGAGGGTCCAAGGCGCAACATCTACAAATACACATCGAGACTTAACACTCCTTCATTAGATCAAAGTCAATTAACAGATAGTATCAGAGAAATATCTGCATTGTGAGGCTGCGGTCTGATCCAGATTATTCTGTCTTTAGAGTCTTGGCACCGCTTGTGTTGTGATTCCAGTCAACAGTGTTCTCAACAACAGTACAAATTCAACAAGACCCGTTAAAAATATTCAATGTTTTGCTGGGCTGCAAAATACATCAGTAATGCTTACTTGGAACACAAATATTTTCCAAGTAAGCACACACATAAATCACACCAGGCTTCAAATTTCCATTCATTTTCTAGATATAGAAATGTATACATGACACATATTCTGTTGTACTTTTGTACATTTGCAGATTTGATGAACTGAAAAACAACATTAAATATTTGTTTTAAGATTAAAATGAATGTGACCAACAATGCTGCTTAAACTAAATAAATAAAAGTGAAATGTGTGCGATGTTGTACATTACCCCTTGCAGATGTATACGAGTTTCTTTCTGTCTTGACTTTTCAGGTTTATAAACTAAAGCCATTTAGTCATAAACAAATAAAACCAAACCAGTCAAGTTTTTCAAAGCCAGGTAAGTGCCATTTTCAGAATTGTCGAATCCATTACTATGGATGTGCAATATATCGAACGATCGCAAAAGTGCATATCGGACTATGCATATCGCAACGGGAGGCAATACATTTGCAAATAAATTGTTTGAAAAGTTATTTGTAAAATAAGTATATATAAATTGTTGGTTGTAGAGATTTCAAACATTTGCGTGTATGACCGACCTCTGGTCCAGCAATCTGTAACAATTTTTGCATGAATGCAGAAAAGTGATTAAGCAAGCCAGACAAGTTGAGAAATCAACAACTTTAAAAGTTAAAGTGATGCTTTCTTTTTCCTAAAATAATCTGGAATTATATGATGGTTGTATATATTTTTTATATATTTAAATGAAATTTGAATGCATTTGTGAGAGATAAATATCATATAGCATATAACCTTATTTTGCATGATTTTCTCTTAATATCAAACAGCCCACTTTATGATATATTCCTCATTAATGAAAACAAATAAAAAAAACAATTGTTTTATGCTTATGAAGAAATATTCTTTATCAATTTGTTGGATATGATTGATTTCTGGAAATCCAACAATTTGGTCTTTTTTGTCAATCAAGACAAATCATTTTCTGAGGTTTGGACCAGATGTTAAGACAAAAGTTAACAAGGGTGTAATCAAATATGAACACAACATTAAAATTAATTCCTAGAAATCTTAAGAGTTTGTTATTTCTTATTTTGTCACATTCACCTCGCTTGATTCTCTTTTATTAAAAAAGTACATTGACTAATGTTTTAAAGTAAAATATGAACAGACTGTTCAGTCAATTAGTAACAAATCCTCTCTGTGTGCACTTTAATGTTACATCCAAAATCAAAATGTCACTCATTACACCAGAATCCCATTTCTGGCATTTCAAAGCCCACAATATTAATATTATAAGTAATTATAAGAAATTTATAAATAAGTAATTATAAGAAATTTATAAGTAAGTAATTATAAGTAATTCATAAGTAAGTAATTATAAGTAATTCAATTTGTACGTAATAAGTATTCTTATATTTATTATTTTATCAACACATTTATGAACAAACCTTAAAGCATTGATCAAAAGTTACTGTGACGTATTTAACGGCTGGACGGATCATCACTTAACTTTAATCCCCTAAAACTTTACACGTCAGGCTCGGTGTATAATAAAGATTAACCAAATTAATTCATTCCAGCTTTTGCCTTAATATTTGATAATAATGCATATCGTGACTGTAACTTGATACAAAACTAAACCAATTTCCCCATTTCTGCCCTTCTGTTGACAATCAAGCGCCTGAAATGCGACAAGTCAGCCGCCCTTCCCAAAACAGTCCGAAACCGCCTCCCAAAAAATAATTTAGGACACCAAAATCCGAGTTCTATTATTGCAGCCGGGAAACTTTAGACAAGCACGCAGTCAAGTGAAGAAGAAAAGTAAAACAATCACAAACCTTGCATCACCCGTTTTAATGCCTGTAGTCCCTCTGTGTGCCCGGTACTCGGGTGTTACGCGCAATGAAAACGTGACCAATCACAGCTCTGCGCTCGGCGCCATAGCCAATCGAATCGGGCTGCGTCCGGACGAGAGCCAATCACATCACGGCTCGTTGCTCCACCAGATTATGGGTGGGGGAGGGTTCACTCGCATGCAGGAAAATGAAATGTGAGGGTGGAGGAACTGTAATAAAACAGGAGGAAAAACATCAATATTTAAAAATAATAATTAAACTATATTAACGTGTTAATAAGTGTTTCTGCAAAAAAAAAAATAATAAAAATGACTTTTACTAAATTAATTATTATTATTTATTAACACGTGGAGAACTGCAGAAAAACACAATTCCATACATACAAATTCACGCATTTTTACGCATTTTGTCATCACATGCGTGCTCATCTGTGTATTTTGTCGAAACAGGAAGACAGGAACAATGGTTTTGTGACATTTGACCATTTATATTACCACACTTTTAGTAAAAGATCACGATTGAGCTGTGGTTTCGAGTAAAATGGCTAATCTGTGGTCACATGGCATATTAACATAATATTGTGTGGTCGGGCACAAATGCGTCCACTTTGCGTCTGTTAAATAATAAATAAACATTTATAATGCACTGACATCATAAGTGAACAAATACTTGTGCAAGTAAAAAAATCCTACAATTATAAACATTACATTTCACTTCCTGTCCTCCCTGCGGCTGGGGGCGATAGAGCGCAGTGTGTTCCCTCCGCAGTGAAGTTTGACGAGGAGAAGAAGAAGAACAGACGCTTCACACCACTGATTGGCGGTCCGGTTCTTTTTAAAGACTCGACTCTTTTGACTCGACTCCCAAGAAGAGCCGACTCCCTAATGGCTCTTTATTTGTAACGGAGCAATTGTAAACGATTTGTGTTTATTTTTTGTGCTAACATTTTTTTTTCTTCATAAAATAATATTTTTAGCTACATAAAACGCAATTACTACTAAAATTGTTTAAAAATGTTTAAAAAAAATAAATGAACACATGCTGCAATTTATTTTCGCGTATTTCTTCAACCTCGCTGACACCGAAATTCGTGTCTCTCTCTTGCTCTGTAACACTCGCATTTTTTTATTAATTAATAAAATAATTTAATATATATTTTCTTAATACTGAGAAAAACTAAAAGCCATTATTAGACCGTGTTTCCCCCTCAATCCCATAATAATATGATGCAGTCCCTCTTTCATTGTGTCCTATCAAATAAAGTCGAGTCCCGCCAGCGGATAAAGATTCACGGAGTCGGCTCTTCTCGTTCACAGAGAATCGACTCTCAGAGTCGACTCAGCGCATCACGATTCCCAAACCAAGATGGCGGTGCAGGAGACAGCAGCTCAACTCTCTATGGCCCTGAAGGTGCAAGAATATCCAACTTTAAAGGTCTGTCACCTCTTAACTCTCGCGTCACCTCAATCTAAGCATCATTACTGCGGTATTGGATCACCTATGAAACACAAATCATCGATGGGATTGAAAGTATATGACTGTATGTAGACAGTTAGCTCTACGGCTAGATAACTTAGCAAAACAAGTCCCATAAACAAGCGGAGTGATCCCGATCTGACGAGTGCTGTCATGGAGACGACGTCGACTGTAACGTCTCGGTTTATTGTTGACAGATCTGTTTAAGGGCGGACTTTAAAACGGTTACCGTTCTCTGCTTTGACGCGGTGTAATTTTAGTAGATTTATTCGCATTATTTAAATTAATTGCGTGTTTACGAATGCATCCAGCACGTGATCTTGTTAAAAGCCAATTCAGCGGTTACTAATCAAGCGTTCAGTGACACCAACGGCATCGGAGGATTTGTAGCTTTTTATTATTATAATGATGTTTTATTATCCGCATAATTATATTAATAATCTTTATCGTTGATGTTTTTTAATGTTTTACGCGTTGTGTCTTTATTCTCTGCGTCACAGATGAAACATCTTTAGATGCCATTGATGGCGTGGAGGATGAAGCCTTACGTCATCCGATTTGTTTATTATCTGATGACGTGTGTGGGGCTCTGTGATGTCATCCGATCACAGACCTCCAGGAAAATGACGGCTGTTCGCGTGCACGCGCATTGAATGTCAATAATAGAGATATATTCAGAGCTGTGTCGAGGACACATTATAGTTGAGCTGCATTGCTGCATTTGATTTCCAGCACATTCCAGTTTTCTCACCATAAGCTAAAACTGATTTTCTGTGCAAACCTTTAAATCACTGTAGGGAAGAAATGATAGATTGCACACAGATGATGCATTGGTTATTTATATATAAGATTAACTGTATACATCTAATGGAATTTTATATTGGGATATCTGGGAGGTCTAATATTCATTATACTGATAAAAAGTTTTTGCTGGTCCGATTGTGTGGATCTATTGACAAAAATGCATAAAAATGTCTTCAGAGTAGAGCTGGGTTTTATGCCTGAATATATCACGCTGCACAATGATTATATATCGGGAGGGATATCATATCACATTTACATTTACATTTTGTCATTTAGCAGACGCTTTTATCCAATAGTCGAGGATATCACATTCTGAAAGTTTAATCAAGATATCACAAAGGGTTCCTCCCAAGGATTCGATGTTTTATGCGACTCTTTTATCAGTGGAATGTACTAAAATCACCATTTGAGCATGCATTGGAAAAAGCAACACCCCTCAAACATATTAAATACATTTTATCATGAAAATACTATGAAAGGTTTGAAGGTCTGTGAAAAAAATTTAATTTTTTTTGTATATGGTACTTCTTCTGCGGCCTATATGTGCGGTTTCTGCACTAGAAGGCTCTCCGGCTTTTAACCATAAGTCATTGGGAAACGTTAGAATTCAAAATATATTGTAACAGCCTTACTTCAGAACCGTTATGTTTTTATTATCTTTGAGTTATTTCCATACATGTAAAATGTGGGTCTCCTTACATTGAATTCGACGCCATGTTTCTTCACCAGCCATAAAAAGACAAATGACTCTATCTCCTTCAGCAAAGAAGCGAAAACGTGACGTCATCTTTGTACCCGGACAGCCTCCGTAGTGTTTTGAAAGGGAGTGGTGCAGTAAGCTGCCTTCAAATAGCTTGAAAATGACTTTATGCCTCTACCTTATTAAGAAGCCACAGATGCATAAATATGCAAATTCCACTTTATCACAGTAAGCAGTTCCAGGCGCCGCTAAAACTCAAAGTGAAACTGAGAGCTGACACAGAAATGCAGTGACAAATTCAGCCTGAATCATCATTATCCTTAGATATCTAGGGCTCGAACTGCTAATCCACAAGGTCAAATGGGTTGATTGGTTACTGGTTTTGGATAGGTTTATGACATCATTAACTACAGTTTTAAACACATTTTATTAACTTTTGGGTTATAGAAAAATATGTACAAGTGGTTTAAAATCATATATTTGCACGTGGTCTGTCTTTAAAGCATATTAAAAACATATATACAATTTTCACCACAGAGGGTCTTTAAATGAGTCACAGCAAATTGGGGATGCATAATCTGATGTCCTTAGATGTGACTCTTATATACATGCCGTGTCAGTTTGATACTCTATCTGGATGTAAATATTTCTGTATCAAGGGTCTTTGCTGCCATTTATCTCTAAACAATGTGTAATTGGTAGTTAGTGGATGTTGCCTTAAAGCATAACCGAGCAGGACAACAAAAAGTCTGTTGTACCAGGTGGCTCAGATTTATCATTCATTATTTTATTATTGCACAACTTTTCCATAGGTTCCGTATGAAACCTTGAACAAGCGTTTCCGTGCGGCTCAGAAGAATATTGATCGTGAGACCAGTCACGTGACAATGGTGGTGGCAGAGCTGGAGAAAACCCTGAGTAGTTTTCCAGTTGTGGATACTGTAGTGTCTCTTTTGGATGGAGTGGTTGAGAAGCTCAGTGCCCTCAAGAGAAAGGTAAACTGAAAACATCAGTTTTCTATTAAAATGCAATTCTGTGTTGCTGACGTTTGTACCATTTACATTCTTGTCTTTATTAACAGGCAGCTGAGTCTATCCAAGCAGAGGATGAGAGCGCTAAGCTATGTAAGAGACGTATAGAGCACCTGAAGGAACACAGCAATGACCAACCGGCCGGTGTTAATGTCTGGAAGAAGAAACGCATGGACCGCATGATGGTGGAACATCTATTGCGCTGTGGATATTACAACACAGCAGTCAAACTAGCCAGACAAAGTGGTATCGAGGTGTGTCCCGATTTTGTGAGCATTAATGTGAAGAGCTTGTGCTACATGGGACTTTTTTCATTTCTAGGATTTGGTGAACATAGAAATGTTTCTTACTGCAAAAGAAGTGGAAGAGTCCCTCGAACGGCAGGAAACAGCGACCTGTCTGGCTTGGTGTCATGATAACAAGTCTCGTCTGAGAAAAATGAAAGTAAGGGTTACACAAACTGTCAATGTTTGCGTTTCTGTTGGCTGCTCATGTCAAATATTTACTTAGTCATTATGAAGATCATTTTGCCTACTGTCTACATGTTTTCTTTCATCTATTACAGTAATGCTCTAACATAAGTTTCTGAAAATCTGAATGTTATATAAATTGTAAGATAGAGCCTGGGTAATTTACTTTAAATATGGTCCTGTTTCCAGAGCTGTCTGGAGTTCAGTTTAAGGATCCAGGAATTTATTGAGCTCATTCGACAAAATAAACGCATGGATGCAGTAAGGTATGTAAACTAAAAACTAATGATTAGTGTTATTGAGGATACCATGTGTTGCATTAAGGAGGATGTACTGAAAGGAAGGAAGTATAACGTATATTACTATGTTTCGGTAGATTTATAATGCTTTTAAATGATGTATCGTTACATTTTTATTATCTTTGAGTGAGTTCTTTTTATCTACATACAGTGAAGTTCTTACATGAAAGCCACCACCATGTTTCTTTAGGAGCTCTAAACTGAAAAACTGGTCAACTGAGCGCATGTCTTAAATATGTTATTAATATGTGCTGCCTCCTTAAGCAAAGAAGCAAGCGAAGTGCAGGCATTTTTGTCTTGTTTCAGCCTCTGTAGTGTTTCCAAAACGGAGGAGCCAGCGGTGGACTAAGCTGTTGGTTGCCATATGTAATGTCACCACTAGATGGCAAACTCACGAACTTGAACCGTCTTTTCTAATTAACCCAAATTTATTTTCAATAATAATGCAAATTTATTATTCAAGTTCTTTTTGCATTGTTTCTGCATTATTGTAATTTTGTTTTTCATGTCAATACGTCACTATTCATTATAGAGATGCATTTCTCGACCAATAGCGAAACTCTTGAGTGCTACCTGCTGATGCTAATATCGATAGTGATTATATATGTTTGCTTTAAAGCAATACTTGTGCATTTGTGCACAATGTTTCACCTTTGTGGTTGATAAGTGCAGCTCTGTGTTTTGAATGTCCTGAAAACTATTTCAAAGCTTGCCTGCAAGTCAGCGCAATGACCTTGAGTTTGTTTGCAGGCATTACACACATTTGTGATGACACACAACATGTTATATGGAGATATACATTGTGTGACGTGTGAATTCAATCATATAATTTTTTGTTTAATTAAGGTCGAAAAACTATTGTTGCTTTAACTTAATTCTAAAGTTTAAAATAATGTTTCCTAAATTAACATTTCCCTAATTATTTTATATAACGACTCTTAATATTGGATATCAAATGATGTTTCTAAGCATTTTATAAACACGGGGCAAAAATGTATTGTGTTCTTAATTGACAGGATAAATTGTCCTTGAATATATGCTGCTTGTTATTTCTCGATGTATCGGTGCATTTGTAATTGTAACAAACATATTTTGTATCTGTTAGACATGCACGCAAACATTTCAGCCAAGCAGAAGGAGGTCAGCTGGACGAGGTGCGTCAGGTGATGGGGATGCTTGCTTTTCCCTCTGATACGCACATCTCACCTTATAAGGCAAGGCATATTTTCAGTTCCTTTTTATCTTTCATTTGATTGAAATGTTTCATTATTGATCATTTTTTATATTTCTGAAACACTTCTGCATTTGCATGTAAGTTCAGTGGCCTGTGACATTTCTTGTTTTTCTTTCAGGATCTTTTGGATCCAGCTCGCTGGAAAATGCTGATCCAACAGTTCAGATATGACAACTACAGATTACACCAGCTGGGGAATAACTCTGTGTTCACCATTACCTTGCAGGCAGGGCTGTCTGCCATCAAAACCCCGTATCCTCTTTTGCAATAAAATTCATCATCCCCTACTACGAGTTCAACATTAATGCACTTGTATTTGATTAAAAGGTCGTGTGGGTAATATTTTTATAGAACTGTTGTTTTCAATAAAGCTGTTGACCCTAATACAGTGTTATCAGGCAGTGTTATAAAGAAGATGGTACTTCCAAAAACCCAGACTGCCCCGTGTGCAGCAAATCGTTAAACAAATTGGCTCAACCTCTCCCCATGGCGCATTGTGCAAACTCACGACTGGTGTGCAAAATCTCAGGCGAAGTCATGAACGAAAACAACCCGCCAATGATGCTGCCTAATGGCTATGTGTATGGATACAATGTGAGTATTTTGTTTGTACTGTAGTAAGTTTACAATGTGTTTTGTGTAGTTCTGTATCATTAACATTCCTTTCACTTCGGTCCACAGTCTCTCTTGTCTATCCGTCAAGATGACAAGGTGATATGCCCTAGGACCAAAGAGGTTTTCAGCTTTTCCCAAGCTGAGAAGGTTTATATTATGTGATGGGAGCGCCATGTACGTTCATGGACCTTAAGCTGCGGCTTCATCGTAAATGTAAAGTTCAAGACATCATTTGTCCAAGGGCTTCAATCCTTCAACCCTTGTTCCAGTTGAACAAATCTAAACAACGATACTCCCCAACACGATGCTGGCCTATCGTTGATCGGATGGTTCAGAATTTCAGAGGAGATACCCTGGGTTTAACGGACTGTTGTGATGAAGGATATTTTTGTGGTGGTTTTTAGAAGGCTTGATATTTTGGCATTTATTTAACTGGATTCTTTACACTAGCGTGAATATGGCTCCATATCACTTTGTCAAAGAGCTTTTGCCTTGTGTGTTATCGAAATTAATTATTCATTGTTGGTTTTTTGAACAAGGGCACCCATTTAGGTCATTATTTTTAAATAGATTGTGAGTGGGTAGCTGTAGAAAACATGCTCTGATGCCTTGCTTCTGCACCTGTGAAATCTGTGACTAAATGCGTTTATGTTAATGTTCTCTTAATCTGTTTTTGACCGACGTCCTTAACATCTGTGAGGTAACTTGTTAGAAAATAGTGTAGCATTTAGAGCAATACTTCTCTTTTTAATAAGTCTGTGGTTGTTTAGACTAAAGACATGACAATATTATAGTGTCGGTAAAGATTTACATTGGCTTACACTTTTCCGAACAACGTGGCAATATTACATCTACTTCTGTTTATTGATGTAACTGAGGTCCATTTTCACAGAAAGAATGCAACAGGAGTTCCATCAGTATTCACGTTTTATTACATACCGTGTTATGAAACATTAAGTGCCGTTTTGTGACTGAAGGTTTTAAGAGAAATTGTAAATAAACATGTTTTGGGATGTAATTTTTCAGGGTAGATCTTATCGTTTTTTTCCCCTTAAGTCTCAGGTTTCACGGGATAAATAGCAGACATCCATACACCAATGTGACCTTCCTGTTGGACATCACTTATCAAATATGTGTTTAACTGTTGTTGTGGAAAGACTTGCATACAAACTGCTCATGCATGTGTAGTTTGGTAGGATAGATGGGTTGTTCATGTCGAATTGCCAATAAACACTAATTTGATTGTTCTGTGTTTAGTTGTGTTGTGAAATTGCAAATGCCAGGGGAAATAATAATCAAATTGACAATAATCAAAGCACACATATCACATCCTAGAAATATAATATGCCTATATTGGGAATGTTTACACTTTATAATGCTATAGAGTAAGATGTAACGTCTTGGGAACATTTCAGTTTCTTTAAAGTTTTTTTTATGATACCTTTAGAAGCTACGACTACATTGGCAGATCTACATCAGTTGAGAAGCAAAGTAGGGAGGTATCTTGATTTTATAAATAAGCTTGACATTTGGACCAATTTTGTTTCAGTACATTATAATGTACTTAATTACGTTGTTGGAAACCAGGGTCACTCAGCAGCATCGTACAATCAGGATGGTGGAAATTTTAATCAGATACACA
Organism: Triplophysa yarkandensis; assembly: GCA_033220385.1. NCBI lineage: Eukaryota > Metazoa > Chordata > Actinopteri > Cypriniformes > Nemacheilidae > Triplophysa > Triplophysa yarkandensis. The sequence continues at coordinate 1,814,520 of CM065667.1, read as the reverse complement.
ACTCTTGGGCTGTATCACTGCTACTAGCAAGAAAGGTAAGTGAAATATAATCGCATGTCTATACTGACATTTAAAATAAAAGTGATTTAAAAAGAAATAAAGCCGTAAAGGTTTAAAATATCATAAGGGCGAATAAATGAGACAATTTCCAAATTGATACGAACTTTACTTTTAATGAGATTTTGCAATATTAATGAGAAATTCTGTTAACCATTATATTGCATTAATTTCTTATCAGAAGGATGTGAGGGGAAGTACTGCACTGGAAGCAGCAAGAAAGAGCAACTTTAATTCATTAATGTTTACTTTATGATGCATTCGCCAAAAAGCTTGATTCTTAGTGAAAATTATTAAATATGTTTGACAAAATGTTTCTTTATCTTTGTTCACACGTACAAAAAACTCTCACTTCAAGATTTTATTTATTTCAAAATTATAAACATTGGTATATGTGCATAAAAAAGGTTTGACATTTTTGGTTATTTTCTGGTAGAAGCTGAATATCACATCAAGGCACTGTCATGTCATTTTAGATATACCACTATTGCATGTTAATTGTCCACTAAATGCTGGCATTTTGATTTGTTTGTTGAGTTTAGTAGACATAGCTGGCAGTGAAGAGAGACTGTGTCGATGCTTGGCCAGCCTGCCCTGATGGTTTGTATTCTCCTTTTGATGACAGGCCATTGATCTGAAAGAAAACCAAACTGCATTTAGTAAATGTCTACAACTGTTGATATATGTAAACCAACAAAACAAAACATTTATTTGGTGAGTAACCTTAGCACGAGTGACAAAGGCTTCCTGTGCAGCCTTTTTGTTCGCAGCTTGTCCCTTCCATGCAGCAAGAGCCGAAGCCTGGAGCGCACGGCCATATGAGAATGTCAGCTTCCAGGGTTTAGCCAGAGGGGTTTGGTTCATGGCATTCAGATTCAGAGAAGCCTCTTCCTCGCTTTGTCCACCAGAGAGGAAGCAGATGCCTGAGCAGCAAGAGAGGGATATTAGCAAAAAAAGAATGAAGTGGAAACTATCCCATGAGTTGCAGGGGTTGACTGTCTAACCTGGTACAGCAGCTGGCACAGTACGTCTGAGAGCGATTACTGTTGCCATGGCAACCTCCTGTGGGGTGTACTTTTTGCTGCAGGAGTGTCCAGCCATGACCATGTTTGGTTTGAGAAGAGTGCCCTCAAGATACACATGGTGGTCAGAGAGCGCCTTATATACAGCTGCTAGAACCTGAATATGATGCATTAAGAGTTAAGAAATGAACTGGTTAAATTAGGTTTGCATTTTATTTTATTTGTTTGAGAGGAAACTTACCTTTTCAGTAACATACTGGCATCTAAGCAGATCATGATCTCCATCTGGGAGGATCTCGGGTTCTACAATTGGTACCAAACCATTCTAAATGAACCAGAGAAATGTTTTTAGACCTGGGCCTTTTAAGACAGAATAAATAAAGATATGGGTAAAACGAAGTTTGTTCTGTTACCTGTTGGCAAATGCTGGCGTATCTGGCTAGAACATTAGCATTCTCGGCAATGGCGAGGGCAGATGGACAGCTGTCAGAGATCTTCAGCACACAACGCCACTTGGCAAAGTCACAGCCATCCTTTTTGTATTGGGCACAGCGTTCGGATAGGCCATCCAATCCTGTGTGAAAAATGATAAGTAAACATATTTAGATAAAGTATGAATTACGATTATGTTGTAGTGAAGGTAAAACATCATTTAACCTTGTGTGGTTGTCTCCCCATCGGTTCCATTCAAACCTGCTGTGCCTTTGTCCACCTTTAAACATAAAATAACAGTTAAACACTTGTCTCAGACTATACCCAACAATTGCTTTGGATGTTTGGATTCCACCTATGAGAAACATTACATTACATTACATTACATTACATTTAGTCATTTAGCAGACGCTTTTATCCAAAGCGACTTACAATAGTCGAGGAGACAATGAAGCGGTAAATAGCCGATAAAACAATAGGTTAACAAGTGCTACAACAATGCTACCGAGTTACACAGAGAGAGAAGTTACAAAAAGTATATATATACATTTATTTATTTTTTTTTTTATTTTTTTTTTTGATAGAGTGAGTAGGTTAGAAAAGTAGTGAGTAAGTGAGTTAGATGTAGCTGGAAAAGATGAGTTTCTAGGTGTTTTTTGATTATATAAACAAAACTATATACAGATTTTATAAAACTCAAAGATGAATAAATGACAACCTGATTTATATTTCTTAATTGCAGACATTGTTTCAATGTTTCAGAAGGAATGAGGTTCAAAGTTTAAAGGAGGGGTATCATGCTGTTTCATGCATTATTGTTGCTTTAGAGTTTTAAACATGTTGAAACAACAAGCATAAGGGAATATATAAATGTATACACACAAATAGGTTCAGCCTCACCTTGATGCCAACAACGATGCCCTTATCCTTGATGACTTTTGGAAAAAGAACCCCGCTGTCTGATTTCTGGTACAGGGTTTCATGGAAAAAGATGACCCCCCCAACACTTTCAGAGATGGATGGATCTACAGAGAAGAGGAGGTCACGGAAGCTACGGCGGTTCTCTTCTGTGTTCTCCACATTAATCTTCTGAAAACGTTTTGCCATTGTCCCTTAAATATGAAACAAAGATTTAATGAGCTGGAAAATGATAAAATGACACAGTGCTCCTGAAAACAATGTTTTAATCCATTGCACAATATATTGTGTTCAATGCACATGATTTTACCTGTGGATTCATCTGCAGCAAGGATGCCTTTTCCAGGAGCTACAATGCGCTGAGCAATAGTTGCAAGCTCCTTCTTTTGCTCAGGAGAGAGAGATGGAAACTGGTGGGTCATGCTTTAAAAGAAATAAGAGTAATGTAAGTTTTTGCAAATGTGCTACAATATAAATTGACAGAAGCTCTGTTTTCAAACAGAGACCTTCAAGCCTCTCTGTTTGTAAATATTTGGCCTATGTGTTGAACTTTGGTCCAGATAAGAGAACTGAACAAACAAGTTCAGGGTTCGCTGTCATTGTACAAAACTGATGAATGTGCAAAACTGATGAATGTGCAAAACTGAAGAATGTACTTTAATACAAACAGATATCAATGCACAATCTGTTAATGTATTTGAAAACAAAAGTCGTGTGTTTATAAACTGTGAAATGCATTGAAGAGGAAACACGTCGCCTGCAATATAAATGCATGTAAGCAAACCATTGCACGACCAAGATCTGAAATGTACAGATAATGTACATTAACCATTTATTTGACATCACTAGCAGAATGAACTGACGTCATCATCTGTGCATGCATAACACTTTCTGCGGTTTCAAATTGTTACCTTCATTGACTTTTTGCACAAAATATACAGAATAAAAACTAAATAAAATAAAATAAAAAGAAAATGGCAGTTATAAGAATAAACAAACGTTTAAAAAGAAAAAAACAGCTATTCTTACTTGAATGTTTTGGATGGTGTTGTGTAGGAGTGAAGTGACCTCTCACGCAGTAATTTCACAGTGTCAGGACAGAAGCAGAGGAACAAGGGTGGTATTTATTCTGCTCTGCCCCCTGTGACGCCATTGGCTGAGAAAGGATGTGGGCGTGTCAGAACATCTGCCCATGTGGACTTTGGAGTGAGGGTTGAAGCTCCAAAGGTTTCATTTGGACGACTGTGACCTGCAAAACTTTAAAGTTTATTGACTGTCTTATAGCTGAAATCTGCTTTTCGGTCCGTACTTGTAAAACAGAATAAATAAAATGTTAGATTGCAGAAAGTTGCTTTTCAGGTTTTTTTTGTTTTGCAGTGTGCTAATCTAATGCACACTTCTGGAAAAGTATATACTATTACAATCACCAATGCACACAAGCAAATTTACACAGAAATATATGTTACTAAATTAAAACTGTTTTTTCCTACTTTATTTGATGTAAAGTGCCAAAGAGGGACACGGTACCATAAAAAGATCACCAGTAGGTTAGGTTGTGTGATAAGCTGGCACAAAGTGTTCTATTAAGTATGCTGAGACTCCTAGAATGTGTTTAATGAAGGCTCAAATAACATATGGCATTTACTTGATGCTGTCATACTACAAACATTACTCAATTAAAGGAAAGGAAATTATAACTCATAACCTAACTTCTCAAAAGAGCAGCACTTAAGGTATGGTTACCTAAAAAATGTTCATTTAATATCAGTTTTGAATTACTCTACATTTGTTTAATTCAAGTTGCTATAAAGACACCAGTTGAAAAGGGAGTATTGACTCTGGAGAGTTAGTATTGACTCAGGAGGAGTACACTTAATCAATTTGATGGACAGACAAAACAGGGTCTGATGAAAGCATTTGATTGATAAACACGCCGTGTGATGATGTAAAGAAAAAGATGTGAACTGACGCACACACCCTTGACAGCATCAGAGCAAACGGGGAGATTTTGCAACATAAACTCTGTATTCAAGGGCAATGGTCTCAAAGGTACGGTCAGGGACAGAGTCCAACTAGCTCTCGACTGTGCACAAAATTCCATCACAGTATATAGACACAGTTCAAACCTTGGGCACACATTTAAATATTCAGTGGCCAAACCATGCCAAAGGACTATAATGTATAAAATAATTATTTTTTTTAATCTTTGTGAAAGTATTAAGCATATAAATGTTTTGTTACACGCACAGGAACTATAAGGCATCTTGATATGAGTTGCTGCCTTATTAGTTATTAACATGACCTATCCACTGCTTTCTGTACAGTTTTATTGGGCCTTACTAATTAAATGAATGATTTACCTCTGTTGTTAAAACAAATGTTGTCAACGTTCATAACAAAACACTATTTATGCCGTGGTGTAGAACTGCATCTCATGTGTGTTTCCTTAAAGCAGTGTCATTATGCCCATTAAGGTTTTTTGGGGTTGCTACAGTTACTTTGAATTCTTATCCTAAAAGCTTGAATACCTCTATTTTATTTTAAAAAATTGTCAAAGGAAAGAATAAATGTGTTAATTTAGACCTATACTGTTATATGCAGTAGTCTACAATGCATAGCAGACCAATACACAAAGGTCTGCATAACAGTATGGGAAACCCTATTTCAGCAATGCTGATGTTGGCATTGAAGAGAAAGCTGTCCAAAACCTTTACAATTTTCAGGAACATTTGTTGTTTTGTTAAAGAATTGACAGCATCCAAAGGTTCAATAAACCATCTTTATGTGAGCTAATAAAAACTGAATAGTTGATCTAAGTAGATCTAAGAGAATTACATTTTTTTTAAATAATTAAAAACATATTGTCACAACCCTTCCATACATATATTCATATTTTTATGTAAGCATTTGTGATTCTTTGATATATTGTAAATTGCTAATTATCATTAATAATAAGTTAAATAACCTAACAAAATTATTATTAATTATTATTAAATTTCACAAGATGACCACAAAATAAATAAAAAAGAATAATAATGTGGAATAAATTAGTTGACGGGGGTAAATTTAAATCATGCAAGTAAGAGTTTAGGATTTCAATAAAAAAATTGCAATGACATAAAACATGGAGTACATTTTACTAATTTACATCTTGCAAATAAAACCTAGCTACAATTGAAATATAATTGAAAGGTTGACTTAAGAAGACACAAACATTATATAATAATCATTTTACATAAAAATATTTTAGATTAAACGTTCTTAAACACAATACATAAAAAAATAATCCAGTGTCTGAGATGTTATTATACATTTTGCATGAATCCTAGTAGGTCTATTTACTTTGGAAGTCATTCCTGCTATTGAGTGACGTCATTCCATTTGTCTGTGTTTCCTCCAGGCCTGTGGCGGCGCTGCAGTCATGAGCGCGTGTCTCAGACGAGCAGAAGCAGAGTTCTGTGTTTCCGGTAACTCGATCGGTCGCCGGATGAAGCGCAACAGCAACATCCACAAATTATTGTACAACATTAATAATAAATCTTGGTAAGATATTAAGGCGAGAGCAAGAAATAATTGTATATTATTTCACTAATGCAGCACAACAGTTGTGCGTACATAATGGCTGCCGTAGATCGCCGGTTATGAGGAAGAATGGCACCGGCTCATCGTAGCATTACACTAACAAATATATAACAACAGATCTATAATGTTTATAGCAAAACTAAATGTGTGTGTGTTAAATTGGGCACTTTCTACAACTATCAAACAAAAACTACAGTATTAAAATAAATATCTCGGAGGATTTTGAGATCACTAAATGGAATTGTATATTAAAATAAAAAGCAGAATTTCTATGTTCTTATTGAATGGGATGCTGATTATATTGCTTATAATTGTAATTGTTTTATTAAAAAAAATATATAAATTATATTAAACAAGAACATCACCATCAAAGCTACTTCTGAGTAATGGTGATATAAAAATAATATATTTGCTTTTATATATTATTTTAATTATGTAATATATCGTATGTATTTTATACATTATATTTATTTATTATTATATTTCATATAAAAATGTAAGAATTTCTATTTGCTGCTCTTGAAACTTTACTTGTTTAAAGCTGTGCACTTTATTTACTGGGTCTGTGTCTCTTTTTCACAGTGAGGTCGTGTTGACGGGTCGTGATGTCGGGTCAGAAGCGCCCATGTGACCCCAGTGGCTCTGTTGCCCTCGGCGCTCCTCCTGAAAAGAAGAAGGGTGGCGAGGACGGAGAGGGCATGAGCACTGGATCAGGAGGAAGCACTGCTGTAGAAACAGTCATTAAACTGGGTGGAGGTTTCAACCTGGTGAGAATTTTAGTGTGAAGCCTAGACAACGGATTAATATCGACTGCATCATCTATGTGTTGTTATCCTGTTATTGTGTGGTTTAAGGATTTGTTGTGTACCCTCTGGATATTTCCAACCCGCAATCCTTTCTGTCTTCTGCAAAATGCCAAAGAAGATATTTTAAAGAATGTTGTCAAAATAAAACTGTATTGACCCTAGCTCTCAATATCTCATTTTCTGTATTGCTGAGTCCTACATTTAAAATGAGAAGAGGCTGTGTCAATGAAGATTTAACTTTCAACTTTATATACACACAACACGTTTATCTAAATATGTTGTGTATTAAAGTTTTGCTTGAAATAATATTGTGATTTTAGCTCTGAATGATTTTCACGTATGTGTACGAGCCTTATAAAACATCTAGTAATGTTTTGTGTCAAAATGACAGGTTTAGCTGATGTCATAGTCTTTCTTATGCTGGTTGGTCTGTTCGTAAATTTATGTCGGTCTTGTGGATGTAAATGATCGGAATCTTCCCTTACCAATCCTATTGCGCTGACCGTATTTTATTCTCGCAGGAGGAACAGGACATCAAAGCTTTGCAAATCAAAAACAGAAAGTTGGGAGAGGCGCTAGACCAAAGACAGGTATAAGAAGTTCCCATGTATGCAAAGCACAAACACTTATAACATAGACATAGACATAAAACACTTTCTGTTGGGTTCCTGTAGGTGATTGAGGATGAACTGAGAGAGATAGTCGAGAGACTGGAGACACGTCAGGCAACAGATGATGCCAGTTTGTTGATTCTTAACAGATACTGGAACCAGGTAATGGCACCAATATGCACTTGTGAACTATGTGAAATTAAGTATATTTGTTTCAGATGCATTAAATATAAACTCTGTGATGCTCTCAACCTTCTAGTTGGACGAAAATGTGAAGTTAATTGCACGTCGCTATGACCAATCCAGCAGTGAGACTGTGGAAAGCCAACCCCCCGAAGGGCGTAGTTTAAAACCAGGGACACCAGAACCGGATGGAGACTCGAATCAGGAGAGAGCAAAAGACAGAGGTATGACACAAAATTGAGAAGCATAACCAGAAATAACCATAAAATAATAAATACACAATAACAAAGACACATGTTTTGTGTTTTGCAGGGCAGGGAGAGGGTCCAAGCTCATTTCTGGCCACACTGGCAAGCAGCAGCAGTGAGGAGATTGAGGCAGAGCTACAGGAGCGGGTAGAGTCCAGTTGCAAGCAGGCAAGCCGTGTTGTAGAAATCTACGAGAACCTGAAGAACACGGTAGATCAGCTGAAGAAGGACCTGGAGTCTGGCAACGGTGAAAGACACTAAACACCTCAACATCTACTTACATTTTATAAGAAATACATAATTTGTATTTTTGCTAGAATATTATGTGATAGAATGTGCCTTTATTTAGTTCAGAAGAAATTATCTGCTTGTGTGATATTTTTGTCAGATGGCAGTCTTTGGGAGGTCGCTGTCCGGCTCAACACTCTGCTGGCCAGTGAGAATGAATGTCTCCGTCGACTGACAGATGGCCTCCAGCAGAGGCATAGTCACATGACCAGTGAGGTTGGTGTTTGATTCGTTGATTATTTATCTATCTTACTGTGTGCTCACAGTGTATGTATGTATTCAGTCCCGTTCATTGGGCCGTGCGGCGAATCGTGCAGATAATCGAATCAGCGAGCTGCAGGCTCTTATAGAGGAGCTCCAATGGGATACGGAGAAAGTCAGACGAAGAGAAAATCGCCTCAACACGCACCTTGGAGAGGTTCTAGAGAGGGTAAGCGTCAGTGGTCTGCATATCAAGTCAGATACGACACTATATAATTTTGTTGTCATTAAATCTGACAACTGATGTGTTTTAATATGCTGCTTTTATATCTAGGTGAACAGTAAAGGTTATAAGGTGTGTGGTGAAGCAAGCAGCGTCTGTGGAACCATCACAATCAACAAAAGAAAGGTACAACATGTTTGCATTTTGTGTTAAGTTATTGTGTCTTAACATGAATGAATAATAAAAATTTATCCTCTTATTAGTTTGAAGAGATGAACAGTGAGCTGGAGGAGAACAGGGAGCTGGCGGAGAATCGTCTCAGTGAACTCCAGAAACTCCAGCAAGACCTGCAAACGGTTTACCAGGAGAACAATAACATCAAGGTCTGTTAGATATATCTTTAGACATTCTTTCTGCTGAACACATTAGAAGATTTTTGGCAGAATGTCTGTAATCAAACAATGACAGCACATAATAGCACTGTTTTGGAGTCCATACAATCAAAGGGAATGGATCTCATCACTGTTTGGTTACCAACTTTAATTTTTCCTTCGTGCTTTGTGGAAGAAAGTCATGCAGGTTTGAAATAAATAAACGACGATCAAATTGTATTCTTTTGAGTGATTTATCACTTAACCTTGCTTGTTTTTCACTTATAATGTTACGAAAGCAATTGAAAATTTAGCAAATTGTCCGACAGAAACTTATTGTTTCTTTCAGCTGGAGTTGTTGTCCAGGGCTGAGGAGGTGACTAGAGACAGTGCAGAGTATCGCTGCCTTCAGTCTCAGTTCTCAGTGCTCTATAATGAGTCTCTAGTGCTGAAATCTCAGCTGGACGAGACCAAAGCACGTCTCAATACGACCAGGACCGCTCGTCTGCGCCAGCTGGACCACATGGAGGTACTGACCCCTAACATGCATAAATCTTTGTGTTTTTATGCATTAAAGGACAGCACTCATGGTGATTTTGGAATGCACAATTAGAACTCTTTTTTCCTATGAATAGAAACCTAATTTACAACAGTTGTACTGTAAAAACATTTTCAAAATGACATGTATCACATGTAATGTGTTTCAGAATGATGAGGTGTCGCTGCAGAGGAAGGTCCGTACTGAAGTGATTCAGCTTGAGGACACATTAGCACAGGTGCGCAAGGAGTACGAGATGCTGAGGATCGAGTTTGAGCAGACACTAGCTGCTAATGAGCAAGCTGGTAACTTTCCTATATTTTTCATTGAGTCATTCCCTTTTTTGCTTTGATTTGGTCGGTATATGAATTGAAGAATTTGTTTGTCTCTCTTGTCGTAGGCCCTATAAATCGGGAGATGCGACATCTGATCAGTACCCTTCAAACTCATAACCAGCAGATGAAGGGAGAGGTGGTGAAATATAAGCTTAGACTGAGAGAAGCTCAGCAGGAGCTCCACCAGGTAAGAGCACAAACTTCAGCGTGAAAATGTGGTTGAGATTTTAGGCTGAAGGTGAGTAGGTGCTGAAGATGTCACTGGTCTTTTGTAGCTCCGTGCTGCCAAAGGCAATGCAGCGGTTCCGTCGCAGTCAAGCACAGAGGTGGATGTAAAGGAAGAGACCACCTCCCCAAGTACACCAGCACTGACAGGTGATGTCACTGTGAAGACGGAGCCAGAGAGCGGTTCTGCAACACCCAGTTCTACAGGTATAGGTCTTTTATTATTCCTTTATAATTAATAATTTAGTTATTTTGAATGGTGTGGTGTGTGATGTTGAGGAAGATCTATTTGCAGAATTGCAATAAGATTTACTTACTTAAATAGGCAAAAATACAGTTTCTACAGCAGCCTTAAATAGGGCTGTCGCGGTTAAGAAATTTCCCTTGCGGTTTTTCCTTGCGGCTCCTTGCAGTTTTACCAACGTTTAAAAATAAATAAATAAATAAATAAAAAATCTTGATTTTACTGCATACAAAGCTGACAGAGGGACACGTTTTAAAAATGTTTTATTTTTTTAATGCCAAACAGCAATAAGAACATGTTTAAAACATGAATTTACAAAACGAAATCAAATAATTCTAAAGTAAGATATCACATGAAAACAAACAATAAGAAATTATTTTTTTTCAATTTGAAAAACAAAAGAATTTCTTAAGTTACATATGAAAACAAAGTGTTGGCCTAAGTGAAAATAAAGAGAATAAATGAAATGTTAATCGTACTTCAGCTTTAACGAATGTGATTGAGACCTGGGTTATCATATCCTTGTTTCGCGCCAGGAGAACCAACATATTAACCTTATGTGGTTTAAGGGAGGACCACATGGGCGTAACAATATTCCAATATTAAAATACACTGAAAACCCTTTCCAATGGTACACATGTATTTGTGCGCGACTTTAGACTGATTATTATTGGATGTTGCTCTGTGACCTGATGCTGGAGGAGGCAGCTGCGCTTCAGATGACAGTTAGCGACATGACACCGCAAATTAGATGTATTGCCGCATGTCACAAGGATTTTTTTGCCACAAATTTTTCAAATAGGTTAATCTAAATTTGCGGGCTTACCCTTTTCATTGGGTTGAAAGCCGAAATGTTCCCAAACTGGGGACGTGACATTAGGTTTTGGGACGAGAGCGCATGCCATTGTTTCAGTATTCAAAATAAACGAAACTCCAGATATTAACAGTTTGCGGGAAAATGACACGTAACACTCTGGTATTATTATTAATTTATTTAACATTTAATGTAGGTGATGAATTGTAAAACAATAATGCCACAGCCTCATGAAGACGTAAAAAACAATTAACCCTGCGGTTGCGGCATTTTCTGCGGTTCCTTTCCTTTCTCTGCAGTTGGATTGTCAAAAGCGCAGTATAACAATATTGCGGTTTTCGCGACAGCCCTAGCCCTATATGGCCAAACTTTGCAAATATGGTATAAACTTCAGCAAAAAAGGGAATACTTGACAACATCTTTGTCCGTTGTTAACCACCATACATTGCTATACATATTTCCTCTGGCTTAGAAATTATAACAAAATAAAGAGTAATATTAACTTAATAAAATATTTTTTAAGAGAAATGTTATCAAAATAATCAATTTAAATTAAGAAGTTAATTATCTACAATTTACAAATATTTATTTAGTTTGTCTATTTACTAAGCAAATATATATTTGTATTATACAGCAATATTTTTGAGGAATTCTGATATAAATATTTGAGTAAATCAGATTTAATTTAGTTACTTAAACATACATAAGATTTTAGTTTTATAATAAGTATATAAGCAGTTTTTAAGTAATTTCAAAGCTTAAAAATGTACTCTTCGTTTTGTTTAGTATAAATTGTTTTAGTGTAGAGTTTTGAAAGGGAGAGGTTGCATTTTGTAACCTCACTCCTAGATGCCACAACATTGTAGCATTAAAGTGCGCTGAATTGGATTGGATGAAAGTATTAACACGGTTGTACTTGCTGAATATTGGTCTCTTTCTCATCAGGAGTCACGGTTAAGACCGAACCAGGTACAGAAACGGAGACCGTGATAAAAGAGGAGGAAAAGGAGAAGGACAAGGAGAAAGAAAAGGAAAAAGAGAAAGAAAAGGAGAAAGAACAGAGAGAAAGAGAGAGGTTTGTGCGGGGCGGTCCTGGAAGCGGACCCGTGAAAGACGAGAGAGAGAAAGCCGGCAGCAGCAGCCAATCTGAAGACCCAGTGGCTGAACGCTGCGCTGTGATTGGAGCACCTAAACGAAAGGAAATAGAGCAGTTGAAAATAATGAGGGCGGAGCTTAAGTAGGTTCTTCTGCATGTGATCGTTATTTTAGTGATGATTGGCATTGCTCAGTATGGTAGAATGTGTTGATGAGATGATTATGATAATGCAATGATTATGATGATGCAGGAAAGCCCAAGAGTCTCAGAGAGAGATGAAGCTGTTGTTGGACATGTACCGCTCTGCTCCAAAAGAGCAACGAGACAAAGTACAGCTGATGGCAGCGGAGAAGAAGACCAAGTCTGAAGTGCGTAGAAGAGATTAGTCACATGTTACTCAACTGTTTAACATCACTTTAAAACCAGTGATACAATGATGTGTGTTTGCAGGCAGAGGAACTTCGGCAGAGGGTTCGAGAGCTGGAGGAGCGGGAGAGGAGAGAGGGAAAGAAAATGGCTGATGAAGAGGCTTTGAGAAAGATCCGTTCAGTCGAGGAACAGATCGATATACTCAATAAGAAACTCTCCCTGGCTAAACAGGTGCAGCTCAGATTGCAGTGTGTTTGACCTGTAGACTCATTGTCAAATATTGAGCTAAACCATGAGATGGAAACTCTGAATCTCTCTCTCAGGAGGAGGATGCGCTGCTGAGTGAGATGGATGTTACCGGCCAGGCGTTTGAGGACATGCAAGAGCAGAACATTCGTCTTATGCAGCAGCTCCGAGAGAAAGATGATGCCAATTTCAAACTCATGAGTGAGCGCATCAAATCCAACCAGATACACAAACTTCTCAAGGAGGAAAAAGAGGAGCTGGCCGACCAGCTGCTAACACTAAAAACACAGGTAAGCACCTAGAGATATATCAGATGATTTTGTTTTGAGAAGAGTGAGTTGAAATGTTTGTCTGAAGGCAAACATCTGTACGGTTTTGCTTAACTTTAGCATGTTCTTTTCTTCTATGTATTGTCAATTTAGTATTTGGAGGTTTATTGGTGACAGGGTTTTATAGATTGCAACTCATAAAATTGCTGTCTATTTGTGTTTAGCCAGTACATGACAATTACATCATCATTTACTTAACATCTTGGCTTTTCAAACCTGTATGACTTTCATTACGCCTCAAAAAGAAGATATTATGAAGAATGTTACTAATTAAACAGAAATGGCACCCATTAACTTCTACTGTAGGGAGACAAAACCAATGCAAGTGGATACATGCAAGTTCCCAATTTTCTTTAAAATATCTTTTTTTTGTGTTCATTGTCACAAAGTGATAAAAGGGAGAATAAATGATGACAGAATTGTTAGTTTTTGATTAACTCTCTTCAACAATGTCCTTCTCCCCTGTCTATTTTTAGGTTGATGCTCAGCTTCAAGTTGTACGAAAGCTGGAGGAGAAAGAGCGGCTCCTTCAGGGCACCATCAATGCTGCAGAGAGAGAGCTTGCTCTTAGAACACAAGCTTTAGAGATGAACAAACGCAAGGTACACTGACATTTACATACTGTTACAAATCTTGTCCACCAAAGTAAAAAAGCTCTAAATATACATACATTGGCAAAGATTAAAAACACATGTGCATTAACATTGCATTTAACATCGCTTTTATTTAAGGGACTTGCAGTATGTTTAATGTATACATAAAGTATCTAATCTATTGTGTTGATACTGCAGTTCACAGGAATTGAGCTTTAAAATGAATTGCCAAATCATTTCTTCCTGTTTTAGGCACAGGACTCTGTGTTGCTCTCCGAAGATGTGCGGACTCAGCTGGAAGTGGTTCAGCAGAGGTTGGTTGCAGTCAGAGAGGAGGTGGTGGAAAACAGCATCTCCCGTGAAAAAGAGTCCTTCAATGCCCGTCGAGCACAGGTGCGTTCATGCCAATAAACTGTGATAACATCATGCATTTATAAGTATTAAATCTGTAATTGTCAGATCAGTAGTTTGAATATCTGCCTGTTTTTTTCCCATTAGGAGGACATATCCAAGCTACGCAGGAAAATAGAAAAGACCAAGAAACCTGCTGAGAATATTCGCAATGGAGATGAGATCCTAAATGAGGAAATAAATGAATATAAGGTCATTCATGTTTCCTGTGGCTCACCAGAAGTTTTATTTCTTTTGGTTTTATTGTTAAAATATCTTATGTGTCTTTCTGTTACAGGCCCGGCTCACATGTCCATGCTGCAATTCACGTGTGAAGGATGCCGTTTTGACAAAGTGCTTCCACGTTTTTTGCTTTGAGTGTGTGAAGACGCGTTATGACACCCGGCAGAGAAAATGCCCGAAATGCAATGCTGCTTTCGGTGCTAATGACTTCCATCGTATCTACATTGGATAAGCTCATTATTCAGTATTGCAGAATCTGTTTGGTCCAGTTCTTAAGCATTGTTTTGATGGTGGAGGTTGTTGAGCAGAGTTAACTTAGTTGAACATTCCGTTTTATTTGCTTTATCTTTTGGTAGATTTGCAAGCGCTGGTTCAGCTAAACTAACCCAGTTACATTCCACAGACTTGTTTCAGCCAACAACATAGGAGCTTCTTGTTAAAACAGCTTAGACCACTTCAGCCATTTCACCTCAATTTTGCAGTTTTCTAACCCCAATGAAACTGAGCCAATAAAAGTCCATCTACGTCAATGATAAGCCTAGTAAACTGGGAAATCATTCATTTGGCTTTAGTTTGCAAATGGACAGCTGGTTTTGTAATTTATGTAATGATTACTTTTTTTCATTTTTGACTGCCTAATCGTGATGTTTGTTCAACTGCTTCATTTATTAAATGTAAAAATGAAACATTTCCTTGTGCTCATTTCTTTCCTTTTGTTACAGACAGGAATTGACATTTATACTCTTCTGTCATTATTTTCTATATGGAGACATGCATTGTGTATTTGTAAAAACTCATGGTGAAACATGTCATTAACACTGGTCTCAGAAAGAAACAAGTACTTAACCTCCAAATTAGGTTATGTGTCAGTCCTTGTTCATTCTGACTGTTTTCTACCTCTATGCATTTTTAAAACAGATTTTGAGAGGCATCAAATAGAAACAAATATGGTATATAAAAACTTCCCAAACATAAAAATTGTACCACTAAGAAAAACATTGAATAACAATTGCTTTCACAATATATTTCTTTATTGCAGTCTCGTGCAAAGCATGCTGGGAACTGGGAATCCCCCTCAGCCAAACATGTTCAACTAAATTTAGCGAAAAAGACCACAGAGTTGAACTAATTTTAAAATATTCTGGTTTATTAACACAAAAAGTTAGGAGTAAAAATGTCAGGAGCTCATTAGAGTGATATTAAAGTGGTAAATTGTTCATTCACTCTTGCTGTTCACATTTAAAGCCTGTATGACTTTCTTCCATAAAAGATGTTATTTTGAAGAAAGTTGGTAATAGAACAACAGCCATCCCCAATTACCAAATTTCTTTGAAATATCTTATATGTTTTTTGCAAAAGTAGTGAAGTCATACAGGTTTGATATGACAATCTACTGTAAGAATCTAAATCGTTCTTGGTGGTTTCAAAATAAACATGACTTAAAAATCACAAGAACTATCTTAACACACTGTATTACCATCAAAATACTCAAAGTTTAGACTTTTACTTTCAATGACATGCATCTGAAATGAAAATGAATCCATGATAAATAATTCATATTAACAATTTATTTGGATAAAAACACTTTGGATCGCACTTAGTCTGGAACCTCACCCGTTAGTGTGTCGGTCTGAAGTGAAGTACTCCAGAATGATTTACTATTGGGATCATTGGAACACACAAGCCTTTCCACCACGTCAAGGTGGCGATCCATGGAAAGGATCTGTATGCCCAAATTGTTCAGTTCTGTTAATCCAGACTTGTGTCAGTCACATCAAACAGCATGGCAGGTACACACAGCTGATCCTGACTTCACTCCCTGCTACTGACACCGCAGTGTAGAGCCTTTAAATGATGCTGTGAGATGCAGAAGATGGTGAGAGGGATGCAGAAAACACTATGAAAACCAACACATAACTGTAAAAACACGCAGATGCCACTGAAACAGAACATCAGAGACAGACATATACTTATATTGGAGCTCCAAAAAGATTGTTTATTTCTCTAGACAAAGATAAGCTGTTTGTTTTGTCAACCATCTCTTTTGAGATGCTTACCTGTGTCTCGGTCATGGGCGGCAACAGATTAAACCACTGTAGCTCAAATGAATGCTGAAGAAGTTAATGCAGAATATAAAGTGCATCACAATTTGTGGTGTATGGCGCTGCATAGACTATTTATAGGTAGGTTCGATGTTTTTACGATGAATCACCAATGTCGACAATGGAAAATCATTTCCACGGTTAAACCGAGAGAAATATAGTAGTCAACATTTAAAGTGGATAAAAAAAGTTCAGAGTGGTCCAAAGTAAAGTAAAGCATTATAACTATAACTTTGATGAAATATTTTAGTCCACTTCTATGTGAGTCTGACTGAAGACTCAAGTATTCAGTTTGTGAAGGTGAAAGTCATGGCAAACACTGTAGTAAAGTGAAGTGACGTGACATGTGGCCAAGTATGGTGTTCCATACTTGGAATTTGTGCTCTGCATTTAACCCATTCCAGTGTACACAAACAGTAAGTGAACAAACACACACACACACACACACACCCAGACCCACACCCACACCCACACCCACACACACACACACACACGAAGCAGTGGGCAGCCATAGGATCTACTCACCTGTCTCATTCCCTGTCCTTATGGACAATTGTGCCATTCATCATACAAAATCCTAAGTTTAGTAAAGTAGTATTGATCTTTTATTCATATTTTCTTTTTTAATTGCTTTTATCTCTGCACGGCTTAAAGGAGGAGATGTATGTCACAAGGGAAAATGGGCTGTTTATTCCAACAGGTGCTGTCGTAGATGGTGCTCAGAGTCTAATGTTGTGCTCAACCTGTTGAGAACAAATCCGAATGAATGACATACTTGATCGTTGAATGATTGATTTTAAAACTGTATGAACACATAACACTTTTTCAAAGAGTACAAAATATAACAATTTACCAGATGTAGATTGTAGTTTGAAGACAAAGGCCGCCGGACGAAAAAAAGGCTTCAGAGTATTTGGTGTAGTTGAGGAACTTTTTTCAGGAACTGGTTTTTCAGACAGGTTCAGCCCATTAAACATCTGGCAAAGATCTTCAATACTGCAGTCTGTCTTAAAAGAGCTCTTCATCTCCTTCTTTTGTGGAACATCTATTGAGAAAAATCAGAGGAGATAAAAACACTTGTTCATCAAAGGATTGATTAAAAATAGTTTAACCCAACTTACCAAATGTTGCTGGTAATTTGAAAACAAAATTCTCCGCGGTGATGGCAGGCTTTGGTTTTTCCAAAGAGCTTGAAGGAGGAGATTTTTGCCTAAAAAGTACAAGAAAAACCCCTTTTAGTACCATTTCATCAAACATTTATGAACTGAGCGAATTTATTTTACTTTCACAGGTGAAACTTCAGCCGAAGATCTACGCCTGATAATTTAAAGAAATGTTTGTTATATATCATTTCAGCAAACGTTTGAACATTAATAAACCAAGAGAATTTGTTTTTACTCACTGTGGAGGTGGTACATATAAAGCACGAGAAGGTCTCGACTTCTTCATGCTCCCAGATGGAAGAGATTTAGTCCTTAAAATATAAAGAAATTAACCTTAAGTATTGTTTCAGCAAACATTTAAACATTTATAAGCTGAGAGAGATACTCACTTGGGCGGTGAAGGTTCTCTGATGGGACTTTCCTGTCTTCTGTAGAACCTCGAAGGAGAAGATCTACATCTATACATACAAGGAAAACAACTTAAAGTATAGATTTTGTAAAGATTTTGATTTTAAAAAACCAAGAGCCTTTTTTAACTTACGGAGATGAATCCTCCCTTATGGGGCGCTCTTGTCTTTTGATCAAACCTGAGGTATCAGCTCTACGCCTAATAATACAGAGAAAGTTACTTCTATGCAAACACTAAAAATTAGTTTTTTTACTCACTGTAGTGGTGAATATTCTCTATGAGGGCGCTCCTGTCTCTTATAGCTCTCCTGACGAGAAGATCTATGTCTAAAAATACAAGACAGACAATTCTTAGTGCCATTTCAGCAAACATTCAAACATTCATCTTCAGTAAAGATTTTAATTTTAATAAACCAAGAGCCTTTTTTAACTCACATAGATGAATCCACTCTTATGGGGCGCTCTTGTCTTTTGATCAAACCCGAGGTATCAATTCTTTGCCTAATAATACAGAGAAAGTTACATTTATGTAAACACTCAAAGACTTAAGATTTGTTTTTTTTACTCACTGAGGTGGTAAAGACTCTCTATCGGGACACTCCTGTCTCTTATAGCTCTCCGATCGAGAAGACCTATGCCTAAAAAGACATGAAAAACTATTTATGTTTCATTCCAGCAAACATTCAAATACTACAAACTAGTTTTTTTACTTACTGGGATGGTGAATATTCTCTTTTAGGATGCTCCTGTCTTCTATAGCTCTGTTGTTGAGAAGATCTATGCCTAAAAATACAAGAAAGACAATTCTTAGTACCACTTCAGCAAACATTTAAACACTACAAACTAGTTTTTTAACTCACTGAGGCAGTGAATATTCTCTATCAGGGCGCTCCTGTCTCTTATAGCCCTCCGGACCAGAAGATTTATGCCTAAAAATACAAGAAAAACTATTATAAGTTTAATTTCAGCAAACATTTTAACTCTACAAATTAGTTTTTTTACTCACTGAGATGGGGGAAACTCTCTAGGGTGCTCCTGTCTTCTGGAGAACCCAGATTTACGCCTGAAAATACAGTTACTAGTTTAAGTTCTGCTTTAGAAAACAATTAAACATTTATAACAGAGTTGAACTCACTGAGGTGGTGATGCCTCTCTCATGGGTCGCTCATGCCTATTAAAGAAGCCAGAAGGAATCTTCTGGGACGGGGTTGAGGGTTTTGGATCCTGAGCCTTTAAAGTGAAATCCCCAGTGGCCCAGGTTGGTAGGACCACCTCAGACAAATCAATTTCGTTTTCTTCGACGAAATCCGCTCATGATTTTATAAGCGGGATAGCATCAAAGTCGATGACGTCTCCGCAAGATGGAAGCAGAAGTGTTGAACTCATCGTGAGATGAAACTCAGTGTGAATACAAAAGTTGAACTGCGGTGAGCGGTTTAATGACTAAACGACTCGAGACGACGTCGGACGATCAGGCAGGAGTCAACGAACTACAAAATTCGGTCTCGACTACTTTCACGCAAAAGTGGCACACATAGAAAACACGCAGGAATCGGAATATAAAGCAAAAAACGTAAATATTTTAGCCAAACTGCAAACGCACGACGATTTCGTAGAGCAGCAACTAACATAAAGCCGCAGCAAACTCTCAATACAGCGTCATAACAACAGAACGCAGTAGCCATGGTGACGTTACATAACAGATTATTCCTCAGATATAAACCACAACAGTCACTGCGCATTGAATTATGGGATGCAATATTTTACAAGCTTATACTAATATTGATAGATAGTAATATTAACAAGACAAAAATGCACCGACGCAATGAAAAGCAAAACTCTTCCTTACAAAAAATGCTTAATAAGCTTTTCTGAAATGTTAATAATGTGATTTTGGCAATATTATGATTAAACTTTAAATCATAAGTCTGAAGTTTTACAATCCTCAAAACTTCCGATCAACAAGTTTTACAACAAATTCCCTGACCGTCTTATACTGTGACCCTGTGTTTCTTTTTATGTCACCGGATATGATATTGCAGACTTTTACATACATACGTATGTTTACATTTAAACCCTGTATGGCTTTCTTCCAAAAATTAGAAAGGTTGATATTATGAAGAATGTTTGTTAATAGAATTACAGCCAAGCCAATTCCCAACTTTCATTAAAATCTCTTACAAAACTATTGAGTTATACAAGTTTGATATGGCAAGAACATGTGTAAATGGCAGAATGTTTTATTTTGGGGGAAAACTATCCCTTAAAGTATGTGTTTCACATTTTTATGATATTTAAATGGCTGCTGTAAGAATCTACATCATTCTTGTTGGTTTCAAAATAAACATGACTTAAAAATCACAAGAACTATCTTAACACACTGTATTTGTCACGCCGATAAATGAGGGATCCTCTCAATACAGACAGGATGTAGCTGCAGACAAAACGCATGACATGTAACAGTAATCCAACAAAGAATCTACCAGAGCAAACACTATATAAAGGGTGAACACTTAGGGCAAAGTAGAAACAGGAGTCAAAGCAAATCAGCACGAGCGCTGATTGCAATGACAAACAGGTGAGGACAGAGAAAAAGTAATCTAACAATGAACTAATCAGGGGGGTGTGTGTGTGTGTGTGTGTGTGTGTGCGTGTGTGTGTGCGTGTGTGTGTGTGTGTGTGTGCGAGAGAGAAAACTGAAGGCGCTCGAGGAAGGAACCTGACGAGACCGGTAGAAGTCGTCAATCAGCGAGCGGTCCAGGACATCCCGGGCTGGAATCCACCGCCTCTCTTCAGGACCGTAACCCTCCCAGTCCACCAAAAACTGGTGGCCACGACCCCGGGGACGAACGTCGAGTAGTCTTCGAACCTTGTAAATAGAGGCCCCCTCGTCAATAGGAGGAGGGGGAAGGGAAGGCCGTGCGTGCGCACGAATAACGGGTTTAATGCAAGACACATGAAATACCGGATGAACACTGCGCATCTGACCAGACAGTCTTAGCTTTATAGTTACTGGACAGATGATCTTAACAATAGAAAAGGGTCCAATAAAACGAGGCATGAGCTTGCGAGACGTCTCCTGAACAGGCAAATTGCGGGTGGATAACCACACCCTCTGTCCGCAAATATATCTTGGAGATCTCACCCTGCGGCGATTAGCGGCACGACGAATACGTTCCCTAGTCTGACATAAGGCAGATCTCACTCTCCTCCAGGTACGCTTACATCTCTGAATAAAAGCCTCGACGGACGGACCCGAGGCCTGAGACACCTGGGCGGAGAACACAGATGGTTGGAAACCAAGACAACCTTGAAACGGAGATAAGCTAGTGGCGGACGATGGGAGAGAATTATGAGCATATTCAGCCCATGGTAACTGCTCGCACCAAGACGCGGGATTCTGAGAGGTAAGACTACGCAGCATGCGACCAAGATTCTGATTGGTCCTCTCGGCTTGCCCATTGGTCTGTGGATGGAATCCTGACGACAGACTGGGTGAAGCCCCTATCTGGCGACAGAATTCCCTCCAGAACAGAGAGGTGAATTGCGGACCTCTGTCAGACACAATGTCCGAAGGAAGACCATGGATCTTGTACACATGGTCCACCATAATCTGTGCGGTCTCCTGAGCTGACGGTAATTTAGGGAGCGGAATAAAATGCGCAGCCTTAGAAAAACGGTCCACGACGGTGTGAATGACCGTATTGCCAGACGAGGGGGGAAGCCCGGTAACAAAATCCAACGCAATATGCGACCAAGGACGTGAAGGAACGGGAAGAGGTCTGAGAAGATCCGCCGGAGGATTATTACTAGACTTAGTCTGGGCACATATAGAACAAGAAGCCACAAAACGACGAATATCGCGCTGACGAGTAGGCCACCAAAATCTCTGACGGATGGCCGCCAGTGTTCCTTTTACTCCGGGATGCGCAACCAATTTAGAAGAGTGTCCCCAGCTAAGAACCGTCGGACGAGCAGCTTCGGGTACAAACGAAGTTCCTTCAGGAGCGCGGGGTTGTCTTGCAGTGTGAGAAAGAGCACGCGTGACCGCTTGTTCCACTCCCCAAATGGCTGCCCCGACCACACGGTGCCGATTTAAAATCTTCTCATCAGTCGAGGCACCCTCTGATGAGTCAAACTGCAGAGAAAGGGCGTCAGGCTTGAGGTTCTTGGAACCGGGTCTAAATGAAATAGAAAAATCAAAGCGATCAAAAAATAATGCCATCGGGCCTGGCGAGCGTCAAGACATTTAGCAGAGCGAATATATTCCAGGTTACGGTGATCCGTCAGAACAATGAATGGTACACTGGCTCCTTCAAGCCAGTGTCGCCACTCACCTATTGCCAGACAGATAGCCAAGAGCTCTCGATTACCCACGTCATAATTGCGCTCCGCGGGCGAAAGACGGTGGGAGTAAAATGCACAAGGATGAACCTTGTCATCCTGGGAAGAGCGCTGTGACAAGACAGCTCCTATCCCAATTTCGGAGGCATCGACCTCAACAATAAACTGACGTTCTGGATCGGGAGTGATCAGGATGGGCGCAGAGGTGAAAAGCCTCTTAAGCCGGACAAACGCATCCTGAGCAGTCTCAGACCAAGCAAACTTGGACGAAGTGAGGGCGGTAAGGGGGGCGGCAACCTGGCTAAAGTTCCGAATAAAGCGCCTGTAAAAATTTGCAAACCCCAGAAATCGCTTGAGCCGATTCGAGAATCGGGAACAGCCCAATCAAGAACTGCTCGGACCTTGTCAGGGTCCATACTAATCCCCTCCGCGGAAACGACCGAACCGAGAAAAGTTACTGATTGGGCATGAAAAACGCACTTCTCAGCTTTGACGAATAGGCGATTCTCTAATAGGCGTTGCAGGACACGGCGAACGTGTATCTGGAGAGAGGGAGAGAAAATTAGGATGTCATCCAAGTAAACGAAGACGAAAATGTTTAGCATGTCTCTTAAGACATCGTTTACTAACGCTTGAAATACAGCGGGAGCGTTAACCAGACCAAAAGGCAGAACCCGGTATTCAAAGTGACCAACAGGGGTGTTGAATGCGGTCTTCCACTTGTCTCCCTCTTTAATACGCACTAAATGGTAGGCGTTGCGCAAGTCTAACTTTGTAAAAACCCTTGCGCGCTTTAAGATCTCAAAAGCCGACGACATAAGAGGCAACGGATAACGGTTCTTGACTGTTATGTCGTTCAGCCCTCGATAATCGATACAAGGACGCAAAGAACCATCTTTCTTCTTTACAAAGAAAAACCTGGCACCGGCGGGAGGCTAAGAAGGAGTAATGATCCCCGCGTCAAGAGACTCTGTGAGATATCTTTCCAGAGCCTCTCGTTCGGGCGCCGAAAGAGCGTACAGTCTACCGCGAGGGGGCGTGGTGCCAGGAAGGAGCTCAATAGAGCAGTCATACGGACGGTGAGGCAGTAAGGATACAGCCCGGGAACGACTGAAGACCGCCCGCAGATCATGGTACTCCTCCGGGACACCAGACAAATCATCAGGCTCATCCTGGAAAAGAGGACACCGGAGAAACAGCAGAAACAAGACAATTTACATGACAAGCTAAATTCCATGACTGAATAGACCCCTTAACCCAATCAATGTGAGGATTATGTTGGATAAGCCAGGGATGTCCTAAAACTATTGGGGTAAAGGGAGACTGAAAAACATAAAATGAAATTGTCTTCTGATGATTGCCGGAGACAGTGAGACTAACCGGACTGGTGACACGACGAACAGAAGAAAGCTCTCTGCCATCCAGAGCAAAGACGGTGGTGACATCAACCAAATCAACTTAGGGAATCTTGTTCTCACGAGCCCACCTCTCATCGATAAAGTTGCCCTCCGCACCTGAGTCGACGAGGGCAAGACCGGTAACAGAAAGACCAGCCCAACGGAGAACAACGGATATAGTGGTTCGAGACCTTGGTGATGAGGAGATAACAGAAGCGCTCACCAGTACTCCTCCATCTACTGGCGAGCTTTAGCTTTTAAAGTGCAGGATGAAGCGAAGTGACCCGCTGTACCACAGTAAAGACAGAGGCGGTTAATAATTCGCCGCTGTCGTTCCTTAGGAGATGCGTACGCCCCCCAGCTGCATGGGTACAGCATCAGGTCTACCTTAAGGTCTACATTCAACCCTTCAAGAAAGCGAGCAGTTAGTGCTGGATCATTCCACTCACTTGTAGTAGCCAGAGTCCGGAACTCAATCGCGAAATCTGCCACAGATCTCCTGCCTTGAAGTAGCACAGCAAGTAGACGTGATGCCTCGCTGCCGAAGACGAAACTATCAAAGACCTTGATCATCTCATCTTTGAAAAGAATGTACTTGCTGCAGCATGCAGATTGCGTCTGCCAAACTGATGTTCCCCACTCGCGTGCTCGTCCCGTGAGGAGAGAGAGAACATATGCAGTCCGAGCCCGATCCTCTGCATATGTCTGAGGCTGAAGGGAAAAGACAACTTCACATTTGATGAGAAAAGCTCTGCACTCCGTAGGCTCACCCGCATAACAGGAGGGATTGTTGACTCGTGGCTCAGACGGCAAATGACGGTTGTGAGACATGGCAGATTCCTGATCTAGGTGAAGTAAACGGGCAGATAGATCAGCCAACTCCTGTTCATGTTTGCCAAGCATAGCTCCCTGGATCTCGATAGCCGTCTGGACAGGCCTCACATCTGCTGGATCCATGTTGGTTGGATTATTCTGTCACGCCGATAAATGAGGGATCCTCTAAATACAGACAGGATGTAGCTGCAGACAAAACGCATGACATGTAACAGTAATCCAACAAAGAATCTACCAGAGCAAACACTATATAATGGGTGAACACTTAGAGCAAAGTAGAAACAGGAGTCAAAGCAAATCAGCACGAGCGCTGATTGCAATGACAAACAGGTGAGGACAGAGAAAAAGTAATCTAACAATGAACTAATCAGGGGTGTGTGTGTGTGTGTGTTTGCGTGCGTGCGTGCGTGTGTGCGAGAGAGAAAACTGAAGGAAAAACCAGACTCATGACAGTATTACCATCAAAATACTCAAAGTTTAGACTTTTACTTTCAATGACATGCATCTGAAATGAAAATTAATCCATGATAAATAATTCATATTAACAATTTATTTGGTTAAAACACTTTGGATCGCACTTAGTCTGGAACCTCACCCGTTAGTATGTCGGTCTGAAGTGAAGTACTCCAGAATGATTTACTATTGGGATCATTGGAACACACAAGCCTTTCCACCACGTCAAAGTGGCGATCCATGGAAAGGATCTGTATGCCCAAACTGTTCAGTTCTGTTAATCCAGACTTGTGTCAGTCACATCAAACAGCATGGCAGGTACACACAGCTGATCCTGACTTCACTCCCTGCTACTGATACCGGAGTTTAGAGCCTTTAAATGATGCTGTGAGATGCAGAAGATGGTGAGAGGGATGCAGACAACACTATGAAAACAAACACATAACTGTACAAACACACAGATGCAACTGAAACAGAACATCAGAGACAGACATATACTTATATATTGGAGCTCCAAAAACATTGTTTATTTCTCTAGACAAAGATAAGGTGTTTGTTTTGTCAACCATCTCTTTTGATATGCTTACCTGTGTCTCGGTCATGGGCGACAACAGATTAAACCACTGTAGGTCAAATGAATGCTGAAGAAGTTAATGCAGAATATAAAGTGCATCACAGTTTGTGGTGTATGGCGCTGCATAGACTATTTCTGTTTTAAAAAATTTGGTTTTGTTTTTACGATGATTCTCCAATGTCGACAATGGAAAATCACTTCCACGGTTAAACCGAGAGAAATATAGTAGTCAACATTTAAAGTGGATCAGAAAGGTTCAGAGTGGTCCAAAGTAAAGTAAAGCATTATAACTATAAGTTTGATGAAATATTAAGGTTCAGAGTGGTCCAAAGTAAAGTAAAGCATTATAACTATAACTTTGATGAAATATTTCAGTCCACTTCTATGTGAGTCTGACTAAAGACTCAAGTATTCAGTTTGTGAAGGTGAAAGTCATGGCAAACACTGTAGTAAAGTGAAGTGACGTGACATGTGGCCAAGTATGGTGTTCCATACTTGGAATTTGTGCTCTGTATTTAACCCATTCCAGTGTACACAAACAGTAAGTGAACAAACACACACACACACACACACACACACACACACACACACACACACACACACACACACACACACACACACACACACACACACACACACACACACACACACACACACACACACACACAGCAGTGGGCAGCCATAATAGGATCTACTCACCTGTCTCATTCCCTGTCCTTATGTACAATTGTGCCATTCATCATACAAAATCCTAAGTTTAGTAAAGTAGTATTGATCTTTTATTCATGTTTTCTTTTTTAATTGCTTTTATCTCTGCACGGCTTAAAGGAGGAGATGTATGTCACAGGGGAAAATGGGCTGTTTTTTCCAACAGGTGCTGTTGTAGATGGTGCTCGGAGTCTAATGTTGTGCTAAACCTGTTGAGAACAAATCCAAATGAATGATATATTTGATCGTTGAATGCTTGATTTTAAAACTGTATGAACACATAACATTTTTTCAAAGAGTATAAAATATAACAATTTACCAGATGTAGATTGTAGTTTGAAGACAAAGGCCGCCGGACGAAAAAAAGGCTTCAGAGTATTTGGTGTAGTTGAGGAACTTTTTTCAGGAACTGGTTTTTCAGACAGGCTCAGCCCATTAAACATCTGGCAAAGATCTTCAATATTGCAGTCTGTCTTAAAAGAGCTCTCCATCTCCTTCTTTTGTGGAACATCTATTGAGAAAAAACAGAGGCGATAAAAACACTTGTTCATCAAAGGATTGATTAAAAATAGTGTAACCCAACTTACCAAATGTGGTGGGTAATTTGAAAACAAAATTCTCCGCGGTGATGGCAGGCTTTGGTTTTTCCAAAGGGTTTGAAGGAGGAGATTTTTGCCTAAAAAGTACAAGAGAAACCCCTTTTAGTACCATTTCATCAAACATTTATGAACTGAGCGAATTTATTTTACTTACACAGGTGAAACTTCAGCCGAAGATCTACGCCTGATAATATAAAGAAATGTTTGTTATATATCATTTCAGCAAACGTTTGAACATTAATAAACCAAGAGAATTTGTTTAACTCACTGTGGAGGTGGTACATATAAAGCACGAGAAGGTCTCGACTTCTTCATGCTTCCAGATGGAGGAGATTTAGTCCTTAAAATATAAAGAAATTAACCTAAAGTATTGTTTCAGCAAACATTTAAACATTTATAAGCTGAGAGAGATACTCACTTGGGTGGTGAAGGTTCTCTGATGGGACTTTCCTGTCTTCTGTAGAACCTCGAAGGAGAAGATCTACATCTATACATACAAGGAAAACAACTTAAAGTATAGATTTTGTAAAGATTTTGATTTTAAAAAACCAAGAGCCCTTTTTAACTTACAGAGATGAATCCTCCCTTATTGGGCGCTCTTGTCTTTTGATCAAACCTGAGGTATCAGCTCTGCGCCTAATAATACAAAGAAAGTTACTTCTATGCAAACACTTAAAGACTTAAGATTAGTTTTTTTACTCACTGTGGTAGTGAATGTTCTCTATGAGGGCGCTCCTGTCTCTTATCGCTCTCCGATTGAGAAGATCTATGCCTAAAAATACAAGAAAGACAATTCTTAGTACCACTTCAGCAAACATTTAAACACTACAAACGAATTTTTTTACTCACTGAGGCAGTGAATATTCTCTATCAGGGCGCTCCTGTCTCTTATAGCCCTCCGGACCAGAAGATTTATGCCTAACAATACAAGAAAAACTTTTTTAAGTTTCATTTCAGCAAACATTTTAGTTTACACCAGAAACTATTTTGTTACTCACTGAGGTGGTGAATCCTCTTTAGGGCGCTCCTGTTTTTTATAGCTCTCCGGTTGAGAAGATCTTTGCCTAAAATACAAGACAGACAATTCTTAGTGCCATTTCAGCAAACATTCAAACATTCATCTTCAGTAAAGATTTTAATTTTAATAAACCAAGAGCCTTTTTTAACTCACAGAGATGAATCCTCTCTTATGGGGCGCTCTTGTCTTTTGATCAAACCCGAGGTATCAATTCTGCGCCTAATAATACACAGAAAGTTACTTCTATGCAAACACTCAAAGACTTAAGATTAGTTTTTTTACTCACTGTGGTGTTGAATATTCTCTATGAGGGCGCTCCTGTCTCTTATAGCTCTCCGATCGAGAAGATCTATGCCTAAAAATACAAGAAAAACTATTTTAAGTTTAATTTCAGCAAACATTCAAACTCTACAAACTAGTTTCTTTACTTACTGGGATGGTGAATATTCTCTTTTAGGACGCTCCTGTCTTCTATAGCTCTGTTGTCGAGAAGATCTATGTCTAAAAATACAAGAAAGACAATTCTTAGATCCATTTCAGTAAACATTTAAACACTACAAACTAGTTTTTTAACTTACTGAGGCAGTGAATATTCTCTATCAGGGCGCTCCTGTCTCTTATAGCTCTCCGGACCAGAAGATCTATGCCTGAAAATACAAGAAAAACTATTATAAGTTTCATTTCAGCAAACATTTTAACTCTACAAACTAGTTTTTTTACTCACTGAGATGGGGGAAACTCTCTAGGGCGCTCCTGTCTTCTGGAGAACCCAGATTTACGCCTGAAAATACAGTTACTAGTTTAAGTTCTGCTTTAGAAAACAATGAAACATTTATAACAGAGTTGAACTCACTGAGGTGGTGATGCCTCTCTCATGGGTCGCTCATGCCTATTAAAGAAGCCAGAAGGAATCTTCTGGGACGGGGTTGAGGGTTTTGGATCCTGAGCCTTTAAAGTGAAATCCCCAGTGGCCCAGGGTGGTAGGACCACCTCAGACAAATCAATTTCGTTTTCTTCGACGAAATCCGCCCATGATTTTATAAGCGGGATAGCATCAAAGTCGACGACGTCTCCGCAAGATGGAAGCAGAAGTGTTGAACTCATCGTGAGATGAAACTCAGTGTGAATACAAAAGCAAATCAAGTTGAACTGCGGTGAGCGGTTTAATGACTAAACGACTCGAGACGACGTCGGACGATCAGGCAGGAGTCAACGAACTACAACATTCGGTCTCGACTACTTTCACGCAAAAGCGGCACACGTAGAAAACACGCAGGAATCGGAATATAAAGCAAAAAACCGGAAATATTTTAGCCAAACTGCAAACGCACGACGATTTCGTAGAGCAGCAACTAACATAAAGCCGCAGCAAACTCTCAATACAGCGTCATAACAACAGAACGCAGTAACCATGGTGACGTTACATAACAGATTATTCCTCAGATATAAACCACAACAGTCACTGCGTATTGAATTATGGGATGCAATATTTTACAAGCTTATACTAATATTGATAGATAGTAATATTAACAAGACAAAAATGCACCGATGCAATGAAAAGCAAAACTCTTCCTTACAAAAGAAGCTTAATAAGCTTTTCTGAAATGTTAATAATCATATTTGGGCAATATTATGATTAAACTTTAAATCATAAGTCTGAAGTTTTACAATCCTCAAAACTTCCGATCAACAAGTTTTACAACAAATTCCCTGACCGTCTTATACTGTGACCGTAGTGAGGAATGTGATTTGTGCTCGTGCACGTTCTCGTCAGTGGGCTTTTATTAAGATTTGTAATAATTTTTACTGTAAAGTGATCACTCGCTACAGGGGCTGAATACGATAATTGAACTGCACAAAGCAGGTTCATATAATTATTATACAGATTGATTGTGATAGAAATGCATATATGTACACGTATGATCTACACATAATGTATATGTATACATATCACATAGATATGACAGTGCTGAAGATTTGTATGTTTACTTTTACCACTATAATAAAGAACAGCCATGTACATAAATAAGATTATAGATGTATGTGTTTCTTTTTATAATATTGATATGTTATAATATTGCAGACTTTTACATACATACGTATGTTTACATTTCAACCCTGTATGGCTTTCTTCCAAAAATTAGAAAGGTTGATATTATGAAGAATGTTTGTTAATAGAATTACAGCCATGCCAATTCCCAACTTTCAGTAAAATCTCTTACAAAACTATTGAGTTATACAAGTTTGATATGGCAAGAACATGTGTAAATGGCAGAATTTTTTATTTTGGGGGAAAACTATCCCTTAAAGTATGTGTTTCACATTTTTATGATATTTAAATGGCTTCTGTAAGAATCTACATCATTCTTGTTGGTTTCAAAATAAACATGACTTAAAAATCACAAGAACTATCTTAACACATTGTATTACCATCAAAATACTCAAGGTTTAGACTTTTACTTTCAATGACATGCATCTGAAATGAAAATGAATCCATGATAAATAATTCATATTAACAATTTATTTGGATAAAAACCATTTGGATCGCACTTAGTCTGGAACCTCACCCGTTAGTGTGTCGGTCTGAAGTGAAGTACTCCAGAATGATTTACTATTGGGATCATTGGAACACACAAGCCTTTCCACCACGTCAAGGTGGCGATCCATGGAAAGGATCTGTATGCCCAAACTGTTCAGTTCTGTTAATCCAGACTTGTGTCAGTCACATCAAACAGCATGGCAGGTACACACAGCTGATCCTGACTTCACTCCCTGCTACTGACACCGGAGTGTAGATCCTTTAAATGATGCTGTGAGATGCAGAAGATTGTGAGAGGGATGCAGAAAACACTATGAAAACCAACACATAACTGTACAAACACGCCGATGCCACTGAAACAGAACATCAGAGACAGACATATACTTGTATATTGGAGCTCCAAAAAGATTGTTTATTTCTCTAGACAAAGATAAGCTGTTTGTTTTGTCAACCATCTCTTTTGATATGCTTACCTGTGTCTCGGTCATGGGCGGCAACAGATTAAACCACTGTAGCTCAAATGAATGCTGAAGAAGTTAATGCAGAATATAAAGTGCATCACAGTTTGTGGTGTATGGCGCTGCATAGACTATTTCTGTTTTAAAAAATTTGGTTTGATGTTTTTACGATGCATCTCCAATGTCGACAATGGAAAATCACTTCCACGGTTAAACCGATAGAAATATAGTAGTCAACATTTAAAGTGGATCAAAAAGGTTCAGAGTGCTCCAAAGTAAAGTAAAGCATTATAACTATAACTTTGATGAAATATTTTAGTCCACTTCTATGTGAGTCTGACTGAAGACTCAAGTATTCAGTTTGTGAAGGTGAAAGTCATGGCAAACACTGTAGTAAAGTGAAGTGACGTGTGACATGTGGCCAAGTATGGTGTTCCATACTTGGAATTTGTGCTCTGCATTTAACCCATCCCAGTGTACACAAACAGTAAGTGAACAAACACACGCACACACACGCGCGCACACGCACACACACGCGCGCACACACACGCACACACACACACACACACACAGAGCAGTGGGCAGCCATATTAGGATCTACTCACCTGTCTCATTCCCTGTCCTTATGTACAAGTGTGCCATTCATCATACAAAATCCTAAGTTTAGTAAAGTAGTATTGATCTTTTATTCATGTTTTCTTTTTAATTGCTTTTATCTCTGCACGGCTTAAAGGAGGAGATGTATGTCATAGGGGAAAATGGGCTGTTTTTTCCAACAGGTGCTGTTGTAGATGGTGCTCAGAATCTAATGTTGTGCTAAACCTGTTGAGAACAAATCCGAATGAATGACATACTTGATCGTTGAATGATTGATTTTAAAACTGTATGAACACATAACACTTTTTCAAAGAGTACAAAATATAACAATTTACCAGATGTAGATTGTAGTTTGAAGACAAAGGCCGCCGGACGAAAAAAAGGCTTCAGAATATTTGGTGTAGTTGAGGAACTTTTTTCAGGAACTGGTTTTTCAGACAGGTTCAGCCCATTAAACATCTGGCAAAGATCTTCAATACTGCAGTCTGTCTTAAAAGAGCTCTTCATCTCCTTCTTTTGTGGAACACCCATTGAGAAAAATCAGAGGAGATAAAAACACTTGTTCATCAAAGGATTGATTTAAAAATAGTTTAACCCAACTTACCAAATGTGGTGGGTAATTTGAAAACATAATTCTCCGCGGTGATGGCAGGCTTTGGTTTTTCCAAAGGGCTTGAAGGAGGAGATTTTTGCCTAAAAAGTACAAGAGAAACCCCTTTTAGTACCATTTCATCAAACATTTATGAACTGAGCAAATTTATTTTACTTACACAGGTGAAACTTCAGCCGAAGATCTACGCCTGATAATATAAAGAAATGTTTGTTATATATAATTTCAGCAAACGTTTTAACATTAATTATCCAAGAGAATTTGTTTAACTCACTGTGGAGGTGGTACATATAAAGCACGAGAAGGTCTTGACTTCTTCATGCTCCCAGATGGAGGAGATTTAGTCCTTAAAATATAAAGAAATTAACCTAAAGATTTGTTTCAGCAAACATTTGAACATTTATAAGCTGAGAAAGATACTCACTGGGGTGGTGAAGGTTCTCTGATGGGACTTTCCTGTTTTCTGTAGAACCTCGAAGGAGAAGATCTACATCTATACATACAAGGAAAACAACTTAAAGTATAAATTTTGTAAAGATTTTGATTTTAAAAAACCAAGAGCCTTTTTTAACTTACGGAGATGAATCCTCCCTTATTGGGCGCTCTTGTCTTTTGATCAAACCTGAGGTATCAGCTCTGCGCCAAATAAAACAAAGAAAGTTACTTCTATGCAAACACTTAAAGACTTAAGATTAGTTTTTTTACTCACTGTGGTAGTGAATATTCTCTATCAGGGCGCTCCTGTCTCTTATAGCTCTCCTGACGAGAA
Source organism: Triplophysa yarkandensis (assembly GCA_033220385.1). Taxonomy (NCBI): domain Eukaryota; kingdom Metazoa; phylum Chordata; class Actinopteri; order Cypriniformes; family Nemacheilidae; genus Triplophysa; species Triplophysa yarkandensis. The sequence continues at coordinate 1,781,583 of CM065667.1, read as the reverse complement.
GATCTATGCCTAACAATACAAGAAAAACTTTTTTAAGTTTCATTTCAGCAAACATTTTAGTTTAGACTACAAACTATTTTTTTTCTTACTGAGGTGGTGAATCCTCTTTAGGGCGCTCCTGTTTTTTATAGCTCTCCGGTTGAGAAGATCTTTGCCTAAAATACAAGACAGACAATTCTTAGTGCCATTTCAGCAAACATTCAAACATTCATCTTCAGTAAAGATTTTAATTTTAATAAACCAAGAGGCTTTTTTAACTCACAGAGATGAATCCTCTCTTATGGGGCGCTCTTGTCTTTTGATCAAACCCGAGGTATCAATTCTGCGCCTAATAATACACAGAAAGTTACATTTATGCAAACACTCAAAGACTTAAGATTAGTTTTTTTACTCACTGTGGTGGTAAATACTCTCTATCGGGACACTCCTGTCTCTTATAGCTCTCCGATCGAGAAGACCTATGCCTAAAAATACAAGAAAAACTATTTTAAGTTTAATTTCAGCAAACATTCAAACTCTACAAACTAGTTTCTTTACTTACTGGGATGGTGAATATTCTCTTTTAGGACGCTCCTGTCTTCTATAGCTCTGTTGTTGAGAAGATCTATGCCTAAAAATACAAGAAGACAATTCTTAGATCCATTTCAGTAAACATTTAAACACTACAAACTAGTTTTTTTACTCACTGAGGCAGTGAATATTCTCTATCAGGGCGCTCCTGTCTCTTATAGCTCTCCGGACCAGAAGATTTATGCCTGAAAATAAAAGAAAAACTATTATAAGTTTCATTTCAGCAAACATTTTAACAATACAAACTATTTTTTTACTCACTGAGATGGGGGAAACTCTCTAGGGCGCTCCTGTCTTCTGGAGAACCCAGATTTACGCCTGAAAATACAGTTACTAGTTTAAGTTCTGCTTTAGAAAACAATTAAACATTTATAACAGAGTTGAACTCACTGAGGTGGTGATGCCTCTCTCATGGGTCGCTCATGCCTATTAAAGAAGCCAGAAGGAATCTTCTGGGACGGGGTTGAGGGTTTTGGATCCTGAGCCTTTAAAGTGAAATCCCCAGTGGCCCAGGGTGGTAGGACCACCTCAGACAAATCAATTTCGTTTTCTTCGACGAAATCCGCCCATGATTTTATAAGCGGGATAGCATCAAAGTCGATGACGTCTCCGCAACATGGAAGCAGAAGTGTTGAACTCATCGTGAGATGAAACTCAGTGTGAATACAAAAGCAAATCAAGTTGAACTGCGGTCAGCGGTTTAATGACTAAACGACCCGAGACGACGTCGGACAATCAGGCAGGAGTCAACGAACTACAAAATGCGGTCTCAACTACTTTCACGCAAAAGCGGCACACATAGAAAACACGCAGGAATCGGAATATAAAGCAAAAAACCGGAAAAATTTTAGCCAAACTGCAAACGCACGACGATTTCGTAGAGCAGCAACTAACATAAAGCCGCAGCAAACTCTCAATACAGCGTCATAACAACAGAACGCAGTAGCCATGGTGACGTTACATAACACATTATTCCTCAGATATAAACCACAACAGTCACTGCGCATTGAATTATGGGATGCAATATTTTACAAGCTTATACTAATATCGATAGATAGTAATATTAACAAGACAAAAATGCACTGATGCAATAAAAAGCAAAACTCTTCCTTACAAAAGAAGCTTAATAAACTTTTCTGAAATGTTAATAATCTGATTTTGGCAATATTATGTTTAAACTTTAAATCTTAAGTCTGAAGTTTTACAATCCTCAAAACTTCCGATCAACAAGTTTTACAACAAATTCCCTGACCGTTTTATACTGTGACCGTATGTGTTTCTTTTTATGTCACCGGATATGATATTGCAGACTTTTACATACATACGTATGTTTACATTTAAACCCTGTATGGCTTTCTTCCAAAAATTAGAAAGGTTGATATTATGAAGAATGTTTGTTAATAGAATTACAGCCAAGCCAATTCCCAACTTTCATTAAAATATCTTATAAAACTATTGAGTTATACAAGTTTGATATGGCAAGAACATGTGTTAATGGCAGAATTTTTTATTTTGCAGGAAAACTATCCCTTAAAGTATGTGTTTCACATTTTTATGATATTTAAATGGCTGCTGTAAGAATCTACATCATTCTTGTTGGTTTCAAAATAAACATGACTTAAAAATCACAAGAAATTTCTTAACACACTGTATTTGTCACGCCGATAAATGAGGGATCCTCTCAATACAGACAGGATGTAGCTGCAGACAAAACGCATGACATGTAACAGTAATCCAACAAAGAATCTACCAGAGCAAACACTATATAAAGGGTGAACACTTAGGGCAAAGTAGAAGCAGGAGTCAAAGCAAATCAGCACGAGCGCTGATTGCAATGACAAACAGGTGAGGACAGAGAAAAAGTAATCTAACAATGAACTAATCAGGGGTGTGTGTGTGTGTGTGTGTGTGTGTGTGCGTGCGTGTGTGTGTGTGTGTGTGTGTGTGTGCGAGAGAGAAAACTGAAGGCGCTCGAGGAAGGAACCTGACGAGACCGGTAGAAGTCGTCAATCAGCGAGCGGTCCAGGACATCCCGGGCTGGAATCCACCGCCTCTCTTCAGGACCGTAACCCTCCCAGTCCACCAAAAACTGGTGGCCACGACCCCGGGGACGAACGTCGAGTAGTCTTCGAACCTTGTAAATAGAGGCCCCCTCGTCAATAGGAGGAGGGGGAAGGGAAGGCCGTGCGTGCGCACGAATAACGGGTTTAATGCAAGACACATGAAATACCGGATGAACACGGCGCATCTGACCAGACAGTCTTAGCTTTACAGTTACTGGACTGATGATCTTAACAATAGAAAATTATTGAATAATAAAAAAAGAGAATTATGAGCATATTCAGCCCATGGTAACTGCTCGCACCAAGACGCGGGATTCTGAGAGGTAAGACTACGCAGCATGCGACCAAGATTCTGATTGGTCCTCTCGGCTTGCCCATTGGTCTGTGGATGGAATCCTGACAACAGACTGGGTGAAGCCCCTATCTGGCGACAGAATTCCCTCCAGAACAGAGAGGTGAATTGCGGACCTCTGTCAGACACAATGTCCGAAGGAAGACCATGGATCTTGTACACATGGTCCACCATAATCTGTGCGGTCTCCTGAGCAGACGGTAATTTAGGGAGCGGAATAAAATGCGCTGCCTTAGAAAAACGGTCCACGACGGTGTGAATGACCGTATTGCCAGACGAGTGGGGAAGCCCGGTAACAAAATCCAACGCAATATGCGACCAAGGACGTGAAGGAACGGGAAGAGGTCTGAGAAGATCCGCCGGAGGATTATTACTAGACTTAGTCTGGGCACATATAGAACAAGAAGCCACAAAACGACGAATATCGCGCTGACGAGTAGGCCACCAAAATCTCTGACGGATGGCCGCCAGTGTTCCTTTTACTCCGGGATGCGCAACCAATTTAGAAGAGTGTCCCCAGCTAAGAACCGTCGAACGAGCAGCTTCGGGTACAAACAAAGTTCCCTCAGGAGCGCGGGGTTGTCTTGCAGTGTGAGAAAGAGCACGCGTGACTGCTTGTTCCACTCCCCAAATGGCTGCCCCGACCACACGGTGCCGATTTAAAATCTTCTCATCGGTCAGGCTTGAAATAGAAAAATCAAAGCGAATAAACTGACGTTCTGGATCGGGAGTGATCAGGATGGGCGCAGAGGTGAAAAGCCTCTTAAGCCGGACAAACGCATCCTGAGCAGTCTCAGACCAAGCAAACTTGGACTTGGACGAAGTGAGGGCGGTAAGGGGGGCGGCAACCTGGCTAAAGTTCCGAATAAAGCGCCTGTAAAAATTTGCAAACCCCAGAAATCGCTTGAGCCGACTCGAGAATCGGGAGCAGCCCAATCAAGAACTGCTCGGACCTTGTCAGGGTCCATACTAATCCCCTCCGCGGAAACGACCGAACCGAGAAAAGTTACTGATTGGGCATGAAAAACGCACTTCTCAGCTTTGACGAATAGGCGATTCTCTAATAGGCGTTGCAGGACACGGCGAACGTGTATCTGGAGAGAGGGAGAGAAAATTAGGATGTCATCCAAGTAAACGAAGACGAAAACGTTTAGCATGTCTCTTAAGACATCGTTTACTAACGCTTGAAATACAGCGGGAGCGTTAACCAGACCAAAAGGCAGAACCCGGTATTCAAAGTGACCAACAGGGGTGTTGAATGCGGTCTTCCACTTGTCTCCCTCTTTAATACGCACTAAATGGTAGGCGTTGCGCAAGTCTAACTTTGTAAAAACCCTTGCGCCCTTTAAGATCTCAAAAGCCGACGACATAAGAGGCAACGGATAACGGTTCTTGACTGTTATGTCGTTCAGCCCTCGATAATCGATAAAAGACGCAAAGAACCATCTTTCTTCTTTACAAAGAAAAACCCGGCACCGGCGGGAGACGAAGAAGGAGTAATGATCCCCGCGTCAAGAGACTCTGTGAGATATCTTTCCAGAGCCTCTCGTTCGGGCGCCGAAAGAGCGTACAGTCTACCGCGAGGGGGCGTGGTGCCAGGAAGGAGCTCAATAGAGCAGTCATACGGACGGTGAGGCGGTAAGGATACAGCCTGGGAACGACTGAAGACCGCCCGCAGATCATGGTACTCCTCCGGGACACCAGACAAATCATCAGGCTCATCCTGGAAAAGAGGACACCGGAAAAACAGCAGAAACAAGACAATTTACATGACAAGCTAAATTCCATGACTGAATAGACCCCTTAACCCAATCAATGTGAGGATTATGTTGGATAAGCCAAGGATGTCCTAAAACTATTGGGGTAAAGGGAGACTGAAAAACATAAAATGAAATTGTCTCCTGATGATTGCCGGAGACAGTGAGACTAACCGGACTGGTGACACGACGAACAGAAGAAAGCTCTCTGCCATCCAGAGCAAAGACGGTGGTGACATCAACCAAATCAACTTAGGGAATCTTGTTCTCACGAGCCCACCTCTCATCGATAAAGTTGCCCTCCGCACCTGAGTCGACGAGGGCGAGACCGGTAACAGAAAGACCAGCCCAACGGAGAACAACGGATATAGTGGTTCGAGACCTTGGTGATGAGGAGATAACAGAAGCGCTCACCAGTACTCCTCCGTCTACTGGCGAGCTTTGGCTTTTAAAGTGCAGGATGAAGCGAAGTGACCCGCTGTACCACAGTAAAGACAGAGGCGGTTAATAATTCGCCGCTGTCGTTCCTTAGGAGATGCGTACGCCCCCCAGCTGCATGGGTACAGCATCAGGTCTACCTTAAGGTCTACATTCAACCCTTCAAGAAAGCGAGCAGTTAGTGCTGGATCATTCCACTCACTTGTAGTAGCCAGAGTCCGGAACTCAATCGCGAAATCTGCCACAGATCTCCTGCCTTGAAGTAGCACAGCAAGTAGACGTGATGCCTCGCTGCCGAAGACGAAACTATCAAAGACCTTGATCATCTCATCTTTGAAAAGAATGTACTTGCTGCAGCATGCAGATTGCGTCTGCCAAACTGATGTTCCCCACTCGCGTGCTCGTCCCGTGAGGAGAGAGAGAACATATGCAGTCCGAGCCCGATCCTCTGCATATGTCTGAGGCTGAAGGGAAAAGACAACTTCACATTGGATGAGAAAAGCTCTGCACTCCGTAGGCTCACCCGCATAACAGGAGGGATTGTTGACTCGTGAAAAGAAATCTAACAATGAACTAATCAGGGGTGTGTGTGTGTGTGTGTGTGTGTGTGTGTGTGTGTGTGTGTGTGTGTGCGTGTGTGTGTGTGCGTGTGTGCGAGAGAGAAAACTGAAGGAAAAACCAGACTCATGACAGTATTACCATCAAAATACTCAAAGTTTAGACTTTTACTTTCAATGACATGCATCTGAAATGAAAATTAATCCATGATAAATAATTCATATTAACATTTTATTTGGTTAAAACACTTTGGATCGCACTTAGTCTGGAACCTCACCCGTTAGTATGTCGGTCTGAAGTGAAGTACTCCAGAATGATTTACTATTGGGATCATTGGAACACACAAGCCTTTCCACCACGTCAAGGTGGCGATCCATGGAAAGGATCTGTATGCCCAAACTGTTCAGTTCTGTTAATCCAGACTTGTGTCAGTCACATCAAACAGCATGGCAGGTACACACAGCTGATCCTGACTTCACTCCCTGCTACTGATACCGGAGTGTAGAGCCTTTAAATGATGCTGTGAGATGCAGAAGATGGTGAGAGGGATGCAGAAAACACTATGAAAACAAACACATAACTGTACAAACACGCAGATGCCACTGAAACAGAACATCATAGACAGACATATACTTGTATATTGGAGCTCCAAAAACATTGTTTATTTCTCTAGACAAAGAAAAGGTGTTTGTTTTGTCAGCCATCTCTTTTGATATGCTTACCTGTGTCTCGGTCATGGGCGACAACAGATTAAACCACTGTAGCTCAAACGAATGCTGAAGAAGTTAATGCAGAATATAAAGTGTATCACAGTTTGTGGTGTATGGCGCTGCATAGACTATTTCTGTTTTAAAAAATTTGGTTCGATGTTTTTACGATGAATCACCAATGTCGACAATGGAAAATCACTTCCACGGTTAAACTGAGAGAAATATAGTAGCCAACATTTAAAGTGGATAAAAAAAGTTCAGAGTGGTCCAAAGTAAAGTAAAGCATTATAACTATAACTTTGATTAAATATTTTAGTCCACTTCTATGTGTGTGTCTGACTGAAGACTCAAGTATTCAGTTTGTGAAGGTGAAAGTCATGGCAAACACTGTAGTAAAGTGAAGTGACGTGACATGTGGCCAAGTATGGTGTTCCATACTTGGAATTTGTGCTCTGCATTTAACCCATCCCAGTGTACACAAACAGTAAGTTGAACACACACACACACACACACACACACACACACACACACACACACACACACACACACACACACACACACACACACACACACACACACACACACACACACACACACAGAGCAGTGGGCAGCCATAATAGGATCTACTCACCTGTCTCATTCCCTGTCCTTATGGACAATTGTGCCATTCATCATACAAAATCCTAAGTTTAGTAAAGTAGTATTGATCTTTTATTCATATTTTCTTTTTTAATTGCTTTTATCTCTGCACGGCTTAAAGGAGGAGATGTATGTCACAGGGGAAAATGGGCTGTTTTTTCCAACAGGTGCTGTCGAAGGTGGTGCTCAGAGTCTAATGTTGTGCTCAACCTGTTGAGAACAAATCCGAATGAATGACATACTTGATCGTTGAATGATTGATTTTAAAACTGTATGAACACATAACACTTTTTCAAAGAGTACAAACTATAACAATTTACCAGATGTAGATTGTAGTTTGAAGACAAAGGCTGCCGGACGAAAAAAAGGCTTCAGAGTATTTGGTGTAGTTGAGGAACTTTTTTCAGGAACTGGTTTTTCAGACAGGGTCAGCCTATTAAACATCTGGCAAAGATCTTCAATACTGCAGTCTGTCTTAAAAGAGCTCTTCATCTCCTTCTTTTGCGGAACATCTAGTGAGAAAAAACATAGGAGATATAAACACTTGTTCATCAAAGGATTGATTAAAAATGGTTTAACCCAACTTACCAAATGTGGTGGGTAATTTGAAAACATAATTCTCCGCGGTGATGGCAGGCTTTGGTTTTTCCAAAGGGCATGAAGGAGGAGATTTTTGCCTAAAAAGTACAAGAGAAACCCCTTTTAGTACCATTTCATCAAACATTTATGAACTGAGCGAATTAATTTTACTTACACAGGTGAAACTTCAGCCGAAGATCTACGCCTGATAATATAAAGAAATGTTTGTTATATATCATTTCAGCAAACGTTTTAACATTAATTATCCAAGAGAATTTGTTTAACTCACTGTGGAGGTGGTACATATAAAGCACGAGAAGGTCTTGACTTCTTCATGCTCCCAGATGGAGGAGATTTAGTCCTTAAAATATAAAGAAATTAATCTAAAGATTTGTCTCAGCAAACATTTGAACATTTATAAGCTGAGAGAGATACTCACTGGGGTGGTGAAGGTTCTCTGATGGGACTTTCCTGTTTTCTGTAGAACCTCAAAGGAGAAGATCTACATCTATACATACAAGGAAAACAACTTAAAGTATAGATTTTCTAAAGATTTTAATTAAAAAAATCCAAGAGCCTTTTTTAACTTACGGAGATGAATCCTCCCTTATTGGGCGCTCTTGTCTTTTGATCAAACCTGAGGTATCAGCTCTGCGCCTAATAATACATAGAAAGTTACTTCTATGCAAACACTTAAAGACTTAAGATTAGTTTTTTTACTCACTGTGGTGGTGAATATTCTCTATGAGGGCGCTCCTGTCTCTTATAGCTTTCCGATTGAGAAGATCTATGCCTAAAAATACAAGAAGACAATTCTTAGTACCACTTCAGCAAACATTTAAACACTACAAATTAGTTTTTTTACTCACTGAGGCAGTGAATATTCTCTATCAGGGCGCTCCTGTCTCTTATAGCTCTCCTGACGAGAAGATCTATGCCTAAAAATACAAGAAAAACTTTTTTAAGTTACATTTCAGAAAACATTTTAGTTTAGACTACAAACTATTTTTTTTCTTACTGAGGTGGTGAATCCTCTTTAGGGCGCTCCTGTTTTTTATAGCTCTCCGGTTGAGAAGATCTTTGCCTAAAATACAAGACAGACAATTCTTAGTGCCATTTCAGCAAACATTCAAACATTCATCTTCAGTATAGATTTTAATTTTAATAAACCAAGAGCCTTTTTTAACTCACAGAGATGAATCCTCTCTTATGGGGCGCTCTTGTCTTTTGATCAAACCCGAGGTATCAGCTCTGTGCCTAATAATACATAGAAAGTTACATTTATGTAAACACTCAAAGACTTAAGATTAGTTTTTTTACTCACTGAGGTGGTAAATACTCTCTATCGGGACACTCCTGTCTCTTATAGCTCTCCGATCGAGAAGATCTATGCCTAAAAATACAAGAAAAGCTATTATATGTTTCATTTCAGCAAACATTCAAACTCTACAAACTAGTTTCTTTACTTACTGGGATGGTGAATATTCTCTTTTAGGACGCTCCTGTCTTCTATAGCTCTGTTGTCGAGAAGATCTATGCCTAAAAATACAAGAAGACAATTCTTAGATCCATTTCAGTAAACATTTAAACACTACAAACTAGTTTTTTTACTCACTGAGGCAGTGAATATTCTCTATCAGGGCGCTCCTGTCTCTTATAGCTCTCCGGACCAGAAGATCTATGCCTGAAAATACAAGAAAAACTATTATAAGTTTCATTTCAGCAAACATTTTAACTCTACAAACTAGTTTTTTTACTCACTGAGATGGGGGAAACTCTCTAGGGCGCTCCTGTCTTCTGGAGAACCCAGATTTACGCCTGAAAATACAGTTACTAGTTTAAGTTCTGCTTTAGAAAACAATGAAACATTTATAACAGAGTTGAACTCACTGAGGTGGTGATGCCTCTCTCATGGGTCGCTCATGCCTATTAAAGAAGCCAGAAGGAATCTTCTGGGACGGGGTTGAGGGTTTTGGATCCTGAGCCTTTAAAGTGAAATCCCCAGTGGCCCAGGGTGGTAGGACCACCTCAGACAAATCAATTTCGTTTTCTTCGACGAAATCCGCCCATGATTTTATAAGCGGGATAGCATCAAAGTCGATGACGTCTCCGCAAGATGGAAGCAGAAGTGTTGAACTCATCGTGAGATGAAACTCAGTGTGAATACAAAAGCAAATCAAGTTGAACTGCGGTGAGCGGTTTAATGACTAAACGACTCGAGACGACGTCGGACGATCAGGCAGGAGTCAACGAACTACAAAATTCGGTCTCGACTACTTTCACGCAAAAGTGGCACACATAGAAAACACGCAGGAATCGGAATATAAAGCAAAAAACCGGAAATATTTTAGCCAAACTGCAAACGCACGACGATTTCGTAGAGCAGCAACTAACATAAAGCCGCAGCAAACTCTCAATACAGCGTCATAACAACAGAACGCAGTAACCATGGTGACGTTACATAACAGATTATTCCTCAGATATAAACCACAACAGTCACTGCGTATTGAATTATGGGATGCAATATTTTACAAGCTTATACTAATATTGATAGATAGTAATATTAACAAGACAAAAATGCACCGATGCAATGAAAAGCAAAACTCTTCCTTACAAAAGAAGCTTAATAAGCTTTTCTGAAAGGATAACAATCATATTTTGGCAATATTATGATTAAACTTTAAATCATAAGTCTGAAGTTTTACAATCCTCAAAACTTCCGATCAACAAGTTTTACAACAAATTCCCTGACCGTCTTATACTGTGACCGTAGTGAGGAATGTGATTTGTGCTCGTGCACGTTCTCGTCAGTGGGCTTTTATTAAGATTTTTAATCATTTTTACTGTAAAGTGATCACTCGCTACAGGGGCTGAATACGATAATTGAACTGCACAAAGCAGGTTCATATAATTATTATACAGATTGATTGTGATAGAAATGCATATATGTACACGTATGATCTACACATAATGTATATGTATACATATCACATAGATATGACAGTGCTGAAGATTTGTATGTTTACTTTTACCCCTATAATAAAGAACAGCCATGTACATAAACAAGATTACAGATGTATGTGTTTCTTTTTATAATGTTGATATGATATGATATGATATTGCAGACTTTTACATACATACGTATGTCTATGTTTCAACCCTGTATGGCTTTTTTCCAAAAATTAGAAAGGTTGATATTATGAAGAATGTTTGTTAATAGAATTACAGCCATGCCAATTCCCAACTTTCATTAAAATCTCTTACAAAACTATTGAGTTATACAAGTTTGATATGGCAAGAACATGTGTAAATGGCAGAATGTTTTATTTTGGGGGAAAACTATCCCTTAAAGTATGTGTTTCACATTTTTATGATATTTAAATGGCTTCTGTAAGAATCTACATCATTCTTGTTGGTTTCAAAATAAACATGACTTAAAAATCACAAGAACTATCTTAACACACTGTATTACCATCAAAATACTCAAAGTTTAGACTTTTACTATCAATGATGCATCTGAAATGAAAATGAATCCATGATAAATAATTCATATTAACAATTTATTTGGTTAAAACACTTTGGATCGCACTTAGTCTGGAACCTCACCCGTTAGTATGTTGGTCTGAAGTGAAGTACTCCAGAATGATTTACTATTGGGATCATTGGAACACACAAGCCTTTCCACCACGTCAAGGTGGCGATCCATGGAAAGGATCTGTATGCCCAAACTGTTCAGTTCTGTTAATCCAGACTTGTGTCAGTCACATCAAACAGCATGGCAGGTACACACAGCTGATCCTGACTTCACTCCCTGCTACTGATACCGGAGAGTAGAGCCTTTAAATGATGCTGTGAGATGCAGAAGATTGTGAGAGGGATGCAGAAAACACTATGAAAACCAACACATAACTGTACAAACACAGAGATGGCACTGAAACAGAACATCAGAGACAGACATATACTTGTATATTGGAGCTCCAAAAACATTGTTTATTTCTCTAGACAAAGATAAGCTGTATGTTTTGTCAACCATCTCTTTTGAGATGCTTACCTGTGTCTCGGTCATGGGCAGCAACAGATTAAATCACTGTAGCTCAAATGAATGCTGAAGAAGTTAATGCAGAATATAAAGTGCATCACAGTTTGTGGTGTATGGCGCAGCATAGACTATTTCTGTTTTTAAAAATTTGGTTTGATGTTTTTACGATGAATCTCCAACGTCGACAATGGAAAATCACTTCCACGGTTAAACCGAGAGAAATATAGTAGTCAACATTTAAAGTGGATCAAAAAGGTTCAGAGTGGTCCAAAGTAAAGTAAAGCATTATAACTATAACTTTGATGAAATAATAAGGTTCAGAGTGGTCCAAAGTAAAGCATTATAACTATAACTTTGATGAAATATTTTAGTCCACTTCTATGTGAGTCTGACTGAAGACTCAAGTATTCAGTTTGTGAAGGTGAAAGTCATGGCAAACACTGTAGTAAAGTGAAGTGAAGTGACATGTGGCCAAGTATGGTGTTCCATACTTGGAATTTGTGCTCTGCATTTAATCCATTCCAGTGTACACAAACAGTAAGTGAACACACACACACACACACACGCACACGCACACGCACACGCACACGGAGCAGTGGGCAGCCATAATAGGATCTACTCACCTGTCTCATTCCCTGTCCTTATGTACAATTGTGCCATTCATCAAACAAAATCCTAAGTTTAGTAAAGTAGTATTAATCTTTTATTCATGTTTTCTTTTTAACTGCTTTTATCTCTGCACGGCTTAAAGGAGGAGATGTATGTCACAAGGGAAAATGGGCTGTTTATTCCAACATGTGTCGTGGTGATGTGACAATAAAAGTGAATTGAATTGAATTGAATTGTAGATGGTGCTCAGAGTCTAATGTTGTGCTAAACCTGTTGAGAACAAATCCGAATGAATGACATACTTGATTGTTGAATGATTGATTTTAAAACTGTATGAACACATAACACTTTTTCAAAGAGTACAAAATATAACAATTTACCAGATGTAGATTGTAGTTTGAAGACAAAGGCCGCCGGACGAAAAAAAGGCTTCAGAGTATTGGGTGTAGTTGAGGAACTTTTTTCAGGAACTGGTTTTTCAGACAGGTTCAGCCCATTAAACATCTGGCAAAGATCTTCAATATTGCAGTCTGTCTTAAAAGAGCTCTTCATCTCCTTCTTTTGTGGAACATCTATTGAGAAAAATCAGAGGAGATAAAAACACTTGTTCATCAAAGGATTTATTTAAAAATAGTTTAACCCAACTTACCAAATGTTGCTGGTAATTTGAAAACAAAATTCTCCGCGGTGATGGCAGGCTTTGGTTTTTCCAAAGGGCTTGAAGGAGGAGATTTTTGCCTAAAAAGTACAAGAAAACCCCCTTTTAGTACCATTTCATCAAACATTTATGAACTGAGCGATTTTATTTTACTTTCACGGGTGAAACTTCAGCCGAAGATCTACGCCTGATAATATAAAGAAATGTTTGTTATATATTATTTCAGCAAACGTTTGAACATTAATAAACCAAGAGAATTTGTTTTTACTCACTGTGGAGGTGGTACATATAAAGCACGAGAAGGTCTCGACTTCTTCATGCTCCCAGATGGAAGAGATTTAGTCCTTAAAATATAAAGAAATTAACCTTAAGTATTGTTTCAGCAAACATTTAAACATTTATAAGCTGAGAGAGATACTCACTGGGGTGGTGAAGGTTCTCTGATGGGACTTTCCTGTCTTCTGTAGAACCTCGAAGGAGAAGATCTACATCTATACATACAAGGAAAACAACTTAAAGTATAGATTTTCTAAAGATTTTAATTAAAAAAATCCAAGAGCCTTTTTTAACTTACGGAGATGAATCCTCCCTTATTGGGCGCTCTTGTCTTTTGATCAAACCTGAGGTATCAGCTCTGCGCCTAATAATACAAAGAAAGTTACTTCTATGCAAACACTTAAAGACTTAAGATTAGTTTTTTTACTCACTGTAGTGGTGAATATTCTCTATGAGGGCGCTCCTGTCTCTTATCGCTCTCCGATTGAGAAGATCTATGCCTAAAAATACAAGAAAGACAATTCTTAGTACCACTTCAGCAAACATTTAAACACTACAAATTAGTTTTTTTACTCACTGAGGCAGTGAATATTCTCTATCAGGGCGCTCCTGTCTCTTATAACTCTCCGGACGAGAAGATCTTTGCCTAAAATACAAGACAGACAATTCTTAGTGCCATTTCAGCAAACATTCAAACATTCATCTTCAGTAAAGATTTTAATTTTAACAAACAAAGAGCCTTTTTTAACTCACATAGATGAATCCTCTCTTATGGGGCGCTCTTGTCTTTTGATCAAACCCGAGGTATCAGCTCTTTGCCTAATAATACAGAGAAAGTTACATTTATGTAAACACTCAAAGACTTAAGATTTGTTTTTTTTACTCACTGAGGTGGTAAAGACTCTCTATCGGGACACTCCTGTCTCTTATAGCTCTCCGATCGAGAAGACCTATGCCTAAAAAGACATGAAAAACTATTTATGTTTCATTCCAGCAAACATTCAAACACTACAAACTAGTTTTTTTACTTACTGGGATGGTGAATATTCTCTTTTAGGATGCTCCTGTCTTCTATAGCTCTGTTGTCGAGAAGATCTATGCCTAAAAATACAAGAAAGACAATTCTTAGTACCACTTCAGCAAACATTTAAACACTACAAACTAGTTTTTTAACTCACTGAGGCAGTGAATATTCTCTATCAGGGCGCTCCTGTCTCTTATAGCTCTCCGGACCAGAATATTTATGCCTAAAAATACAAGAAAAACTATTATAAGTTTCATTTCAGCAAACATTTTAACTCTACAAACTAGTTTTTTTACTCACTGAGATGGGGGAAACTCTCTAGGGCGCTCCTGTCTTCTGGAGAACCCAGATTTACGCCTGAAAATACAGTTACTAGTTTAAGTTCTGCTTTAGAAAACAATTAAACATTTATAACAGAGTTGAACTCACTGAAGTGGTGATGCCTCTCTCATGGGTCGCTCATGCCTATTAAAGAAGCCAGAAGGAATCTTCTGGGACGGGGTTGAGGGTTTTGGATCCTGAGCCTTTAAAGTGAAATCCCCAGTGGCCCAGGGTGGTAGGACCACCTCAGACAAATCAATTTCGTTTTCTTCGACGAAATCCGCCCATGATTTTATAAGCGGGATAGCATCAAAGTCGACGACGTCTCCGCAAGATGGAAGCAGAAGTGTTGAACTCATCGTGAGATGAAACTCAGTGTGAATACAAAAGCAAATCAAGTTGAACTGCGGTGAGCGGTATAATGACTAAACGACTCGAGACGACGTCGGACGATCAGGCAGGAGTCAACGAACTACAAAATTCGGTCTCGACTACTTTCACGCAAAAGTGGCACACATAGAAAACACGCAGGAATCGGAATATAAAGCAAAAAACGGAAATATTTTAGCCAAACTGCAAACGCACGACGATTTCGTAGAGCAGCAACTAACATAAAGCCGCAGCAAACTCTCAATACAGCGTCATAACAACAGAACGCAGTAGCCATGGTGACGTTACATAACAGATTATTCCTCAGATATAAACCACAACAGTCACTGCGCATTGAATTATGGGTTGCAATATTTTACAAGCTTATACTAATATTGATAGATAGTAATATTAACAAGACAAAAATGCACCGATGCAATGAAAAGCAAAACTCTTCCCTACAAAAAAAGCTTAATAAGCTTTTCTGAAATGTTAATAATGTGATTTTGGCAATATTATGATTAAACTTTAAATCATAAGTCTGAAGTTTTACAATCCTCAAAACTTCCGATCAACAAGTTTTACAACAAATTCCCTGACCGTCTTATACTGTGACCGTATGTGTTTCTTTTTATGTCGCCGGATATGATATTGCAGACTTTTACATACATACGTATGTTTACATTTAAACCCTGTATGGCTTTCTTCCAAAAATTAGAAAGGTTGATATTATGAAGAATGTTTGTTAATAGAATTACAGCCAAGCCAATTCCCGACTTTCATTAAAATATCTTATAAAACTATTGAGTTATACAAGTTTGATATGGCAAGAACATGTGTAAATGGCAGAATTTTTTATTTTGGGGGAAAACTATCCCTTAAAGTATGTGTTTCACATTTTTATGATATTTAAATGGCTGCTGTAAGAATCTACATCATTCTTGTTGGTTTCAAAATAAACATGACTTAAAAATCACAAGAACTATCTTAACACACTGTATTTGTCACGCCGATAAATGAGGGATCCTCTCAATACAGACAGGATGTAGCTGCAGACAAAACGCATGACATGTAACAGTAATCCAACAAAGAATGTACCAGAGCAAACACTATATAAAGGGTGAACACTTAGGGCAAAGTAGAAACAGGAGTCAAAGCAAATCAGCACGAGCGCTGATTGCAATGACAAACAGGTGAGGACAGAGAAAAAGTAATCTAACAATGAACTAATCAGGGGTGTGTGTGTGTGTGTGTGTGTGTGTGTGTGTGCGTGTGTGTGTGTGTGTGTGCAAGAGAGAAAACTGAAGGCGCTCGAGGAAGGAACCTGACGAGACCGGTAGAAGTCGTCAATCAGCGAGCGGTCCAGGACATCCCCGGCTGGAATCCACCGCCTCTCTTCAGGACCGTAACCCTCCCAGTCCACCAAAAACTGGTGGCCACGACCCCGGGGACGAACGTCGAGTAGTCTTCGAACCTTGTAAATAGAGGCCCCCTCGTCAATAGGAGGAGGGGGAACGGAAGGCCGTGCGTGCGCACGAATAACGGGTTTAATGCAAGACACATGAAATACCGGATGAACAGGGCGCATCTGACCAGACAGTCTTAGCTTTACAGTTACTGGACTGATGATCTTAACAATAGAAAAGGGTCCAATAAAACGAGGCATGAGCTTGCGAGACGTCTCCTGAACAGCAAATTGCGGGTGGATAACCACACCCTCTGTCCGCAAATATATCTTGGAGATCTCACCCTGCGGCGATTAGCGGCACGACGAGTACGTTCCCTAGTCTGACATAAGGCAGATCTCACTCTCCTCCAGGTACGCTTACATCTCTGAATAAAAGCCTCGACGGACGGACCAGAGGCATGAGACACCTGGGCGGAGAACACAGATGGTTGGAAACCAAGACAACCTTGAAACGGAGATAAGCTAGTGGCGGACGATGGGAGAGAATTATGAGCATATTCAGCCCATGGTAACTGCTCGCACCAAGACGCGGGATTCTGAGAGGTAAGACTACGCAGCATGCGACCAAGATTCTGATTGGTCCTCTCGGCTTGCCCATTGGTCTGTGGATGGAATCCTGACGACAGACTGGGTGAAGCCTCTATCTGGCGACAGAATTCCCTCCAGAACAGAGAGGTGAATTGCAGACCTCTGTCAGACACAATGTCCGAAGGAAGACCATGGATCTTGTACACATGGTCCACCATAATCTGTGCGGTCTCCTGAGCTGACGGTAAATTAGGGAGCGGAATAAAATGCGCAGCCTTAGAAAAACGGTCCACGACGGTGTGAATGACCGTATTGCCAGACGAGGGGGGAAGCCCGGTAACAAAATCCAACGCAATATGCGACCAAGGACGTGAAGGAACGGGAAGAGGTCTGAGAAGATCCGCCGGAGGATTATTACTAGACTTAGTCTGGGCACATATAGAACAAGAAGCCACAAAACGACGAATATCGCGCTGACGAGTAGGCCACCAAAATCTCTGACGGATGGCCGCCAGTGTTCCTTTTACTCCGGGATGCGCAACCAATTTAGAAGAGTGTCCCCAGCTAAGAACCGTCGAACGAGCAGTTTCGGGTACAAACAAAGTTCCCTCAGGAGCGCGGGGTTGTCTTGCAGTGTGAGAGAGAGCACGCGTGACTGCTTGTTCCACTCCCCAAATGGCTGCCCCGACCACACGGTGCCGATTTAAAATCTTCTCATCGGTCGAGGCACCCTCTGATGAGTCAAACTGCAGAGAAAGGGCGTCAGGCTTGAGGTTCTTGGAACCGGGTCTAAATGAAATAGAAAAATCAAAGCGATCAAAAAATAATGCCCATCGGGCCTGGCGAGCGTCAAGACATTTAGCAGAGCGAATATATTCCAGGTTACGGTGATCCGTCAGAACAATGAATGGTACACTGGCTCCTTCAAGCCAGTGTCGCCACTCACCTATTGCCAGACAGATAGCCAAGAGCTCTCGATTACCCACGTCATAATTGCGCTCCGCGGGCGAAAGACGGTGGGAGTAAAATGCACAAGGATGAACCTTGTCATCCTGGGAAGAGCGCTGTGACAAGACAGCTCCTATCCCAATTTCGGAGGCATCAACCTCAACAATAAACTGACGTTCTGGATCGGGAGTGATCAGGATGGGCGCAGAGGTGAAAAGCCTCTTAAGCCGGACAAACGCATCCTGAGCAGTCTCAGACCAAGCAAACTTGGACTTGGACGAAGTGAGGGCGGTAAGGGGGGCGGCAACCTGGCTAAAGTTCCGAATAAAGCGCCTGTAAAAATTTGCAAACCCCAGAAATCGCTTGAGCCGACTCGAGAATCGGGAGCAGCCCAATCAAGAACTGCTCGGACCTTGTCAGGGTCCATACTAATCCCCTCCGCGGAAACGACCGAACCGAGAAAAGTTACTGATTGGGCATGAAAAACGCACTTCTCAGCTTTGACGAATAGGCGATTCTCTAATAGGCGTTGCAGGACACGGCGAACGTGTATCTGGAGAGAGGGAGAGAAAATTAGGATGTCATCCAAGTAAACGAAGACGAAAACGTTTAGCATGTCTCTTAAGACATCGTTTACTAACGCTTGAAATACAGCGGGAGCATTAACCAGACCAAAAGGCAGAACCCGGTATTCAAAGTGACCAACAGGGGTGTTGAATGCGGTCTTCCACTTGTCTCCCTCTTTAATACGCACTAAATGGTAGGCGTTGCGCAAGTCTAACTTTGTAAAAACCCTTGCGCCCTTTAAGGTCTCAAAAGCCGACGACATAAGAGGCAACGGATAACGGTTCTTGACTGTTATGTCGTTCAGCCCTCGATAATCGATAAAAGACTCAAAGAACCATCTTTCTTCTTTACAAAGAAAAACCCGGCACCGGCGGGAGACGAAGAAGGAGTAATGATCCCCGCGTCAAGAGACTCTGTGAGATATCTTTCCAGAGCCTCTCTTTCGGGCGCTGTTGTGAAAACACTTATATTTGAAATAGGATCGTTAGAGGTCGGAATAAGAAAACACACAAAACAACTGGTGCCAGAATAACAGTGTCCTTTATTCTACAACACACAGAAGTTCAACATCATACCAAAGAGCATAAGTAGTAATATTACCGTTAACACACTAGGACTGGAGAGCCATCGAAGTCCGCGATAATACTCTGTTGATGTAGCTCTTGGTTTCAGCTAGGCGATTGTGCACATCCCATAGCAGACTCTCAACTAAGCTGTGTTTCTACGCCTCTTTTATAGTGTTAGAAAAATAAGCTTGCATTCGAGCAAAGTTGGCCAAACCCTGCTCTCAGGCAGCAGAAAAACAAGTTATATAAATGATCTACTTTCTTATTAGCAAAAATGTCATGAAATTAAGAGAGAAACCATGATTTTTAATAACTAGCGGCATCTATCCCTCCCTATCCTATCTCTGGGCGTTGAGCCCAGAACGTTTCATCCCTATCTAGTTGTGGAAAACCAGCTGTTTCAGTACATAAAACTTGCAAAACAAGTTTGGTTACCTCAAAAGACCTTTTAGAGGACAGAGAAAGCATATTTAAAACCATTTTCACCTATTCCTATTACATTCCACTCCTTGATTTCTCGGACTCTAAAAGTTAGTACAAGTACAAATATGTGGAATGGGTTCAGTTGGTAAATTAGTCCAAATAAGTAGTGTCCCATTAAAAATCCAAATTCCCTGGTATATGTATAAATCAAAATCATACCCACTCCATGAATAATCTGAAAAAGGACCTCCAGGCCCTCCTACCGAAACAGTAGTGATTGGACCGATATTAATTACCGACAGAATTTTGTCATGATATGCCGTAGGCATAATGTGATGCATTTTAGTGTGTATCCCCATCATTAATATCTGATTATCTTAACACAGCAGTATAAATCCTATCTTCTAAAGACCTTTTAAATCTGCATATCCATATAACAGTGCATACATTGATTATAGTGATTATAGTTAAAATAGTAATAAGAACCAACAGAGGAGGGATCAACATTTGTTTCGCGTAGCCTGATAGCCCATGGAAGATATCATACCAATGGGAGGCTGAAATGGATCTTACAAATTTACTTGCCGTCAGTACCTGACCCTGATGTATAATGGTGGAAACTTCTAATTTTGTCATATTGTTCTTATGTTCCTTTAAGATTGCTCCTAGCTCCAAGGATGCGTTCAGTGTACATCTGAAGGCGTCCAAGGAAATTGAGAATGGCAAATGCAACACTTCCCACTGTGCACTAGTGAGTTGTGTTGACTGGCTGTAATTAGTCAGCCTATATGTCAAATTATGCCAAGTCCAAACATCTATTCCACCAATACAACCAGAGAAAGGCACTGTAGGTAATTGAGGGTGGCTAGAATTAGTGACTACACACAATGTGTGTGGTCCTATTTGATGTAATTGATCCCTTGGTTCCTCTACTAGCCACTCGCACAATGTTGTCGTCCCAGCAAAGCACGGATTTGTAAACCCCGTCATTAAAGCACAAACCACTCCTCGGTCAGTTCTGTCACAATCCTGTAAATCATATGTAAAATTCAATTGTGGTGCTAGCCACTTTCCTTCAGTATGTAATGTCCACATTTTCCCCTGAGCATGTATAGGCAATACCATATACCTACAAATAGTGGTAGGTTGAATCACATGATATTGAATCCATTTTCCCTTACATACTGTGTTGTTACATATTGTATATCTTCCAAATGTATGTAACCACAAAGATTGGGATATATTCCAATGTCTCCTCCATTCCTTATAATTTTCCCCAGTTAAAATTCGCATCATCTTTTCTTTTTGTATTTTGGCATGTATTAACTGTAGGTTACATACAGTTTGATTTAATACTCTAGTAATATTGGTAAATGTGTCATTTTCAACCTGATGTAATGTCTCATAATCATCAATAGCATGTTCCCATAAAGTTATTTTATCTAGTTGTCCTTTAAGTGCCATTGGCATCCATTTAGCTACTACATTTAAACTATCACTAGTGTGAGACCCTGTATCCATTAATTTTCCTGCATATATGTTTTGATCAACTTGGTTTGATATACCCAATACAGTTCCAGAACCTCCTAACAATGCGTCATACCATGCTCTTTTCATTCTTGTACATACGGGTAACTTAGGAAGTATCAATGTCCATTGTACCGTGGTAGTGTGAACGCTCCGTGCCATTGATTGGCAGGTGGATATCAAGGGTATGACATGCCTCATATTTATTTTAGGCTTGCCATCAAGTGCCCATACCATATATAACCATGTGTGTCTTCCGATGATTTGAGTAGCATTCCATAACCACATATTAGTAGTCACAGTTAGATTCAGTTTTGTTCCATTGTATTTGCAATAAGTGTCATTAGGGCCTGCACATAAATGTACTTCAGACTGTATAATAAGAGTTGAATTTTGTAAAACCGTAGGAACATGAAGCCTATCCTTGAAGCAGAATGGACAGACTTTTAATGTTGTCGCTGTCAAATTTCCGAAAATGCAGGACTCATCGGCTTTGCACTCGAAGTCATCTTGGGTTCGATTGCGAGTTGAATTTACCCATCTCATATGTAATCATTCCACTTCTTGAAGTTCCATTCCTGGTGCCCATGCATCGCTCCCTCCAATGCAGAAGCATAGTATCATCGTCGTCAGGGGAGAACCATATGGCCGAATAGACGACACCTCCAAATTTGCGGCGTCCTCTTCGGGTTTCCTTCCAGCACCCCTCTTTGATCCTTCTCCACCACCCTTCCAGTGTGAATATCTGCACAGATCAATAACAATCTCCATGCATATTAGTTTTCTCGCACATAACATTAATTGTCAGGGACATTCACCCATTTTTCTTCTCCTGCAAACATAACAGATCCTAACAGGTGCAAAGTCATCCCATGAAGAACGTCCATGCCAATTATCCATTCTTTCACAGGAGTGACAATCACACTGTAATTTCGAGGTGGCATCGTTACTATTTTTAGTACTGCGTCCACCTGTTTTCCCCAAATTTCATTTCCTCCCAATCCAGTAATTGGAATCCAGGCCCCTTTAAATTTATGCGGGTTACCATGTATAAAAGTGTACGCCCCGGTGTCAATTTAAGCCTGTACAATTTGATGATTTTTGTTTTTCCAATGTATTCCTAATGTTACATGAGGTCTAATGTCATCTATAGACCACGTGGCAGGGCGTACTACCAGGGCTTGACCCTTTTCCTATGCGTAATTTTCTGGAAGATCAGGGTAGAGTTTGCAATGGTGGCGATCTTTATTCTTTCCTTTGGCCTTCTTATGTTTCTTTTTAGACACTCTCATTACCTGCTTTTCATCAGCTATTTCATTCTCAGATGACTCACCAACACTAGAGGAGGGTTCAAGAGGCGCAGTAGATTTTACCCTGTCATTTAAACAATCACATCCTTCACATTTGGTCTGAACACAATGAACCTTACGAAGCAGCCCCTTATTTTTACACATGTTAAATAACTGTCCTGTTGGTAGGCCATCAATTTCAGTGGGCTTCACCCCTGCCTCTATCAGTTTACTCCACAGTTCTTTTCGTGGTATAAGGTTTCCCTGACCTGGCCCCGTTGGTCTCTGCCTCTGAGGAGCGGAGGGTGGGGGACGCTCCCTTTGTGTGGGAGTCCAGTCACCGAACTGTGTTAGTTCTCTAAGACTCTTAGTTAGATCCACCACCGTCTGACTAGGATTTCCCAACACCAGAGTCAATACAGGAGATTTATACGCAGATGGTGCTGTTTTAACAATCCATTCTCTCATACTCTTAGTCATCTCTACAGCATCTATCTCATCCACTAACCCCACATGCAGTGCTTCTCGCAATGCCATTTCCCTTAGTAATTGGATGGCGTCCCTTATAGTATGCCATCCCTTCTTCTCAGGCCAATCCCCAGGCTGGGGATATCTTTCACGTATTGCCTCAGCATATATAGTGAGGAGAGACTGGAAATCTGCATATGTATGTTCCGCAACATCTTTTGCATCTTTATTCAACTGCCTATCTGTAGCCAGATTAGTAAGACGATGTGCATCTGTCTTGTCAACATGTATTCCTAATGCCCCATCATCACTCATCCTGAGAAGCCATTGGTCTAAAGGTTCTCCAGGTCTCTGTTTAAATTTTGACTGTATGCTGGCTATCTCTTCTGCTGTAAAGTCTTCCAATATTTCCTCCGATTGAGGAGGAGGAAGGGCTTCTAACACGGGATTTCCGTCCTCATCAACTATTGGAACCCCATTTGCATCCCTTCGCACCCTAGCCGAATTAGGTACCATTCGCTGGACGGCCCTACGTCTTTTAACAGGGTTAGCTGCTACCCTTGGGAGATCTATTTCCCAATTGTCATAATGAGACAAGTCATAAGGATCATGTGGGTCATCATCATCATCATCATCATCCCATATATTTCCATCCCATGTCTCCGGGTCCCATCCGTTCCCTAAGACTTGTTTCTGAACAAAAGCTCTGACCTGTTTCTTGGAAGGCGGTTTCTTAGTTTTACCCCTTTCCTTATTTATCTTTGCTATATGTAAGACAGATTTTTGCGCCGCTTCTTCTAGCCTTTCACATCTGTGTTGTATCATTTGCAACTGAGCGCGGAGAAGGGATCTATCTCCTACACTATCAGTCTGTTCTTTCTGTAAAGCTAAAATCTGGCGCTGAAGTTTATCTATTTCCTCATATTTTTTACGGTATGCCGCAGCTACCAACCAACAGCGACGTTGGATGTTTTCAACTGGTTTCTTAGCAGTAACAGGTATTTTCCTCAACATAGTTACCAGTTCTTCTATACTGCCTGTTCTAAAGCAGTCATACCAACTTTCGGGTCTGCCTCCGCCTATTCTTAATTCAACAGCCACTTTATGCGCTTCCGAATCATCAGGCCACCCAGGCAGACACTCAGGCTCAGGCTCGGCGGCCTCTTTAGCCTTTTTCTCAAACATCTTTATTTCTTATTCAGCCTCAATTTGATCCTGCCGACTACGCCAAAATGTTGTGAAAACACTTATATTTGAAATAGGATCGTTAGAGGTCGGAATAAGAAAACACACAAAACAACTGGTGCCAGAATAACAGTGTCCTTTATTCTACAACACACAGAAGTTCAACATCATACCAAAGAGCATAAGTAGTAATATTACCGTTAACACACTAGGACTGGAGAGCCATCGAAGTCCGCGATAATACTCTGTTGATGTAGCTCTTGGTTTCAGCTAGGCGATTGTGCACATCCCATAGCAGACTCTCAACTAAGCTGTGTTTCTACGCCTCTTTTATAGTGTTAGAAAAATAAGCTTGCATTCGAGCAAAGTTGGCCAAACCCTGCTCTCAGGCAGCAGAAAAACAAGTTATATAAATGATCTACTTTCTTATTAGCAAAAATGTCATGAAATTAAGAGAGAAACCATGATTTTTAATAACTAGCGGCATCTATCCCTCCCTATCCTATCTCTGGGCGTTGAGCCCAGAACGTTTCATCCCTATCTAGTTGTGGAAAACCAGCTGTTTCAGTACATAAAACTTGCAAAACAAGTTTGGTTACCTCAAAAGACCTTTTAGAGGACAGAGAAAGCATATTTAAAACCATTTTCACCTATTCCTATTACAGGCGCCGAAAGAGCGTACAGTCTACCGCGAGGGGGCGTGGTGCCAGGAAGGAGCTCAATAGAGCAGTCATACGGACGGTGAGGCGGTAAGGATACAGCCCGGGAACGACTGAAGACGGCCCGCAGATCATGGTACTCCTCCGGGACACCAGACAAATCATCAGGCTCATCCTGGAAAAGAGGACACCGGAAAAACAGCAGAAACAAGACAATTTACATGACAAGCTAAATTCCATGACTGAATAGACCCCTTAACCCAATCAATGTGAGGATTATGTTGGATAAGCCAGGGATGTCCAAAAACTATTGGGGTAAAGGGAGACTGAAAAACATAAAATGAAATTGTCTCCTGATGATTGCCGGAGACAGTGAGACTAACCGGACTGGTGACACGACGAACAGAAGAAAGCTCTCTGCCATCCAGAGCAAAGACGGTGGTGACATCAACCAAATCAACTTAGGGAATCTTGTTCTCACGAGCCCACCTCTCATCGATAAAGTTGCCCTCCGCACCTGAGTCGACGAGGGCGAGACCGGTAACAGAAAGACCAGCCCAACGGAGAACAACGGATATAGTGGTTCGAGACCTTGGTGATGAGGAGATAACAGAAGCGCTCACCAGTACTCCTCCGTCTACTGGCGAGCTTTGGCTTTTAAAGTGCAGGATGAAGCGAAGTGACCCGCTGTACCACAGTAAAGACAGAGGCGGTTAATAATTCGCCGCTGTCGTTCCTTAGGAGATGCGTACGCCCCCCAGCTGCATGGGTACAGCATCAGGTCTACCTTAAGGTCTACATTCAACCCTTCAAGAAAGCGAGCAGTTAGTGCTGGATCACTTGTAGTAGCCAGAGTCCGGAACTCAATCGCGAAATCTGCCACAGATCTCCTGCTTTGAAGTAGCACCGCAAGTAGACGTGATGCCTCGCTGCCGAAGACGAAACTATCAAACACCTTGATCATCTCATCTTTGAAAAGAATGTACTTGCTGCAGCATGCAGATTGCGTCTGGCAAACTGATGTTCCCCACTCGCGTGCTCGTCCCGTGAGGAGAGAGAGAACATATGCAGTCCGAGCCCGATCCTCTGCATATGTCTGAGGCTGAAGGGAAAAGACAACTTCACATTGGATGAGAAAAGCTCTGCACTCCGTAGGCTCACCCGCATAACAGGAGGGATTGTTGACTCGTGGCTCAGACGGCAAATGACGGTTGTGAGACATGGCAGATTCCTGATCTAGGTGAAGTAAACGGGCAGATAGATCAGCCAACTCCTGTTCATGTTTGCCAAGCATAGCTCCCTGGATCTCGATAGCCGTCTGGACAGGCCTCACATCTGCTGGATCCATGTTGGTTGGATTATTCTGTCACGCCGATAAATGAGGGATCCTCTAAATACAGACAGGATGTAGCTGCAGACAAAACGCATGACATGTAACAGTAATCCAACAAAGAATCTACCAGAGCAAACACTATATAATGGGTGAACACTTAGAGCAAAGTAGAAACAGGAGTCAAAGCAAATCAGCACGAGCGCTGATTGCAATGACAAACAGGTGAGGACAGAGAAAAAGTAATCTAACAATGAACTAATCAGGGGTGTGTGTGTGTGTGTGTGTGTGTGTGTGTGTGTGTGTGTGTGTGTGTGTGTTTGCGTGCGTGCGTGCGTGCGTGTGTGCGAGAGAGAAAACTGAAGGAAAAACCAGACTCATGACAGTATTACCATCAAAATACTCAAAGTTTAGACTTTTACTTTCAATGACATGCATCTGAAATGAAAATTAATCCATGATAAATAATTCATATTAACAATTTATTTGGTTAAAACACTTTGGATCGCACTTAGTCTGGAACCTCACCCGTTAGTATGTCGGTCTGAAGTGAAGTACTCCAGAATGATTTACTATTGGGATCATTGGAACACACAAGCCTTTCCACCACGTCAAGGTGGCGATCCATGGAAAGGATCTGTATGCCCAAACTGTTCAGTTCTGTTAATCCAGACTTGTGTCAGTCACATCAAACAGCATGGCAGGTACACACAGCTGATCCTGACTTCACTCCCTGCTACTGATACCGGAGTTTAGAGCCTTTAAATGATGCTGTGAGATGCAGAAGATGGTGAGAGGGATGCAGAAAACACTATGAAAACAAACACATAACTGTACAAACACACAGATGCAACTGAAACAGAACATCACAGACAGACATATACTTGTATATTGGAGCTCTAAAAACATTGTTTATTTCTCTAGACAAAGATAAGGTGTTTGTTTTGTCAACCATCTCTTTTGATATGCTTACCTGTGTCTCGGTCATGGGCGACAACAGATTAAACCACTGTAGGTCAAATGAATGCTGAAGAAGTTAATGCAGAATATAAAGTGCATCACAGTTTGTGGAGTATGGCGCTGCATAGACTATTTCTGTTTTAAAAAATTTGGTTTTGTTTTTACGATGATTCTCCAATGTCGACAATGGAAAATCACTTCCACGGTTAAACCGAGAGAAATATAGTAGTCAACATTTAAAGTGGATCAGAAAGGTTCAGAGTGGTCCAAAGTAAAGTAAAGCATTATAACTATAAGTTTGATGAAATATTAAGGTTCAGAGTGGTCCAAAGTAAAGTAAAGCATTATAACTATAACTTTGATGAAATATTTCAGTCCACTTCTATGTGAGTCTGACTAAAGACTCAAGTATTCAGTTTGTGAAGGTGAAAGTCATGGCAAACACTGTAGTAAAGTGAAGTGACGTGACATGTGGCCAAGTATGGTGTTCCATACTTGGAATTTGTGCTCTGTATTTAACCCATTCCAGTGTACACAAACAATAAGTGAACAAACACACACACACACACACACAAACACACACAAACACAAACACACACACACACACACACACACACACACACACACACAGACACACACACACACACACACACACACACACACACACACACACACACACACACACACACACACACACACACACACACACACACACACACACACACACACACACACACACACACACACACACACACACACACACACACAGAGCAGTGGGCAGCCATAATAGGATCTACTCACCTGTCTCATTCCCTGTCCTTATGTACAATTGTGCCATT
Source organism: Triplophysa yarkandensis (assembly GCA_033220385.1). Lineage (NCBI taxonomy): Eukaryota > Metazoa > Chordata > Actinopteri > Cypriniformes > Nemacheilidae > Triplophysa > Triplophysa yarkandensis. The sequence continues at coordinate 1,753,864 of CM065667.1, read as the reverse complement.
CATCATACAAAATCCTAAGTTTAGTAAAGTAGTATTGATCTTTTATTCATGTTTTCTTTTTTAATTGCTTTTATCTCTGCACGGCTTAAAGGAGGAGATGTATGTCACAAGGGGAAATGGGCTGTTTTTTCCAACAGGTGCTGTTGTAGATGGTGCTCAGAGTCTAATGTTGTGCTAAACCTGTTGAGAACAAATCCAAATGAATGATATATTTGATCGTTGAATGCTTGATTTTAAAACTGTATGAACACATAAAATTTTTTCAAAGAGTATAAAATATAACAATTTACCAGATGTAGATTGTAGTTTGAAGACAAAGGCCGCCGGACGAAAAAAAGGCTTCAGAGTATTTGGTGTAGTTGAGGAACTTTTTTCAGGAACTGGTTTTTCAGACAGGCTCAGCCCATTAAACATCTGGCAAAGATCTTCAATATTGCAGTCTGTCTTAAAAGAGCTCTCCATCTCCTTCTTTTGTGGAACATCTATTGAGAAAAAACAGAGGCGATAAAAACACTTGTTCATCAAAGGATTGATTAAAAATAGTGTAACCCAACTTACCAAATGTGGTGGGTAATTTGAAAACAAAATTCTCCGCGGTGATGGCAGGCTTTGGTTTTTCCAAAGGGTTTGAAGGAGGAGATTTTTGCCTAAAAAGTACAAGAGAAACCCCTTTTAGTACCATTTCATCAAACATTTATGAACTGAGCGAATTTATTTTACTTACACAGGTGAAACTTCAGCCGAAGATCTACGCCTGATAATATAAAGAAATGTTTGTTATATATCATTTCAGCAAACGTTTGAACATTAATAAACCAAGAGAATTTGTTTAACTCACTGTGGAGGTGGTACATATAAAGCACGAGAAGGTCTCGACTTCTTCATGCTTCCAGATGGAGGAGATTTAGTCCTTAAAATATAAAGAAATTAACCTAAAGTATTGTTTCAGCAAACATTTAAACATTTATAAGCTGAGAGAGATACTCACTTGGGTGGTGAAGGTTCTCTGATGGGACTTTCCTGTCTTCTGTAGAACCTCGAAGGAGAAGATCTACATCTATACATACAAGGAAAACAACTTAAAGTATAGATTTTGTAAAGATTTTGATTTTAAAAAACCAAGAGCCTTTTTTAACTTACAGAGATGAATCCTCCCTTATGGGGCGCTCTTGTCTTTTGATCAAACCTGAGGTATCAGCTCTGCGCCTAATAATACATAGAAAGTTACTTCTATGCAAACACTTAAAGACTTAAGATTAGTTTTTTTACTCACTGTGGTAGTGAATGTTCTCTATGAGGGCGCTCCTGTCTCTTATCGCTCTCCGATTGAGAAGATCTATGCCTAAAAATACAAGAAAGACAATTCTTAGTACCACTTCAGCAAACATTTAAACACTACAAACGAATTTTTTTACTCACTGAGGCAGTGAATATTCTCTATCAGGGCGCTCCTGTCTCTTATAGCCCTCCGGACCAGAAGATTTATGCCTAACAATACAAGAAAAACTTTTTTAAGTTTCATTTCAGCAAACATTTTAGTTTACACCAGAAACTATTTTGTTACTCACTGAGGTGGTGAATCCTCTTTAGGGCGCTCCTGTTTTTTATAGCTCTCCGGTTGAGAAGATCTTTGCCTAAAATACAAGACAGACAATTCTTAGTGCCATTTCAGCAAACATTCAAACATTCATCTTCAGTAAAGATTTTAATTTTAATAAACCAAGAGCCTTTTTTAACTCACAGAGATGAATCCTCTCTTATGGGGCGCTCTTGTCTTTTGATCAAACCCGAGGTATCAATTCTGCGCCTAATAATACACAGAAAGTTACTTCTATGCAAACACTCAAAGACTTAAGATTAGTTTTTTTACTCACTGTGGTGTTGAATATTCTCTATGAGGGCGCTCCTGTCTCTTATAGCTCTCCTATCGAGAAGATCTATGCCTAAAAATACAAGAAAAACTATTTTAAGTTTAATTTCAGCAAACATTCAAACTCTACAAACTAGTTTCTTTACTTACTGGGATGGTGAATATTCTCTTTTAGGACGCTCCTGTCTTCTATAGCTCTGTTGTCGAGAAGATCTATGTCTAAAAATACAAGAAAGACAATTCTTAGATCCATTTCAGTAAACATTTAAACACTACAAACTAGTTTTTTAACTTACTGAGGCAGTGAATATTCTCTATCAGGGCGCTCCTGTCTCTTATAGCTCTCCGGACCAGAAGATCTATGCCTAAAAATACAAGAAAAACTATTATAAGTTTCATTTCAGCAAACATTTTAACTCTACAAACTAGTTTTTTTACTCACTGAGATGGGGGAAACTCTCTAGGGCGCTCCTGTCTTCTGGAGAACCCAGATTTACGCCTGAAAATACAGTTACTAGTTTAAGTTCTGCTTTAGAAAACAATGAAACATTTATAACAGAGTTGAACTCACTGAGGTGGTGATGCCTCTCTCATGGGTCGCTCATGCCTATTAAAGAAGCCAGAAGGAATCTTCTGGGACGGGGTTGAGGGTTTTGGATCCTGAGCCTTTAAAGTGAAATCCCCAGTGGCCCAGGGTGGTAGGACCACCTCAGACAAATCAATTTCGTTTTCTTCGACGAAATCCGCCCATGATTTTATAAGCGGGATAGCATCAAAGTCGATGACGTCTCCGCAAGATGGAAGCAGAAGTGTTGAACTCATCGTGAGATGAAACTCAGTGTGAATACAAAAGCAAATCAAGTTGAACTGCGGTGAGCGGTTTAATGACTAAACGACTCGAGACGACGTCGGACGATCAGGCAGGAGTCAACGAACTACAAAATTCGGTCTCGACTACTTTCACGCAAAAGTGGCACACATAGAAAACACGCAGGAATCGGAATATAAAGCAAAAAACCGGAAAATTTTAGCCAAACTGCAAACGCACGACGATTTCGTAGAGCAGCAACTAACATAAAGCCGCAGCAAACTCTCAATACAGCGTCATAACAACAGAACGCAGTAACCATGGTGACGTTACATAACACATTATTCCTCAGATATAAACCACAACAGTCACTGCGCATTGCATTATGGGATGCAATATTTTACAAGCTTATACTAATATTGATAGATAGTAATATTAACAAGACAAAAATGCACCGATGCAATGAAAAGCAAAACTCTTCCTTACAAAAGAAGCGTAATAAGCTTTTCTGAAATGATAACAATCAGATTTTGGCAATATTATGATTAAACTTTAAATCATAAGTCTGAAGTTTTACAATCCTCAAAACTTCCGATCAACAAGTTTTACAACAAATTCCCTGACCGTCTTATACTGTGACCGTAGTGAGGAATGTGATTTGTGCTCGTGCACGTTCTCGTCAGTGGGCTTTTATTAAGATTTGTAATAATTTTTACTGTAAAGTGATCACTCGCTACAGGGGCTGAATACGATAACTGAACTGCACAAAGCAGGTTCATATAATTATTATACAGATTGATTGTGGTAGAAATGCATATATGTACACGTATGATCTACACATAATGTATATGTATACATATCACATAGATATGACAGTGCTGAAGATTTGTATGTTTACTTTTACCCCTATAATAAAGAACAGCCATGTACATAAACAAGATTACAGATGTATGTGTTTCTTTTTATAATGTTGATATAATATTGCAGACTTTTACATACATACGTATGTTTACATTTCAACCCTGTATGGCTTTCTTCCAAAAATTAGAAAGGTTGATATTATGAAGAATGTTTGTTAATAGAATTACAGCCATGCCAATTCCCAACTTTCATTAAAATCTCTTACAAAACTATTGAGTTATACAAGTTTGATATGGCAAGATCATGTGTAAATGGCAGAATGTTTTATTTTGGGGGAAAACTATCCCTTAAAGTATGTGTTTCACATTTTTATGATATTTAAATGGCTTCTGTAAGAATCTACATCATTCTTGTTGGTTTCAAAATAAACATGACTTAAAAATCACAAGAACTATCTTAACACACTGTATTACCATCAAAATACTCAAAGTTTAGACTATTACTTTCAATGACATGCATCTGAAATGAAAATGATTCCATGATGAATAATTCATATTTACAATTTATTTGGTTAAAACACTTTGGATCGCACTTAGTCTGGAACCTCACCCGTTAGTATGTCGGTCTGAAGTGAAGTACTCCAGAATGATTTACTATTGGGATCATTGGAACACACAAGCCTTTCCACCACGTCAAGGTGGCGATCCATGGAAAGGATCTGTATGCCCAAACGGTTCAGTTCTGTTAATCCAGACTTGTGTCAGTCACATCAAACAGCATGGCAGGTACACACAGCTGATCCTGACTTCACTCCCTGCTACTGACACCGCAGTGTAGAGCCTTTAAATGATGCTGTGAGATGCAGAAGATGGTGAGAGGGATGCAGAAAACACTATGAAAACAAACACATAACTGTACAAACACGCAGATGCCACTGAAACAGAACATCATAGACAGACATATACTTGTATATTGGAGCTCCAAAAACATTGTTTATTTCTCTAGACAAAGATAAGCTGTTTGTTTTGTCAACCATTTCTTTTGAGATGCTTACCTGTGTCTCGGTCATGGGCGGCAACAGGTTAAACCACTGTAGCTCAAATGAATGCTGAAGAAGTTAATGCAGAATATAAAGTGCATCACAGTTTGTGGTGTATGGCGCTGCATAGACTATTTCTGTTTTTAAAAATTTGGTTTGATTTTTTTACGATGAATCTCCATTGTCGACAATGGAAAATCACTTCCACGGTTAAACCGAGAGAAATATAGTAGTCAACATTTAAAGTGGATCAAAAAGGTTCAGAGTGGTCCAAAGTAAAATAAAGCATTATAACTATAACTTTGATTAAATATTTTAGTCCACTTCTATGTGAGTCTGACTGAAGACTCAAGTATTCAGTTTGTGAAGGTGAAAGTCATGGCAAACACTGTAGTAAAGTGAAGTGACGTGACATGTGGCCAAGTATGGTGTTCCATACTTGGAATTTGTGCTCTGCATTTAACCCATCCCAGTGTACACAAACAGTAAGTGAACAAACACACGCACACGCACACGCACACGCACACACACACACACACACACACACACACACACCCCCGGAGCAGTGGGCAGCCATATTAGGATCTACTCACCTGTCTCATTCCCTGTCCTTATGTACAATTGTGCCATTCATCATACAAAATCCTAAGTTTAGTAAAGTAGTATTGATCTTTTATTCATGTTTTCTTTTTTAATTGCTTTTATCTCTGCACGGCTTAAAGGAGGAGATGTATGTCACAAGGGAAAATGGGCTGTTTTTTCCAACAGGTGCTGTTGTAGATGGTGCTCGGAGTCTAATGTTGTGCTAAACCTGTTGAGAACAAATCCAAATGAATGACATACTTGATCGTTGAATGATTGATTTTAAAACTGTATGAACACATAACACGTTTTCAAAGAGTATAAAATATAACAATTTACCAGATGTAGATTGTAGTTTGAAGACAAAGGCCGCCGGACGAAAAAAAGGCTTCAGAGTATTTGGTGTAGTTGAGGAACTTTTTTCAGGAACTGGTTTTTCAGACAGGGTCAGCCTATTAAACATCTGGCAAAGATCTTCAATACTGCAGTCTGTCTTAAAAGAGCTCTCCATCTCCTTCTTTTGTGGAACATCTATTGAGAAAAAACAGAGGAGATAAAAACACTTGTTCATCAAAGGATTGATTAAAAATAGTGTAACCCAACTTACCAAATGTGGTGGGTAATTTGAAAACATAATTCTCCGCGGTGATGGCAGGCTTTGGTTTTTCCAAAGGGCTTGAAGGAGGAGATTTTTGCCTAAAAAGTACAAGAGAAACCCCTTTTAGTACCATTTCATCAAACACTTATGAACTGAGCGAATTTATTTTACTTACACAGGTGAAACTTCAGCCGAAGATCTACGCCTGATAATATAAAGAAGTGTTTGTTATATATCATTTCAGCAAACGTTTGAACATTAATAAACCAAGAGAATTTGTTTAACTCACTGTGGAGGTGGTACATATAAAGCACGAGAAGGTCTCGACTTCTTCATGCTCCCAGATGGAGGAGATTTAGTCCTTAAAATATAAAGAAATTAACCTAAAGTATTGTTTCAGCAAACATTTAAACATTTATAAGCTGAGAGAGATACTCACTGGGGTGGTGAAGGTTCTCTGATGGGACTTTCCTGTCTTCTGTAGAACCTCGAAGGAGAAGATCTACATCTATACATACAAGGAAAACAACTTAAAGTAAAGATTTTGTAAAGATTTTGATTTTAAAACACCAAGAGCCTTTTTTAACTTACGGAGATGAATCCTCCCTTATGGGGCGCTCTTGTCTTTTGATCAAACCTGAGGTATCAGCTCTGCGCCAAATAATACAAAGAAAGTTACTTCTATGCAAACACTTAAAGACTTAAGATTAGTTTTTTTATTCACTGTGGTGGTGAATATTCTCTATGAGGGCGCTCCTGTCTCTTATAGCTCTCCGATTGAGAAGATCTATGCCTAAAAATACAAGAAAGACAATTCTTAGTGCCACTTCAGCAAACATTTAAATACTACAAACGTCTAGGTTACTATTGTAACCCCGGTTCCCTGATGGAGGGAACGAGACGTTGTGTCGAAGAACGACAGTATGGGGTTCGCTCTTGAGAACCAATCGACTCTGACTTTGTTTAAAAGGCCAATGAAATTTGGCGAATGAAATTTGCATGCCATGCCCCGCCCCGGACATCCGGGTATAAAAGGGGAGACGGCGTGCTCATTCATTACCTTTTGTGCTGAGGAACGTAAGGATGACTCACGATCGCTGCAGCGAGCAGCACAGCGACGTGGCACGAAAGGACACAACGTCTCGTTCCCTCCATCAGGGAACCGGGGTTACAATAGTAACCTAGACGTTCCCTTTCTGTCGGTCTCTCGACGTTGTGTCGAAGAACGACAGTATGGGGTTCCTATGTAACACGCCACGGCGCTGTGCTGCGTCACGATCTCTAGCGGAGCGACCCTGACAGGCTCGAGCGGGTCCAATGGTCTGTGCTTCTACGCGAGAGCGTAACCTTCCAGTGGGGAAATGGTAACACGTCCCAGAGCTTTTTGACAAAAAGGTGAGAGGTAACTTACCACCGGTCTCCACGGGCGACGGCCTTCCTATCTCTACAGCGAGATAGCCGCCCGACCGTGAACTGCACTGGGAAACGCGGCCCCTTCAAGGAGGGAGTGCGTTACGGAGGCCACATCCTACCATAGGGAGGTTAACATGTGGAGATGTACCAATGGTCTCACCTGATAAGGGCAGAACTCATGGAAAAATTAGTGTGCATTGCTACCTGTATTTTGGGAGCACCATGTGAGGGAGATCACACATTCACCTAATGGGGGAATTCTGGTGAAGGAATTACATCGTACGGGGCCAACCCTGAGGGGGGAGCCACTACGTACGGAGCACTGGCTGACGAAAGGGGCTCACCTGAAAAGGGCTGCTCACTCCGATGTTCAGCCTGGTTACAAGGTCCGCTCCGCCCGGCCTGTTACCATGGAGGTGCTGAGTGATGGAATTAGGTTACCTATACTCGCCCATAGGGGAAGTAGAGAGGTAGATTAGAGCACTGAACTCACCTGAAAAGGGAAGAAGGCTCTTTCGCAGGCGTACGCCCGGCCAGTGGCTAGTTCTACCTGCGTAAAACCCGAGCTGATACTGGTTCCACCTGAGGTTATAAAACCTTGCAAAGGTGTTGGACGTAGCCCAACCCGCAGCTGTGCAAATTTCTGCCAGAGAGGCGCCCTGAGCCAATGCCCATGAGGAGGCTACACCCCTAGTAGAGTGAGCCCTCACTGCGAGCGGGCATGGCAGGTTCTGGCATCGGTAAGCCATGGAAATGGCATCCACGATCCAGTGTGCCAATCTCTGTTTGGAGACAGCTCTCCCTCTTTGCTGACCTCCATAACAGACAAAAAGCTGCTCAGAGCTCCTGAAGCTCTGCGTGCGTTCCAGGTAGAAGCGTAACGCTCGTACCGGACACAGCACTGAAGGAGTTGGGTCTTCCTCCCCCGTGGGGAGCGCCTGCAGGTTCACTACCTGATCCCGAAAGGGGGTGGTAGGAACTTTGGGCACGTAGCCGGGTCGGGGTCTCAGGATAACGTGAGAGTTATTCGGCCCGAACTGTAGGCACTCGTCGGACATGGAGAGTGCATGTAGGTCCCCTACCCTCTTGATAGAGGCGAGCGCTACTAGGAGTGCTGTCTTCCCCGTGAGACGAGGAAGGTCAGACTCTACTAGGGGCTCGAAAGGAGTCTCGGAAAGGCCCGCTAGGACCACATCGAGATCCCAAGAGGGTATGGAGCGTGGACGCGGGGGATTAACCCGCCTCGCACCCCTGAGGAACCTTGTGACCAGGCTGTGCTGTCCGAGAGACTTACCCTCCACCAGCTCATGGTGTGCGGCAATCGCGGCAACATATACCCTGAGCGTAGATGGCGAAAGGTTGTCCTCTAGTTTCTCCTGGAGAAAGGACAGCACTGCACTTCTCGCACATACTCCGGGCTCTTCACCGTGTGAAGAGCACCAGGACGAGAAGATGCACCACTTTGCAGCGTATAAACGCCTCGTGGTTGGTGCCCTCGCCTGAACAATTGTGTCCGCCACCGCCGGAGGCAATTCGTTCAGGATCTCCTCGTCCCGTCCAGGGACCAGACATGGAGATTCCAGAGGTCTGGTCGCGGGTGCCATACCGTACCCTTCCCCTGGGACAGAAGATCCTTCCGCAGGGGAATGGGCCAGGGGGGAGCTATCGCTAGAGGTATTAGCTCTGCGAACCAAGCCTGGTTGGGCCAGTATGGCGCAATTAACAGGACCTGGTGTTCCTCGTCCCTGACCTTGCACAGGACCTGTGCAAGAAGGCTCACTGGGGGGAAGGCGTACTTCCACTTGTCCCGGGGCCAGCTGTGCGCTAGGGCATCCGTGCCGAGGAAGCCCTCGGTCAAGGAGTACCACAGGGGGCAATGGGTGTTGTCTGGCGAGGCAAACAGGTCCACCTGTGCCTGACCAAACAGTTCCCATATCAGCCGGATCGTCCCAGGATGGAGTCGCCATTCTCCTCGAGGCGGCGTCTGACGAGAGAGCGTGTCGGCTGTCTGGTTCAGGTAGCCTGGGAGGAATACGGCTCGCAGAGATCTTATTTTATGCTGACTCCAAAGGAGGAGGCGTCGGGCAAGTTGTGACAAGCAGCGCGAGCGCATCCCTCCTTGGCGGTTGATGTACGCTATCGCGGCCCTGCTGTCGGAGCGGATCAGCACATGCTTGCCTCTCACTAGAGGTAGAAACCTCCTGAGGGCGAGCATGACCGCTAACAACTCCAGGCAATTGATATGCCAGTACAGTCGGGGACCCGTCCATCGACCCGAAGCTGTATGCCCGTTGCACACTGCTCCCCAGCCCAACAGGGAGGCGTCCGTTGTCACCACAACGCGCCTCGAAACCTGTCCGAGGGGTACTCCCGCTCCCCTGGAGGACCATGGGGCCAGGGTGCTCCGACACTGAGGCGTGATGGCAATCCGCCTGGTGCCTGTGCGCCACACGCTCCTCGGAACCCGACTCTGAAGCCAATGCTGAAGTGGTCGCATGTGCATCAACCCGAGTGGGATAACCCCAGTCGTGGATGCCATATGCCCCAGGAGCCTCTGAAAATATTTCAGGGAGACCACTGGACGCCTGAGCTTGCTCAGGCTTCGCAGCAAGGCTTGAGCACGCTCCTCCGTGAGTCGTGCAAACATGGTGACAAAGTCTAGTTCCATACCGAGATAAGAGATGCTCTGCACTGGGGCGAGCTTGCTCTTCTCCCGGTTGACCTGTAAACCCAATCGGTTTAGGTGCTGAAGCACCATGTCCCTGTGTGTACATACTAGATCTCGCGAGTGAGCCAAGATGAGCCAGTCGTCGAGATAGTTTAGTACACGCACGCCCCGCTCTATGAGGGGGGATAGTGCGGCTTCCACGACTTTCGTGAAGACGCGGGGAGATAGGGACAGCCCGAAGGGCAGGATTTTGTACTGGTACGCCCGACCTTCGAAGGCGAACCGTAGGAACGGTCTGTGCCGAGGAAGTATCGAGACGTGAAAGTACGCGTCCTTCAGGTCGATCGCCACGAACCAATCCTCGTGTCTGACTCGAGGATGCGCTTCTGTGTTCTGTATAGACACCTGTTCAGTGAACACAGGTCCAGAATTGGGCGCAGCCCTCCACCTCTCTTGGGGACAATGAAGTACGGGCTGTAGAAGCCCGATGACATCTCGGTCATGGGAACGGGTTCGATCGCTTCTTTTGCCAAAAGAGTCGCCACCTCTGCCCGAAGAACGGCGGAATCCTTCCCTCGTACCGAGGTATGAAGGATTCCCCAAAATTTGGGAGGGTGTCTGGCGAACTGGATCGCATAGCCGAGACAGATCGTTCGGTCTAGCCACCGCCCCGGTCTGCCTAGCATGGACCATGCGTGCAGTCGTTGGGCCAGCGGGACCAGAGGAACGTTCTCCTTCACCATCTCCATGGAGGGGGGTTCTGTGGCTCTCAGGACAGCCGCTCTGCCTGGGGACGGATCCCCTAGGGGCTTGCTGTCCCGAGTACTTACCTGCCTGTGGGATTTACAGTGTAGCAAACCGTCTGTTTGAGCGTGTGTCTGACTGCAATTCCGCCGATGTGACGCAACGTCTAGTCGTGACGCAATGTTGGGTCGGGTTGACGCAACGTCGGGTCGGACTGACGAAACGTCTTGCAACCGTACACCGTCGCTCGGAGAGTGATAACGGTTGAGTTTTAAGACCAGAGGAGGAAACAGCCCTTTTTGAGAGGAAGTGGGCGCCAGGCCCTGAAAAGGGCCCGGCACGAGTTGGGACGTGGCAGGACCGTCCCGCACCGGCCACTTTGGAGATCGAATGTCCTGGGCCGGGCATGGTGGTGTCTCCTCCGCTGGTTGCCTCCCGTCAGGACCGCTTCCCGCGCTTCCTGCGGGGTGGTTGCTGACTGGGAGGAGTCGCTCTCCTCCGGGTCGCCGATCTCCGGGTCGCCGCCTCAGGGGGAGATACAACCGGAGTGGTCGGTTGGGAGGGGCGAGGCCGTTTGGGAGAAGACGATGCACGGAGCCTAGACGGCACGGGGGCGGCCTGACTGCGGCGAGGGAGGATATGCTTGATAGCCTCCGTCTGCTTCTGCACGGCGGAAAACTGCTGAGAGAAGCTCTCCACCGTGTCTCCAAACAACCCACCCTGCGCAATGGGGGCATCGAGAAAGCGGACTTTCTCGGCCTCACGCATTTGCGCAAGGTTCAGCCAGAGGTGTCTCTCTTGGACCACCAAAGTGGACATCGTCCGACCCAGGGCACGCGCCGTAACCTTAGTGGCCCGAAGGGCCAGGTCAGTCGCAGTGTGCAGCTCCTGCAGAACTGCGGGGTCAGAACTTCCCTCGTCTAGCTCCTTAAGAGCCTTGGCCTGGTGGACCTGCAGGATGGCCATGGCATGGAGCGAGGAAGCAGCCTGTCCAGCGGCAGCGTAAGCCCTCGACCCGAGGGTCGAAGAGATCTTACACGCCTTGGATGGAAGTTTCGGCTGACCCCTCCAAGTAGAAGCGGTCTGAGGGCACAAGTGCACCGCAACAGCCCGCTCCACCTGGGGTATGTCAACGTAACCCCTTGCTGCCCCCCCATCGAGGGAAGTGAGGGTGGAAGAGCCCGTCTGCCGTGTACGTGCCGAGAACGGATCATTCCACGACTTCGTAATCTCTTCGTGCACCTCCGGAAAGAATGGCACTGGGATTGGGCGTGGCTTTGAACCCCGCCCGGATCCCAGGTACCATGCGTCCAGCCGCGAACGTTGGGGTGACGGCGGGGCCGTACACTGAAGCCCAATGCTCACGCCGGCCCGGGAAAGCATGGCCGCCATCTCAGGATCCGGATCATCCCGGGACTTACCCGCCGGAGGCGGAAGCTCCAGGATGTCCTCCGAATCCGAGGCTAGCAGGTCACCCTCCGATGCTGCGACAGACAGCTCGTCCTCATCCCGGGGGGAAGCGAGAGACGGCGTACCGTCTCTCAATGATGGGGTAGACGAGCGTGCCGAGGTATAGATGCTCCGCGAGCCAGAGGCTGACGGGGTGACATCTATAGAGCCCTCGTAATCACGGACACGGCTCCTCGAGACCGCTGACCGTGCCGTAGCCGCAGCCAACGATCCAAAGGGAGCTGACGAAATGGTGGCTCGCTCTCCAAGGAAAGAAGCCACTCGTGACCGCAGCGTCTTGATCGACATCTGCTGGAGACCCAAACACACGAGGCAGACATCATGGGTGTCCCCATCTAGGACAAGCTTGCCGCAACCAAGGGAACAGCTATGCCCCATGAGGCAACACGCTGTTTAGAAAATTGCTCTTTTAAGAAAGAGAAGACACTCTCTGTCTTCTGCTGGATGCTCAGGGGAGTCGAAGATGGACAGTCCGCTGCAAACCGCGTCGTGACACCAGCAGGAAGATGATCGCCAGAAGTCGATTCTTGCTTCAGACTCGAAGTCATCCACCAGGTTCCGAAGAACAAAAGGTAATGAATGAGCACGCCGTCTCCCCTTTTATACCCGGATGTCCGGGGCGGGGCATGGCATGCAAATTTCATTCGCCAAATTTCATTGGCCTTTTAAACAAAGTCAGAGTCGATTGGTTCTCAAGAGCGAACCCCATACTGTCGTTCTTCGACACAACGTCGAGAGACCGACAGAAAGGGAACTAGTTTTTTTACTCACTGAGGCAGTGAATATTCTCTATCAGGGCGCTCCTGTCTCTTATAACTCTCCGGACGAGAAGATTTATGCCTTAAAATACAAGAAAAACTTTTTTAAGTTTCATTTCAGCAAACATTTTAGTTTACACCAGAAACTATTTTGTTACTCACTGAGGTGGTGAATCCTCTTTATGGCGCTCCTGTTTTTTATAGCTCTCCGGTTGAGAAGATCTTTGCCTAAAATACAAGACAGACAATTCTTAGTGCCATTTCAGCAAACATTCAAACATTCATCTTCAGTAAAGATTTTAATTTTAACAAACAAAGAGCCTTTTTTAACTCACATAGATGAATCCTCTCTTATGGGGCGCTCTTGTCTTTTGATCAAACCCGAGGTATCAGCTCTTTGCCTAATAATACAGAGAAAGTTACATTTATGTAAACACTCAAAGACTTAAGATTTGTTTTTTTTACTCACTGAGGTGGTAAAGACTCTCTATCGGGACACTCCTGTCTCTTATAGCTCTCCGATCGAGAAGACCTATGCCTAAAAAGACATGAAAAACTATTTAAGTTTAATTCCAGCAAACATTCAAACACTACAAACTAGTTTTTTTACTTACTGGGATGGTGAATATTCTCTTTTAGGATGCTCCTGTCTTCTATAGCTCTGTTGTCGAGAAGATCTATGCCTAAAAATACAAGAAAGACAATTCTTAGTACCACTTCAGCAAACATTTAAACACTACAAACTAGTTTTTTAACTCACTGAGGCAGTGAATATTCTCTATCAGGGCGCTCCTGTCTCTTATAGCCCTCCGGACCAGAAGATTTATGCCTAAAAATACAAGAAAAACTATTATAAGTTTCATTTCAGCAAACATTTTAACTCTACAAACAATAGTTTTTTTACTCACTGAGATGGGGGAAACTCTCTAGGGCGCTCCTGTCTTCTGGAGAACCCAGATTTACGCCTGAAAATACAGTTACTAGTTTAAGTTCTGCTTTAGAAAACAATTAAACATTTATAACAGAGTTGAACTTACTGAGGTGGTGATGCCTCTCTCATGGGTCGCTCATGCCTATTAAAGAAGCCAGAAGGAATCTTCTGGGACGGGGTTGAGGGTTTTGGATCCTGAGCCTTTAAAGTGAAATCCCCAGTGGCCCAGGGTGGTAGGACCACCTCAGACAAATCAATTTCGTTTTCTTCGACGAAATCCGCCCATGATTTTATAAGCGGGATAGCATCAAAGTCGATGACGTCTCCGCAAGATGGAAGCAGAAGTGTTGAACTCATCGTGAGACGAAACTCAGTGTGAATACAAAAGCAAATCAAGTTGAACTGCGGTGAGCGGTTTAATGACTAAACGACTCGAGACGACGTCGGACGATCAGGCAGGAGTCAACGAACTACAAAATTCGGTCTCGACTACTTTCACGCAAAAGTGGCACACATAGAAAACACGCAGGAATCGGAATATAAAGCAAAAAACGGAAATATTTTAGCCAAACTGCAAACGCACGACGATTTCGTAGAGCAGCAACTAACATAAAGCCGCAGCAAACTCTCAATACAGCGTCATAACAACAGAACGCAGTAGCCATGGTGACGGTACATAACACATTATTCCTCAGATATAGACCACAACAGTCACTGCGCATTGAATTATGGGATGCAATATTTTACAAGCTTATGCTAATATTGATAGATAGTAATATTAACAAGACAAAAATGCACCGATGCAATGAAAAGCAAAACTCTTCCTTACAAAAAAAGCTTAATAAGCTTTTCTGAAATGTTAATAATGTGATTTTGGCAATATTATGATTAAACTTTAAATCATAAGTCTGAAGTTTTACAATCCTCAAAACTTCCGATCAACAAGTTTTACAACAAATTCCCTGACCGTCTTATACTGTGACCGTATGTGTTTCTTTTTATGTCACCGGATATGATATTGCAGACTTTTACATACATACGTATGTTTACATTTCAACCCTGTATGGCTTTCTTCCAAAAATTAGAAAGGTTGATATTATGAAGAATGTTTGTTAATAGAATTACAGCCAAGCCAATTCCCAACTTTCATTAAAATATCTTATAAAACTATTGAGTTATACAAGTTTGATATGGCAAGAACATGTGTAAATGGAAGAATTTTTTATTTTGGGGGAAAACTATCCCTTAAAGTATGTGTTTCACATTTTTATGATATTTAAATGGCTGCTGTAAGAATCTACATCATTCTTGTTGGTTTCAAAATAAACATGACTTAAAAATCACAAGAACTATCTTAACACACTGTATTTGTCACGCCGATAAATGAGGGATCCTCTCAATACAGACAGGATGTAGCTGCAGACAAAACGCATGACATGTAACAGTAATCCAACAAAGAATCTACCAGAGCAAACACTATATAAAGGGTGAACACTTAGGGCAAAGTAGAAACAGGAGTCAAAGCAAATCAGCACGAGCGCTGATTGCAATGACAAACAGGTGAGGACAGAGAAAAAGTAATCTAACAATGAACTAATCAGGGGGGTGTGTGTGTGTGTGTGTGTGTGCGTGTGCGTGTGTGTGTGTGTGTGTGTGTGTGTGTGTGTGTGTGTGTGTGTGCGAGAGAGAAAACTGAAGGCGCTCGAGGAAGGAACCTGACGAGACCGGTAGAAGTCGTCAATCAGCGAGCGGTCCAGGACATCCCGGGCTGGAATCCACCGCCTCTCTTCAGGACCGTAACCCTCCCAGTCCACCAAAAACTGGTGGCCACGACCCCGGGGACGAACGTCGAGTAGTCTTCGAACCTTGTAAATAGAGGCCCCCTCGTCAATAGGAGGAGGGGGAAGGGAAGGCCGTGCGTGCGCACGAATAACGGGTTTAATGCAAGACACATGAAATACCGGATGAACACTGCGCATCTGACCAGACAGTCTTAGCTTTATAGTTACTGGACTGATGATCTTAACAATAGAAAAGGGTCCAATAAAACGAGGCATGAGCTTGCGAGACGTCTCCTGAACAGGCAAATTGCGGGTGGATAACCACACCCTCTGTCCGCAAATATATCTTGGAGATCTCACCCTGCGGCGATTAGCGGCACGACGAGTACGTTCCCTAGTCTGACATAAGGCAGATCTCACTCTCCTCCAGGTACGCTTACATCTCTGAATAAAAGCCTCGACGGACGGACCCGAGGCCTGAGACACCTGGGCGGAGAACACAGATGGTTGGAAACCAAGACAACCTTGAAACGGAGATAAGCTAGTGGCGGACGATGGGAGAGAATTATGAGCATATTCAGCCCATGGTAACTGCTCGCACCAAGACGCGGGATTCTGAGAGGTAAGACTACGCAGCATGCGACCAAGATTCTGATTGGTCCTCTCGGCTTGCCCATTGGTCTGTGGATGGAATCCTGACGACAGACTGGGTGAAGCCCCTATCTGGCGACAGAATTCCTTCCAGAACAGAGAGGTGAATTGCGGACCTCTGTCAGACACAATGTCCGAAGGAAGACCATGGATCTTGTACACATGGTCCACCATAATCTGTGCGGTCTCCTGAGCTGACGGTAATTTAGGGAGCGGAATAAAATGCGCAGCCTTAGAAAAACGGTCCACGACGGTGTGAATGACCGTATTGCCAGACGAGGGGGGAAGCCCGGTAACAAAATCCAACGCAATATGTAACCAAGGACGTGAAGGAACGGGAAGAGGTCTGAGAAGATCCGCCGGAGGATTATTACTAGACTTAGTCTGGGCACATATAGAACAAGAAGCCACAAAACGACGAATATCGCGCTGACGAGTAGGCCACCAAAATCTCTGACGGATGGCCGCCAGTGTTCCTTTTACTCCGGGATGCGCAACCAATTTAGAAGAGTGTCCCCAGCTAAGAACCGTCGGACGAGCAGCTTCGGGTACAAACGAAGTTCCTTCAGGAGCGCGGGGTTGTCTTGCAGTGTGAGAAAGAGCACGCGTGACCGCTTGTTCCACTCCCCAAATGGCTGCCCCGACCACACGGTGCCGATTTAAAATCTTCTCATCAGTCGAGGCACCCTCTGATGAGTCAAACTGCAGAGAAAGGGCGTCAGGCTTGAGGTTCTTGGAACCGGGTCTAAATGAAATAGAAAAATCAAAGCGATCAAAAAATAATGCCATCGGGCCTGGCGAGCGTCAAGACATTTAGCAGAGCGAATATATTCCAGGTTACGGTGATCCGTCCAAACAATGAATGGTACACTGGCTCCTTCAAGCCAGTGTCGCCACTCACCTATTGCCAGACAGATAGCCAAGAGCTCTCGATTACCCACGTCATAATTGCGCTCCGCGGGCGAAAGACGGTGGGAGTAAAATGCACAAGGATGAACCTTGTCATCCTGGGAAGAGCGCTGTGACAAGACAGCTCCTATCCCAATTTCGGAGGCATCGACCTCAACAATAAACTGACGTTCTGGATCGGGAGTGATCAGGATGGGCGCAGAGGTGAAAAGCCTCTTAAGCCGGACAAACGCATCCTGAGCAGTCTCAGACCAAGCAAACTTGGACGAAGTGAGGGCGGTAAGGGGGGCGGCAACCTGGCTAAAGTTCTGAATAAAGCGCCTGTAAAAATTTGCAAACCCCAGAAATCGCTTGAGCCGATTCGAGAATCGGGAACAGCCCAATCAAGAACTGCTCGGACCTTGTCAGGGTCCATACTAATCCCCTCCGCGGAAACGACCGAACCGAGAAAAGTTACTGATTGGGCATGAAAAACGCACTTCTCAGCTTTGACGAATAGGCGATTCTCTAATAGGCGTTGCAGGACACGGCGAACGTGTATCTGGAGAGAGGGAGAGAAAATTAGGATGTCATCCAAGTAAACGAAGACGAAAATGTTTAGCATGTCTCTTAAGACATCGTTTACTAACGCTTGAAATACAGCGGGAGCGTTAACCAGACCAAAAGGCAGAACCCGGTATTCAAAGTGACCAACAGGGGTGTTGAATGCGGTCTTCCACTTGTCTCCCTCTTTAATACGCACTAAA
The DNA here is from genome assembly GCA_033220385.1 of Triplophysa yarkandensis. NCBI lineage: Eukaryota > Metazoa > Chordata > Actinopteri > Cypriniformes > Nemacheilidae > Triplophysa > Triplophysa yarkandensis. Next base: position 1,736,035 of record CM065667.1, on the reverse strand, counting down.
TGGTAGGCGTTGCGCAAGTCTAACTTTGTAAAAACCCTTGCGCGCTTTAAGATCTCAAAAGCCGACGACATAAGAGGCAACGGATAACGGTTCTTGACTGTTATGTCGTTCAGCCCTCGATAATCGATACAAGGACGCAAAGAACCATCTTTCTTCTTTACAAAGAAAAACCTGGCACCGGCGGGAGGCTAAGAAGGAGTAATGATCCCCGCGTCAAGAGACTCTGTGAGATATCTTTCCAGAGCCTCTCGTTCGGGCGCCGAAAGAGCGTACAGTCTACCGCGAGGGGGCGTGGTGCCAGGAAGGAGCTCAATAGAGCAGTCATACGGACGGTGAGGCAGTAAGGATACAGCCCGGGAACGACTGAAGACCGCCCGCAGATCATGGTACTCCTCCGGGACACCAGACAAATCATCAGGCTCATCCTGGAAAAGAGGACACCGGAGAAACAGCAGAAACAAGACAATTTACATGACAAGCTAAATTCCATGACTGAATAGACCCCTTAACCCAATCAATGTGAGGATTATGTTGGATAAGCCAGGGATGTCCTAAAACTATTGGGGTAAAGGGAGACTGAAAAACATAAAATGAAATTGTCTTCTGATGATTGCCGGAGACAGTGAGACTAACCGGACTGGTGACACGACGAACAGAAGAAAGCTCTCTGCCATCCAGAGCAAAGACGGTGGTGACATCAACCAAATCAACTTAGGGAATCTTGTTCTCACGAGCCCACCTCTCATCGATAAAGTTGCCCTCCGCACCTGAGTCGACGAGGGCAAGACCGGTAACAGAAAGACCAGCCCAACGGAGAACAACGGATATAGTGGTTCGAGACCTTGGTGAAGAGGAGATAACAGAAGCGCTCACCAGTACTCCTCCATCTACTGGCGAGCTTTGGCTTTTAAAGTGCAGGATGAAGCAAAGTGACCCGCTGTACCACAGTAAAGACAGAGGCGGTTAATAATTCGCCGCTGTCGTTCCTTAGGAGATGCGTACGCCCCCCAGCTGCATGGGTACAGCATCAGGTCTACCTTAAGGTCTACATTCAACCCTTCAAGAAAGCGAGCAGTTAGTGCTGGATCATTCCACTCACTTGTAGTAGCCAGAGTCCGGAACTCAATCGCGAAATCTGCCACAGATCTCCTGCCTTGAAGTAGCACAGCAAGTAGACGTGATGCCTCGCTGCCGAAGACGAAACTATCAAAGACCTTGATCATCTCATCTTTGAAAAGAATGTACTTGCTGCAGCATGCAGATTGCGTCTGGCAAACTGATGTTCCCCACTCGCGTGCTCGTCCCGTGAGGAGAGAGAGAACATATGCAGTCCGAGCCCGATCCTCTGCATATGTCTGAGGCTGAAGGGAAAAGACAACTTCACATTTGATGAGAAAAGCTCTGCACTCCGTAGGCTCACCCGCATAACAGGAGGGATTGTTGACTCGTGGCTCAGACGGCAAATGACGGTTGTGAGACATGGCAGATTCCTGATCTAGGTGAAGTAAACGGGCAGATAGATCAGCCAACTCCTGTTCATGTTTGCCAAGCATAGCTCCCTGGATCTCGATAGCCGTCTGGACAGGCCTCACATCTGCTGGATCCATGTTGGTTGGATTATTCTGTCACGCCGATAAATGAGGGATCCTCTAAATACAGACAGGATGTAGCTGCAGACAAAACGCATGACATGTAACAGTAATCCAACAAAGAATCTACCAGAGCAAACACTATATAATGGGTGAACACTTAGAGCAAAGTAGAAACAGGAGTCAAAGCAAATCAGCACGAGCGCTGATTGCAATGACAAACAGGTGAGGACAGAGAAAAAGTAATCTAACAATGAACTAATCAGGGGTGTGTGTGTGTGTGTGTGTTTGCGTGCGTGCGTGCGTGTGTGCGAGAGAGAAAACTGAAGGAAAAACCAGACTCATGACAGTATTACCATCAAAATACTCAAAGTTTAGACTTTTACTTTCAATGACATGCATCTGAAATGAAAATTAATCCATGATAAATAATTCATATTAACAATTTATTTGGTTAAAACACTTTGGATCGCACTTAGTCTGGAACCTCACCCGTTAGTATGTCGGTCTGAAGTGAAGTACTCCAGAATGATTTACTATTGGGATCATTGGAACACACAAGCCTTTCCACCACGTCAAGGTGGCGATCCATGGAAAGGATCTGTATGCCCAAACTGTTCAGTTCTGTTAATCCAGACTTGTGTCAGTCCCATCAAACAGCATGGCAGGTACACACAGCTGATCCTGACTTCACTCCCTGCTACTGATACCGGAGTTTAGAGCCTTTAAATGATGCTGTGAGATGCAGAAGATGGTGAGAGGGATGCAGAAAACACTATGAAAACAAACACATAACTGTACAAACACACAGATGCCACTGAAACAGAACATCATAGACAGACATATACATGTATATTGGAGCTCCAAAAACATTGTTTATTTCTCTAGACAAAGATAAGGTGTTTGTTTTGTCAACCACCTCTTTTGATATGCTTACCTGTGTCTCGGTCATGGGCGACAACAGATTAAACCACTGTAGCTCAAATGAATGCTGAAGAAGTTAATGCAGAATATAAAGTGCATCACAGTTTGTGGTGTATGGCGCTGCATAGACTATTTCTGTTTTAAAAAATTTGGTTTTGTTTTTACGATGATTCTCCAATGTCGACAATGGAAAATCACTTCCACGGTTAAACCGAGAGAAATATAGTAGTCAACATTTAAAGTGGATCAGAAAGGTTCAGAGTGGTCCAAAGTAAAGTAAAGCATTATAACTATAAGTTTGATGAAATATTAAGGTTCAGAGTGGTCCAAAGTAAAGTAAAGCATTATAACTATAACTTTGATGAAATATTTCAGTCCACTTCTATGTGAGTCTGACTAAAGACTCAAGTATTCAGTTTGTGAAGGTGAAAGTCATGGCAAACACTGTAGTAAAGTGAAGTGACGTGACATGTGGCAAAGTATGGTGTTCCATACTTGGAATTTGTGCTCTGTATTTAACCCATTCCAGTGTACACAAACAGTAAGTGAACAAACACACACACACACACACACACACACACACACACACACACACACACACACACACACACACACACACACACACACACACACACACACACACACACACACAGAGCAGTGGGCAGCCATAATAGGATCTACTCACCTGTCTCATTCCCTGTCCTTATGTACAATTGTGCCATTCATCATACAAAATCCTAAGTTTAGTAAAGTAGTATTGATCTTTTATTCATGTTTTCTTTTTTAATTGCTTTTATCTCTGCACGGCTTAAAGGAGGAGATGTATGTCACAGGGGAAAATGGGCTGTTTTTTCCAACAGGTGCTGTTGTAGATGGTGCTCAGAGTCTAATGTTGTGCTAAACCTGTTGAGAACAAATCCAAATGAATGATATATTTGATCGTTGAATGCTTGATTTTAAAACTGTATGAACACATAACATTTTTTCAAAGAGTATAAAATATAACAATTTACCAGATGTAGATTGTAGTTTGAAGACAAAGGCCGCCGGACGAAAAAAAGGCTTCAGAGTATTTGGTGTAGTTGAGGAACTTTTTTCAGGAACTGGTTTTTCAGACAGGCTCAGCCCATTAAACATCTGGCAAAGATCTTCAATATTGCAGTCTGTCTTAAAAGAGCTCTCCATCTCCTTCTTTTGTGGAACATCTATTGAGAAAAAACAGAGGCGATAAAAACACTTGTTCATCAAAGGATTGATTAAAAATAGTGTAACCCAACTTACCAAATGTGGTGGGTAATTTGAAAACAAAATTCTCCGCGGTGATGGCAGGCTTTGGTTTTTCCAAAGGGTTTGAAGGAGGAGATTTTTGCCTAAAAAGTACAAGAGAAACCCCTTTTAGTACCATTTCATCAAACATTTATGAACTGAGCGAATTTATTTTACTTACACAGGTGAAACTTCAGCCGAAGATCTACGCCTGATAATATAAAGAAATGTTTGTTATATATCATTTCAGCAAACGTTTGAACATTAATAAACCAAGAGAATTTGTTTAACTCACTGTGGAGGTGGTACATATAAAGCACGAGAAGGTCTCGACTTCTTCATGCTCCCAGATGGAGGAGATTTAGTCCTTAAAATATAAAGAAATTAACCTAAAGTATTGTTTCAGCAAACATTTAAACATTTATAAGCTGAGAGAGATACTCACTTGGGCGGTGAAGGTTCTCTGATGGGACTTTCCTGTCTTCTGTAGAACCTCGAAGGAGAAGATCTACATCTATACATACAAGGAAAACAACTTTAAGTATAGATTTTGTAAAGATTTTGATTTTAAAAAACCAAGAGCCTTTTTTAACTTACGGAGATGAATCCTCCCTTATTGGGCGCTCTTGTCTTTTGATCAAACCTGAGGTATCAGCTCTGCGCCTAATAATACAAAGAAAGTTACTTCTATGCAAACACTTAAAGACTTAAGATTAGTTTTTTTACTCACTGTGGTAGTGAATGTTCTCTATGAGGGCGCTCCTGTCTCTTATCGCTCTCCGATTGAGAAGATCCATGCCTAAAAATACAAGAAAGACAATTCTTAGTACCACTTCAGCAAACATTTAAACACTACAAACTAATTTTTTTACTCACTGAGGCAGTGAATATTCTCTATCAGGGCGCTCCTGTCTCTTATAACTCTCCGGACGAGAAGATTTATGCCTAACAATACAAGAAAAACTTTTTTAAGTTTCATTTCAGCAAACATTTTAGTTTACACCAGAAACTATTTTGTTACTCACTGAGGTGGTGAATCCTCTTTAGGGCGCTCCTGTTTTTTATAGCTCTCCGGTTGAGAAGATCTTTGCCTAAAATACAAGACAGACAATTCTTAGTGCCATTTCAGCAAACATTCAAACATTCATCTTCAGTAAAGATTTTAATTTTAATAAACCAAGAGCCTTTTTTAACTCACAGAGATGAATCCTCTCTTATGGGGCGCTCTTGTCTTTTGATCAAACCCGAGGTATCAATTCTGCGCCTAATAATACACAGAAAGTTACTTCTATGCAAACACTCAAAGACTTAAGATTAGTTTTTTTACTCACTGTGGTGTTGAATATTCTCTATGAGGGCGCTCCTGTCTCTTATAGCTCTCCGATCGAGAAGACCTATGCCTAAAAATACAAGAAAAACCATTTTAAGTTTAATTTCAGCAAACATTCAAACTCTACAAACTAGTTTCTTTACTTACTGGGATGGTGAATATTCTCTTTTAGGACGCTCCTGTCTTCTATAGCTCTGTTGTCGAGAAGATCTATGTCTAAAAATACAAGAAAGACAATTCTTAGATCCATTTCAGTAAACATTTAAACACTACAAACTAGTTTTTTAACTTACTGAGGCAGTGAATATTCTCTATCAGGGCGCTCCTGTCTCTTATAGCTCTCCGGACCAGAAGATCTATGCCTAAAAATACAAGAAAAACTATTATAAGTTTCATTTCAGCAAACATTTTAACTCTACAAACTATTTTTTTTACTCACTGAGATGGGGGAAACTCTCTAGGGCGCTCCTGTCTTCTGGAGAACCCAGATTTACGCCTGAAAATACAGTTACTAGTTTAAGTTCTGCTTTAGAAAACAATGAAACATTTATAACAGAGTTGAACTCACTGAGGTGGTGATGCCTCTCTCATGGGTCGCTCATGCCTATTAAAGAAGCCAGAAGGAATCTTCTGGGACGGGGTTGAGGGTTTTGGATCCTGAGCCTTTAAAGTGAAATCCCCAGTGGCCCAGGGTGGTAGGACCACCTCAGACAAATCAATTTCGCTTTCTTCGACGAAATCCGCCCATGATTTTATAAGCGGGATAGCATCAAAGTCGATGACGTCTCCGCAAGATGGAAGCAGAAGTGTTGAACTCATCGTGAGATGAAACTCAGTGTGAATACAAAAGCAAATCAAGTTGAACTGCGGTCAGCGGTTTAATGACTAAACGACCCGAGACGACGTCGGACGATCAGGCAGGAGTCAACGAACTACAAAATTCGGTCTCGACTACTTTCACGCAAAAGCGGCACACATAGAAAACACGCAGGAATCGGAATATAAAGCAAAAAACCGGAAAATTTTAGCCAAACTGCAAACGCACGACGATTTCGTAGAGCAGCAACTAACATAAAGCCGCAGCAAACTCTCAATACAGCGTCATAACAACAGAACGCAGTAACCATGGTGACGTTACATAACACATTATTCCTCAGATATAAACCACAACAGTCACTGCGCATTGCATTATGGGATGCAATATTTTACAAGCTTATACTAATATTGATAGATAGTAATATTAACAAGACAAAAATGCACCGATGCAATGAAAAGCAAAACTCTTCCTTACAAAAGAAGCTTAATAAGCTTTTCTGAAATGTTAATAATCTGATTTTGGCAATATTGTGATTAAACTTTAAATCATAAGTCTGAAGTTTTACAATCCTCAAAACTTCCGATCAAGAAGTTTTACAACAAATTCCCTGACCGTCTTATACTGTGACCGTAGTGAGGAATGTGATTTGTGCTCGTGCACGTTCTCGTCAGTGGGCTTTTATTAAGATTTGTAATAATTTTTACTGTAAAGTGATCACTCGCTACAGGGGCTGAATACGATAACTGAACTGCACAAAGCAGGTTCATATAATTATTATACAGATCGATTGTGATAGAAATGCATATATGTACACGTATGATCTACACATAATGTATATGTATACATATCACATAGATATGACAGTGCTGAAGGTTTGTATGTTTACTTTTACCCCTATAATAAAGAACAGCCATGTACATAAACAAGATTATAGATGTATGTGTTTCTTTTTATGTCATCGGATATGATATTGCAGACTTTTACATACATACGTATGTTTACATTTCAACCTTTATGGCTTTCTTCCAAAAATTAGAAAGGTTGATATTATGAAGAATGTTTGTTAATAGAATTACAGCCATGCCAATTCCCAACTTTCATTAAAATCTCTTACAAAACTATTGAGTTATACAAGTTTGATATGGCAAGAACATGTGTAAATGGCAGAATGTTTTATTTTGGGGGAAAACTATCCCTTAAAGTATGTGTTTCACATTTTATGATATTTAAATGGCTTCTGTAAGAATCTACATCATTCTTGTTGGTTTAAAAATAAACATGACTTAAAAATCACAAGAACTATCTTAACGCACTGTATTACCATCAAAATACTCAAGGTTTAGACTTTTACTTTCAATGACATGCATCTGAAATGAAAATGAATCCATGATAAATAATTCATATTAACAATTTATTTGGATAAAAACACTTTGGATCGCACTTAGTCTGGAACCTCACCCGTTAGTGTGTCGGTCTGAAGTGAAGTACTCCAGAATGATTTACTATTGGGATCATTGGAACACACAAGCCTTTCCACCACGTCAAGGTGGCGATCCATGGAAAGGATCTGTATGCCCAAACGGTTCAGTTCTGTTAATCCAGACTTGTGTCAGTCACATCAAACAGCATGGCAGGTACACACAGCTGATCCTGACTACACTCCCTGCTACTGACACCGGAGTGTAGAGCCTTTAAATGATGCTGTGAGATGCAGAAGATTGTGAGAGGGATGCAGAAAACACTATGAAAACAAACACATAACTGTACAAACACGCAGATGCCACTGAAACAGAACATCATAGACAGACATATACTTGTATATTGGAGCTCCAAAAAGATTGTTTATTTCTCTAGACAAAGATAAGCTGTTTGTTTTGTCAACCATCTCTTTTGATATGCTTACCTGTGTCTCGGTCATGGGCGGCAACAGATTAAACCACTGTAGCTCAAATGAATGCTGAAGAAGGTAATGCAGAATATAAAGTGCATCACAGTTTGTGGTGTATGGCGCTGCATAGACTATTTCTGTTTTTAAAAATTTGGTTTGATGTTTTTATGATGAATCTCCAATGTCGACAATGGAAAATCACTTCCACGGTTAAACCGAGAGAAATATAGTAGTCAACATTTAAAGTGGATCAAAAAGGTTCAGAGTGGTCCAGAGTAAAGTAAAGCATTATAACTATAACTTTGAAGAAATATTTTAGTCTTCAGTTTGTGAAGGTGAAAGTCATGGCAAACACTGTAGTAAAGTGAAGTGACGTGACATGTGGCCAAGTATGGTGTTCCACGATTTCGTAGAGCAGCAACTAACATAAAGCCGCAGCAAACTCTCAATACAGCGTCATAACAACAGAACGCAGTAGCCATGGTGACATTACATAACAAATGTCTGGGCACATATAGAACAAGAAGCCACAAAACGACGAATATCGCGCTGACGAATAGGCCACCAAAATCTCTGACGGATGGCCGCCAGTGTTCCTTTTACTCCGGGATGCGCAACCAATTTAGAAGAGTGTCCCCAGCTAAGAACCGTCGGACGAGCAGCTTCGGGTACAAACGAAGTTCCCTCAGGAGCGCGGGGTTGTCTTGCAGTGTGAGAAAGAGCACGCGTGACCGCTTGTTCCACTCCCCAAATGGCTGCCCCGACCACACGGTGCCGATTTAAAATCTTCTCATCGGTTGAGGCACCCTCTGATGAGTCAAACTGCAGAGAAAGGGCGTCAGGCTTGAGGTTCTTGGAACCGGGTCTAAATGAAATAGAAAAATCAAAGCGATCAAAAAATAATGCCATCGGGCCTGGCGAGCGTCAAGACATTTAGCAGAGCAAATATATTCCAGGTTACGGTGATCCGTCCAAACAATGAATGGTACACTGGCTCCTTCAAGCCAGTGTCGCCACTCACCTATTGCCAGACAGATAGCCAAGAGCTCTCGATTACCCACGTCATAATTGCGCTCCGCGGGCGAAAGACGGTGGGAGTAAAATGCACAAGGATGAACCTTGTCATCCTGGGAAGAGCGCTGTGACAAGACAGCTCCTATCCCAATTTTGGAGGCATCGACCTCAACAATAAACTGACGTTCTGGATCGGGAGTGATCAGGATGGGCGCAGAGGTGAAAAGCCTCTTAAGCCGGACAAACGCATCCTGAGCAGTCTCAGACCAAGCAAACTTGGACTTGGACGAAGTGAGGGCGGTAAGGGGGGCGGCAACCTGGCTAAAGTTCCGAATAAAGCGCCTGTAAAAATTTGCAAACCCCAGAAATCGCTTGAGCCGACTCGAGAATCGGGAACAGCCCAATCAAGAACTGCTCGGACCTTGTCAGGGTCCATACTAATCCCCTCCGCGGAAACGACCGAACCGAGAAAAGTTACTGATTGGGCATGAAAAACGCACTTCTCAGCTTTGACGAATAGGCGATTCTCTAATAGGCGTTGCAGGACACGGCGAACGTGTATCTGGAGAGAGGGAGAGAAAATTAGGATGTCATCCAAGTAAACGAAGACGAAAATGTTTAGCATGTCTCTTAAGACATCGTTTACTAACGCTTGAAATACAGCGGGAGCGTTAACCAGACCAAAAGGCAGAACCCGGTATTCAAAGTGACCAACAGGGGTGTTGAATGCGGTCTTCCACTTGTCTCCCTCTTTAATACGCACTAAATGGTAGGCGTTGCGCAAGTCTAACTTTGTAAAAACCCTTGCGCCCTTTAAGGTCTCAAAAGCTGACGACATAAGAGGCAACGGATAACGGTTCTTGACTGTTATGTCGTTCAGCCCTCGATAATCGATAAAAGGACGCAAAGAACCATCTTTCTTCTTTACAAAGAAAAACCCGGCACCGGCGGGAGACGAAGAAGGAGTAATGATCGCCGCGTCAAGAGACTCTGTGAGATATCTTTCCAGAGCCTCTCGTTCGGGCGCCGAAAGAGCGTACAGTCTACCGCGAGGGGGCGTGGTCCCAGGAAGGAGCTAAATAGAGCAGTCATACGGATACAGCCCGGGAACGACTGAAGACCGCCGATCATGGTACTCCTCCGGGACACCAGACAAATCATCAGGCTCATCCTGGAAAAGAGGACACCGGAAAAACAGCAGAAACAAGACAATTTACATGATAAGCTAAATTCCATGACTGAATAGACCCCTTAACCCAATCAATGTGAGGATTATGTTGGATAAGCCAGGGATGTCCTAAAACTATTGGGGTAAAGGGAGACTGAAAAACATAAAATGAAATTGTCTCCTGATGATTGCCGGAGACAGTGAGACTAACCGGACTGGTGACACGACGAACAGAAGAAAGCTCTCTGCCATCCAGAGCAAAGACGGTGGTGACATCAACCAAATCAACTTAGGGAATCTTGTTCTCACGAGCCCACCTCTCATCGATAAAGTTGCCCTCCGCACCTGAGTCGACGAGGGCGAGACCGGTAACAGAAAGACCAGCCCAACGGAGAACAACGGATATAGTGGTTCGAGACCTTGGTGATGAGGAGATAACAGAAGCGCTCACCAGTACTCCTCCGTCTACTGGCGAGCTTTGGCTTTTAAAGTGCAGGATGAAGCGAAGTGACCCGCTGTACCACAGTAAAGACAGAGGCGGTTAATAATTCGCCGCTGTCGTTCATTAGGAGATGCGTACGCCCCCCAGCTGCATGGGTACAGCATCAGGTCTACCTTAAGGTCTACATTCAACCCTTCAAGACAGCGAGCAGTTAGTGCTGGATCATTCCACTCACTTGTAGTAGCCAGAGTCCGGAACTCAATCGCGAAATCTGCCACAGATCTCCTGACTTGAAGTAGCACAGCAAGTAGACGTGATGCCTCGCTGCCGAAGACGAAACTATCAAAGACCTTGATCATCTCATCTTTGAAAAGAATGTACTTGCTGCAGCATGCAGATTGCGTCTGCCAAACTGATGTTCCCCACTCGCGTGCTCGTCCCGTGAGGAGAGAGAGAACATATGCAGTCCGAGCCCGATCCTCTGCATATGTCTGAGGCTGAAGGGAAAAGACAACTTCACATTGGATGAGAAAAGCTCTGCACTCCGTAGGCTCACCCGCATAACAGGAGGGATTGTTGACTCGTGGCTCAGACGGCAAATGACGGTTGTGAGACATGGCAGATTCCTGATCTAGGTGAAGTAAACGGGCAGATAGATCAGCCAACTCCTGTTCATGTTTGCCAAGCATAGCTCCCTGGATCTCGATAGCCGTCTGGACAGGCCTCAAATCTGCTGGATCCATGTTGGTTGGATTATTCTGTCACGCCGATAAATGAGGGATCCTCTAAATACAGACAGGATGTAGCTGCAGACAAAACGCATGACATGTAACAGTAATCCAACAAAGAATCTACCAGAGCAAACACTATATAATGGGTGAACACTTAGAGCAAAGTAGAAACAGGAGTCAAAGCAAATCAGCACGAGCGCTGATTGCAATGACAAACAGGTGAGGACAGAGAAAAAGTAATCTAACAATGAACTAATCAGGGGTGTGTGTGTGTGTGTGTGTGTGCGTGCGTGCGTGCGTGTGCGTGGGTGTGTGCGAGAGAGAAAACTGAAGGAAAAACCAGACTCATGACAGTATTACCATCAAAATACTCAAAGTTTAGACTTTTACTTTCAATGACATGCATCTGAAATAAAAATTAATCCATGATAAATAATTCATATTAACAATTTATTTGGATAAAAACACTTTGGATCGCACTTAGTCTGGAACCTCACCCGTTAGTGTGTCGGTCTGAAGTGAAGTACTCCAGAATGATTTACTATTGGGATCATTGGAACACACAAGCCTTTCCACCACGTCAAGGTGGCGATCCATGGAAAGGATCTGTATGCCCAAACTGTTCAGTTCTGTTAATCCAGACTTGTGTCAGTCACATCAAACAGCATGGCAGGTACACACAGCTGATCCTGACTTCACTCCCTGCTACTGATACCGGAGTGTAGAGCCTTTAAATGATGCTGTGAGATGCAGAAGATGGTGAGAGGGATGCAGAAAACACTATGAAAACAAACACATAACTGTACAAACACGCAGATGCCACTGAAACAGAACATCATAGACAGACATATACATGTATATTGGAGCTCCAAAAACATTGTTTATTTCTCTAGACAAAGAAAAGGTGTTTGTTTTGTCAGCCATCTCTTTTGATATGCTTACCTGTGTCTCGGTCATGGGCGACAACAGATTAAACCACTGTAGCTCAAATGAATGCTGAAGAAGTTAATGCAGAATATAAAGTGTATCACAGTTTGTGGTGTATGGCGCTGCATAGACTATTTCTGTTTTAAAAAATTTGGTTCGATGTTTTTACGATGAATCACCAATGTCGACAATGGAAAATCACTTCCACGGTTAAACTGAGAGAAATATAGTAGTCAACATTTAAAGTGGATAAAAAAAGTTCAGAGTGGTCCAAAGTAAAGTAAAGCATTATAACTATAACTTTGATTAAATATTTTAGTCCACTTCTATGTGTGTGTCTGACTGAAGACTCAAGTATTCAGTTTGTGAAGGTGAAAGTCATGGCAAACACTGTAGTAAAGTGAAGTGACGTGACATGTGGCCAAGTATGGTGTTCCATACTTGGAATTTGTGCTCTGCATTTAACCCATTCCAGTGTACACAAACAGTTAGTTGAACACACACACACACACACACACACACACACACACACACACACACACACACACACACACACACACACACACACACACACACACACACACACACACACACACACACACACACACACACACACACACACACACACACACACACACAGAGCAGTGGGCAGCCATAATAGGATCTACTCACCTGTCTCATTCCCTGTCCTTATGGACAATTGTGCCATTCATCATAATAAATCCTAAGTTTAGTAAAGTAGTATTGATCTTTTATTCATGTTTTCTTTTTTAACTGCTTTTATCTCTGCACGGCTTAAAGGAGGAGATGTATGTCACAGGGGAAAATGGGCTGTTTTTTCCAACAGGTGCTGTCGTAGGTGGTGCTCAGAGTCTAATGTTGTGCTCAACCTGTTGAGAACAAATCCGAATGAATGACATACTTGATCGTTGAATGATTGATTTTAAAACTGTATGAACACATAAAACTTTTTCAAAGAGTACAAAATATAACAATTTACCAGATGTAGATTGTAGTTTGAAGACAAAGGCCGCCGGACGAAAAAAAGGCTTCAGAGTATTTGGTGTAGTTGAGGAACTTTTTTCAGGAACTGGTTTTTCAGACAGGTTCAGCCTATTAAACATCTGGCAAAGATCTTCAATACTGCAGTCTGTCTTAAAAGAGCTCTTCATCTCCTTCTTTTGCGGAACATCTAGTGAGAAAAAACATAGGAGATATAAACACTTGTTCATCAAAGGATTGATTAAAAATGGTTTAACCCAACTTACCAAATGTGGTGGGTAATTTGAAAACATAATTCTCCGCGGTGATGGCAGGCTTTGGTTTTTCCAAAGGGCATGAAGGAGGAGATTTTTGCCTAAAAAGTACAAGAGAAACCCCTTTTAGTACCATTTCATCAAATATTTATGAACTGAGCGAATTAATTTTACTTACACAGGTGAAACTTCAGCCGAAGATCTACGCCTGATAATATAAAGAAATGTTTGTTATATATCATTTCAGCAAACGTTTTAACATTAATAAACCAAGAGAATTTGTTTAACTCACTGTGGAGGTGGTACATATAAAGCACGAGAAGGTCTTGACTTCTTCATGCTCCCAGATGGAGGAGATTTAGTCCTTAAAATATAAAGAAATTAATCTAAAGATTTGTCTCAGCAAACATTTGAACATTTATAAGCTGAGAGAGATACTCACTGGGGTGGTGAAGGTTCTCTGATGGGACTTCCCTGTTTTCTGTAGAACCTCAAAGGAGAAGATCTACATCTACACATACAAGGAAAACAACTTAAAGTATAGATTTTCTAAAGATTTTAATTAAAAAAATCCAAGAGCCTTTTTTAACTCACGGAGATGAATCCTCTCTTATGGTGCGCTCTTGTCTTTTGATCAAACCTGAGGTATCAGCTCTGCGCCTAATAATACATAGAAAGTTACTTCTATGCAAACACTTAAAGACTTAAGATTAGTTTTTATACTCACTGTGGTGGTGAATATTCTCTATGAGGGCGCTCCTGTCTCTTATAGCTCTCCGATTGAGAAGATCTATGCCTAAAAATACAAGAAGACAATTCTTAGTACCACCTCAGCAAACATTTAAACACTACAAACTAGTTTTTTTTACTCACTGAGGCAGTGAATATTCTCTATCAGGGCGCTCCTGTCTCTTATAGCTCTCCTGACGAGAAGATCTATGCCTAACAATACAAGAAAAACTTTTTTAAGTAACATTTCAGAAAACATTTTAGTTTAGACTACAAACTATTTTTTTTCTTACTGAGGTGGTGAATCCTCTTTAGGGCGCTCCTGTTTTTTATAGCTCTCCGGTTGAGAAGATCTTTGCCTAAAATACAAGACAGACAATTCTTAGTGCCATTTCAGCAAACATTCAAACATTCATCTTCAGTATAGATTTTAATTTTAATAAACCAAGAGCCTTTTTTAACTCACAGAGATGAATCCTCTCTTATGGGGCGCTCTTGTCTTTTGATCAAACCCGAGGTATCAATTCTGCGCCTAATAATACATAGAAAGTTACATTTATGTAAACACTCAAAGACTTAAGATTAGTTTTTTTACTCACTGAGGTGGTAAATACTCTCTATCGGGACACTCCTGTCTCTTATAGCTCTCCGATCGAGAAGATCTATGCCTAAAAATACAAGAAAAACTATTTATGTTTCATTTCAGCAAACATTCAAACACTACAAACTAGTTTCTTTACTTACTGGGATGGTGAATATTCTCTTTTAGGACGCTCCTGTCTTCTATAGCTCTGTTGTCGAGAAGATCTATGCCTAAAAATACAAGAAGACAATTCTTAGATCCATTTCAGTAAACATTTTAACTCTACAAACTATTTTTTTTACTCACTGAGATGGGGGAAACTCTCTAGGGCGCTCCTGTCTTCTGGAGAACCCAGATTTACGCCTGAAAATACAGTTACTAGTTTAAGTTCTGCTTTAGAAAACAATGAAACATTTATAACAGAGTTGAACTCACTGAGGTGGTGATGCCTCTCTCATGGGTCGCTCATGCCTATTAAAGAAGCCAGAAGGAATCTTCTGGGACGGGGTTGAGGGTTTTGGATCCTGAGCCTTTAAAGTGAAATCCCCAGTGGCCCAGGGTGGTAGGACCACCTCAGACAAATCAATTTCGCTTTCTTCGACGAAATCCGCCCATGATTTTATAAGCGGGATAGCATCAAAGTCGATGACGTCTCCGCAAGATGGAAGCAGAAGTGTTGAACTCATCGTGAGATGAAACTCAGTGTGAATACAAAAGCAAATCAAGTTGAACTGCGGTCAGCGGTTTAATGACTAAACGACCCGAGACGACGTCGGACGATCAGGCAGGAGTCAACGAACTACAAAATTCGGTCTCGACTACTTTCACGCAAAAGCGGCACACATAGAAAACACGCAGGAATCGGAATATAAAGCAAAAAACCGGAAAATTTTAGCCAAACTGCAAACGCACGACGATTTCGTAGAGCAGCAACTAACATAAAGCCGCAGCAAACTCTCAATACAGCGTCATAACAACAGAACGCAGTAACCATGGTGACGTTACATAACAGATTATTCCTCAGATATAAACCACAACAGTCACTGCGCATTGCATTATGGGATGCAATATTTTACAAGCTTATACTAATATTGATAGATAGTAATATTAACAAGACAAAAATGCACCGATGCAATGAAAAGCAAAACTCTTCCTTACAAAAGAAGCTTAATAAGCTTTTCTGAAAGGATAACAATCATATTTTGGCAATATTATGATTAAACTTTAAATCATAAGTCTGAAGTTTTACAATCCTCAAAACTTCCGATCAACAAGTTTTACAACAAATTCCCTGACCGTCTTATACTGTGACCGTAGTGAGGAATGTGATTTGTGCTCGTGCACGTTCTCGTCAGTGGGCTTTTATTAAGATTTTTAATCATTTTTACTGTAAAGTGATCACTCGCTACAGGGGCTGAATACGATAATTGAACTGCACAAAGCAGGTTCATATAATTATTATACAGATTGATTGTGATAGAAATGCATATATGTACACGTATGATCTACACATAATGTATATGTATACATATCACATAGATATGACAGTGATGAAGATTTGTATGTTTACTTTTACCCCTATAATAAAGAACAGCCATGTACATAAATAAGATTATAGATGTATGTGTTTCTTTTTATAATATTGATATGATATGATATTGCAGACTTTTACATACATACATATGTTTACATTTAAACCTTTATGGCTTTCTTTCAAAAATTAGAAAGGTTGATATCATGAAGAATATTTGTTAATAGAATTACAGCCATGCCAATTCCCAACTTTCATTAAAATCTCTTACAAAACTATTGAGTTATACAAGTTTGATATGGCAAGAACATGTGTAAATGGCAGAATGTTTTATTTTGGGGGAAAACTATCCCTTAAAGTATGTGTTTCACATTTTTATGATATTTAAATGGCTTCTGTAAGAATCTACATCATTCTTGTTGGTTTCAAAATAAACATGACTTAAAAATCACAAGAACTATCTTAACACACTGTATTACCATCAAAATACTCAAAGTTTAGACTTTTACTTTCAATGACATGCATCTGAAATGAAAATGAATCCATGATAAATAATTCATATTAACAATTTATTTTGATAAAAACACTTTGGATCGCACTTAGTCTGGAACCTCACCCGTTAGTATGTCGGTCTGAAGTGAAGTACTCCAGAATGATTTACTATTGGGATCATTGGAACACACAAGCCTTTCCACCACGTCAAGGTGGCGATCCATGGAAAGGATCTGTATGCCCAAACTGTTCAGTTCTGTTAATCCAGACTTGTGTCAGTCACATCAAACAGCATGGCAGGTACACACAGCTGATCCTGACTTCACTCCCTGCTACTGACACCGCAGTGTAGAGCCTTTAAATGATGCTGTGAGATGCAGAAGATGGTGAGAGGGATGCAGAAAACACTATGAAAACCAACACATTACTGTACAAACACGCAGATGCAGCTGAAACAGAACATCATAGACAGACATATACTTGTATATTGGAGCTCCAAAAAGATTGTTTATTTCTCTAGACAAAGATAAGGTGTTTGTTTTGTCAACCATCTCTTTTGATATGCTTACCTGTGTCTCGGTCATGGGCGGCAACAGATTAAACCACTGTAGCTCAAATGAATGCTGAAGAAGTTAATGCAGAATATAAAGTGCATCACAGTTTGTGGTGTATGGCGCTGCATAGACTATTTCTGTTTTTAAAAATTTGGTTTTGTTTTTACGATGAATCTCCAATGTCGATAATGGAAAATCACTTCCACGGTTAAACCGAGAGAAATATAGTAGTCAACATTTAAAGTGGATCAAAAAAGATCAGAGTACTCCAAAGTAAAGTAAAGCATTATAACTATAACTTTGATGAAATATTTTAGTCCACTTCTATGTGTGTGTCTGACTGAAGACTCAAGTATTCAGTTTGTGAAGGTGAAAGTCATGGCAAAAACTGTAGTAAAGTGAAGTGACGTGACATGTGGCCAAGTATGGTGTTCCATACTTGGAATTTGTGCTCTGCATTTAACCCATTCCAGTGTACACAAACAGTAAGTGAACGAAGAAACACACACACGCACGCACGCACACACACACACACACAGAGCAGTGGGCAGCCATAATAGGATCTACTCACCTGTCTCATTGCCTGTGCTTATGTACAATTGTGCCATTCATCATACAAAATCCTAAGTTTAGTAAAGTAGTATTGATCTTTTATTCATGTTTTCTTTTTTAATTGCTTTTATCCCCGCACGGCTTAAAGGAGGAGATGTATGTCACAAGGGAAAATGGGCTGTTTTTTCCAACAGGTGCTGTTGTAGATGGTGCTCAGAGTCTAATGTTGTGCTAAACCTGTTGAGAACAAATCCAAATGAATGACATACTTGATCATTGAATGAATGATTTTAAAACTGTATGAACACATAACACTTTTTCAATGAGTATAAAATATAACAATTTACCAGATGTAGAGTGTAGTTTGAAGACAAAGGCCGCCGGACGAAAAAAAGGCTTCAGAGTATTTGGTGTAGTTGAGGAACTTTTTTCAGGAACTGGTTTTTCAGACAGGGTCAGCCTATTAAACATCTCGCAAAGATCTTCAATACTGCAGTCTGTCTTAAAAGAGCTCTCCATCTCCTTCTTTTGTGGAACATCTATTGAGAAAAAACAGAGGAGATAAAAACACTTGTTCAAAGGATTGATTTAAAAATAGTTTAACCCAACTTACCAAATGTTGCTGGTAATTTGAAAACAAAATTCTCCGCGGTGATGGCAGGCTTTGGTTTTTCCAAAGGGCTTGAAGGAGGAGATTTTTGCCTAAAAAGTACAAGAAAACCCCCTTTTAGTACCATTTCATCAAACATTTATGAACTGAGCGAATTTATTTTACTTTCACAGGTGAAACTTCAGCCGAAGATCTACGCCTGATAATTTAAAGAAATGTTTGTTATATATCATTTCAGCAAACGTTTGAACATTAATAAACCAAGAGAATTTGTTTTTACTCACTGTGGAGGTGGTACATATAAAGCACGAGAAGGTCTCGACTTCTTTATGCTCCCAGATGGAAGAGATTTAGTCCTTAAAATATAAAGAAATTAACCTTAAGTATTGTTTCAGCAAACATTTAAACATTTATAAGCTGAGAGATATACTCACTGGGGCGGTGAAGGTTCTCTGATGGGACTTTCCTGTCTTCTGTAGAACCTCGAAGGAGAAGATCTACATCTATACATACAAGCAAAACAACTTAAAGTATAGATTTTGTAAAGATTTTGATTTTAAAAAACCAAGAGCCTTTTTTAACTTACGGAGATGAATCCTCCCTTATGGGGCGCTCTTGTCTTTTGATCAAACCTGAGGTATCAGCTCTGCGCCTAATAATACATAGAAAGTTACTTCTATGCAAACACTTAAAGACTTAAGATTAGTTTTTTTACTCACTGTAGTGGTGAATATTCTCTATGAGGGCGCTCCTGTCTCTTATCGCTGTCCGATTGAGAAGATCTATGCCTAAAAATACAAGAAAGACAATTCTTAGTACCACTTCAGCAAACATTTAAACACTACAAATTAGTTTTTTTACTCACTGAGGCAGTGAATATTCTCTATCAGGGCGCTCCTGTCTCTTATAGCTCTCCGGACGAGAAGATCTTTGCCTAACAATACAAGACAGACAATTCTTAGTGCCATTTCAGCAAACATTCAAACATTCAAACATTCATCTTCAGTAAAGATTTTAATTTTAACAAACAAAGAGCCTTTTTTAACTCACATAGATGAATCCTCTCTTATGGGGCGCTCTTGTCTTTTGATCAAACCCGAGGTATCAGCTCTTTGCCTAATAATACAGAGAAAGTTACATTTATGTAAACACTCAAAGACTTAAGATTTTTTTTTTTTACTCACTGAGGTGGTAAAGACTCTCTATCGGGACACTCCTGTCTCTTATAGCTCTCCGATCGAGAAGACCTATGCCTAAAAAGACATGAAAAACTATTTATGTTTCATTCCAGCAAACATTCAAACACTACAAACTAGTTTTTTTACTTACTGGGATGGTGAATATTCTCTTTTAGGATGCTCCTGTCTTCTATAGCTCTGTTGTCGAGAAGATCTATGCCTAAAAATACAAGAAAGACAATTCTTAGTACCACTTCAGCAAACATTTAAACACTACAAACTAGTTTTTTAACTCACTGAGGCAGTGAATATTCTCTATCAGGGCGCTCCTGTCTCTTATAGCCCTCCGGACCAGAAGATTTATGCCTGAAAATAAAAGAAAAACTATTATAAGTTTCATTTCAGCAAACATTTTAACTCTACAAACTATTTTTTTTACTCACTGAGATGGGGGAAACTCTCTAGGGCGCTCCTGTCTTCTGGAGAACCCAGATTTATGCCTGAAAATACAGTTACTAGTTTAAGTTCTGCTTTAGAAAACAATGAAACATTTATAACAGAGTTGAACTCACTGAGGTGGTGATGCCTCTCTCATGGGTCGCTCATGCCTATTAAAGAAGCCAGAAGGAATCTTCTGGGACGGGGTTGAGGGTTTTGGATCCTGAGCCTTTAAAGTGAAATCCCCAGTGGCCCAGGGTGGTAGGACCACTTCAGACAAATCAATTTCGTTTTCTTCGACGAAATCCGCCCATGATTTTATAAGCGGGATAGCATCAAAGTCGATGACGTCTCCGCAAGATGGAAGCAGAAGTGTTGAACTCATCGTGAGATGAAACTCAGTGTGAATACAAAAGCAAATCAAGTTGAACTGCGGTGAGCGGTTTAATGACTAAACGACTCGAGACGACGTCGGACGATCAGGCAGGAGTCAACGAACTACAAAATTCGGTCTCGACTACTTTCACGCAAAAGTGGCACACATAGAAAACACGCAGGAATCGGAATATAAAGCAAAAAACGGAAATATTTTAGCCAAACTGCAAACGCACGACGATTTCGTAGAGCAGCAACTAACATAAAGCCGCAGCAAACTCTCAATACAGCGTCATAACAACAGAACGCAGTAGCCATGGTGACGGTACATAACACATTATTCCTCAGATATAGACCACAACAGTCACTGCGCATTGAATTATGGGATGCAATATTTTACAAGCTTATACTAATATTGATAGATAGTAATATTAACAAGACAAAAATGCACCGATGCAATGAAAAGCAAAACTCTTCCTTACAAAAAAAGCTTAATAAGCTTTTCTGAAATGTTAATAATGTGATTTTGGCAATATTATGATTAAACTTTAAATCATAAGTCTGAAGTTTTACAATCCTCAAAACTTCCGATCAACAAGTTTTACAACAAATTCCCTGACCGTCTTATACTGTGACCGTATGTGTTTCTTTTTATGTCACAATAATATGATATTGCAGACTTTTACATACATACGTATGTTTACATTTAAACCCTGTATGGCTTTCTTCCAAAAATTAGAAAGGTTGATATTATGAAGAATGTTTGTTAATAGAATTACAGCCAAGCCAATTCCCAACTTTCATTAAAATATCTTATAAAACTATTGAGTTATACAAGTTTGATATGGCAAGAACATGTGTAAATGGCAGAATTTTTTATTTATGGGGAAAACTATCCCTTAAAGTATGTGTTTCACATTTTTATGATATTTAAATGGCTGCTGTAAGAATCTACATCATTCTTGTTGGTTTCAAAATAAACATGACTTAAAAATCACAAGAACTATCTTAACACACTGTATTTGTCACGCCGATAAATGAGGGATCCTCTCAATACAGACAGGAAGTAGCTGCAGACAAAACGCATGACATGTAACAGTAATCCAACAAAGAATCTACCAGAGCAAACACTATATAAAGGGTGAACACTTAGGGCAAAGTAGAAACAGGAGTCAAAGCAAATCAGCACGAGCGCTGATTGCAATGACAAACAGGTGAGGACAGAGAAAAAGTAATCTAACAATGAACTAATCAGGGGTGTGTGTGTGTGTGTGTGCGTGTGTGTGTGCGAGAGAGAAAACTGAAGGTGCTCGAGGAAGGAACCTGACGAGACCGGTAAAAGTCGTCAATCAGCGAGCGGTCCAGGACATCCCGGGCTGGAATCCACCGCCTCTCTTCAGGACAGTAACCCTCCCAGTCCACCAAAAACTGGTGGCCACGACCCCGGGGACGAACGTCGAGTAGTCTTCGAACCTTGTAAATAGAGGCCCCCTCGTCAATAGGAGGAGGGGGAAGGGAAGGCCGTGCGTGCGTGCGCACGAATAACGGGTTTAATGCAAGACACATGAAATACCGGATGAACACTGCGCATCTGACCAGACAGTCTTAGCTTTACAGTTACTGGACTGATGATCTTAACAATAGAAAAGGGTCCAATAAAACGAGGCATGAGCTTGCGAGATGTATCGCGCTGACGAGTAGGCCACCAAAATCTCTGACGGATGGCCGCCAGTGTTCCTTTTACTCCGGGATGCGCAACCAATTTAGAAGAGTGTCCCCAGCTAAGAACCGTCGGACGAGCAGCTTCGGGTACAAACGAAGTTCCCTCAGGAGCGCGGGGTTGTCTTGCAGTGTGAGAAAGAGCACGCGTGACCGCTTGTTCCACTCCCCAAATGGCTGCCCCGACCACACGGTGCCGATTTAAAATCTTCTCATCGGTCGAGGCACCCTCTGATGAGTCAAACTGCAGAGAAAGGGCGTCAGGCTTGAGGTTCTTGGAACCGGGTCTAAATGAAATAGAAAAATCAAAGCGATCAAAAAATAATGCCCATCGGGCCTGGCGAGCGTCAAGACATTTAGCAGAGCGAATATATTCCAGGTTACGGTGATCCGTCCAAACAATGAATGGTACACTGGCTCCTTCAAGCCAGTGTCGCCACTTACCTATTGCCAGACAGATAGCCAAGAGCTCTCGATTACCCACGTCATAATTGCGCTCCGCGGGCGAAAGACGGTGGGAGTAAAATGCACAAGGATGAACCTTGTCATCCTGGGAAGAGCGCTGTGACAAGACAGCTCCTATCCCAATTTCGGAGGCATCGACCTCAACAATAAACTGACGTTCTGGATCGGGAGTGATCAGGATGGGCGCAGATGTGAAAAGCCTCTTAAGCCGGACAAACGCATCCTGAGCAGTCTCAGACCAAGCAAACTTGGACTTGGACGAAGTGAGGGCGGTAAGGGGGGCGGCAACCTGGCTAAAGTTCCGAATAAAGCGCCTGTAAAAATTTGCAAACCCCAGAAATCGCTTGAGCCGACTCGAGAATCGGGAACAGCCCAATCAAGAACTGCTCGGACCTTGTCAGGGTCCATACTAATCCCCTCCACGGAAACGACCGAACCGAGAAAAGTTACTGATTGGGCATGAAAAACGCACTTCTCAGCTTTGACGAATAGGCGATTCTCTAATAGGCGTTGCAGGACACGGCGAACGTGTATCTGGAGAGTGGGAGAGAAAATAAGGATGTCATCCAAGTAAACGAAGACGAAAACGTTTAGCATGTCTCTTAAGACATCGTTTACTAACGCTTGAAATACAGCGGGAGCGTTAACCAGACCAAAAGTCAGAACCCGGTATTCAAAGTGACCAACAGGGGTGTTGAATGCGGTCTTCCACTTGTCTCCCTCTTTAATACGCACTAAATGGTAGGCGTTGCGCAAGTCTAACTTTGTAAAAACCCTTGCGCCCTTTAAGGTCTCAAAAGCCGACGACATAAGAGGCAACGGATAACGGTTCTTGACTGTTATGTCGTTCAGCCCTCGATAATCGATAAAAGGACGCAAAGAACCATCTTTCTTCTTTACAAAGAAAAACCCGGCACCGGCGGGAGACGAAGAAGGAGTAATGATCCCCGCGTCAAGAGACTCTGTGAGATATCTTTCCAGAGCCTCTCGTTCGGGCGCCGAAAGAGCGTACAGTCTACCGCGAGGGGGCGTGGTCCCAGGAAGGAGCTAAATAGAGCAGTCATACGGATACAGCCAGGGAACGACTGAAGACCGCCGATCATGGTACTCCTCCGGGACACCAGACAAATCATCAGGCTCATCCTGGAAAAGAGGACACCGGAAAAACAGCAGAAACAAGACAATTTACATGATAAGCTAAATTCCATGACTGAATAGACCCCTTAACCCAATCAATGTGAGGATTATGTTGGATAAGCCAGGGATGTCCTAAAACTATTGGGGTAAAGGGAGACTGAAAAACATAAAATGAAATTGTCTCCTGATGATTGCCGGAGACAGTGAGACTAACCGGACTGGTGACACGACGAACAGAAGAAAGCTCTCTGCCATCCAGAGCAAAGACGGTGGTGACATCAACCAAATCAACTTAGGGAATCTTGTTCTCACGAGCCCACCTCTCATCGATAAAGTTGCCCTCCGCACCTGAGTCGACGAGGGCGAGACCGGTAACAGAAAGACCAGCCCAACGGAGAACAACGGATATAGTGGTTCGAGACCTTGGTGATGAGGAGATAACAGAAGCGCTCACCAGTACTCCTCCGTCTACTGGCGAGCTTTGGCTTTTAAAGTGCAGGATGAAGCGAAGTGACCCGCTGTACCACAGTAAAGACAGAGGCGGTTAATAATTCGCCGCTGTCGTTCATTAGGAGATGCGTACGCCCCCCAGCTGCATGGGTACAGCATCAGGTCTACCTTAAGGTCTACATTCAACCCTTCAAGACAGCGAGCAGTTAGTGCTGGATCATTCCACTCACTTGTAGTAGCCAGAGTCCGGAACTCAATCGCGAAATCTGCCACAGATCTCCTGACTTGAAGTAGCACAGCAAGTAGACGTGATGCCTCGCTGCCGAAGACGAAACTATCAAAGACCTTGATCATCTCATATTTGAAAAGAATGTACTTGCTGCAGCATGCAGATTGCGTCTGCCAAACTGATGTTCCCCACTCGCGTGCTCGTCCCGTGAGGAGAGAGAGAACATATGCAGTCCGAGCCCGATCCTCTGCATATGTCTGAGGCTGAAGGGAAAAGACAACTTCACATTGGATGAGAAAAGCTCTGCACTCCGTAGGCTCACCCGCATAACAGGAGGGATTGTTGACTCGTGGCTCAGACGGCAAATGACAGTTGTGAGACATGGCAGATTCCTGATCTAGGTGAAGTAAACGGGCAGATAGATCAGCCAACTCCTGTTCATGTTTGCCAAGCATAGCTCCCTGGATCTCGATAGCCGTCTGGACAGGCCTCACATCTGCTGGATCCATGTTGGTTGGATTATTCTGTAACGCCGATAAATGAGGGATCCTCTAAATACAGACAGGATGTAGCTGCAGACAAAACGCATGACATGTAACAGTAATCCAACAAAGAATCTACCAGAGCAAACACTATATAATGGGTGAACACTTAAGAGCAAAGTAGAAACAGGAGTCAAAGCAAATCAGCACGAGCGCTGATTGCAATGAAAAACAGGTGAGGACAGAGAAAAAGTAATCTAACAATGAACTAATCAGGGGTGTGTGTGTGTGTGTGTGTGTGTGCGTGCGTGCGTGCGTGCGTGCGTGCGTGTGTGTGTGTGTGCGTGTGTGCGAGAGAGAAAACTGAAGGAAAAACCAGACTCATGACAGTATTACCATCAAAATACTCAAAGTTTAGACTTTTACTTTCAATGACATGCATCTGAAATGAAAATTAATCCATGATAAATAATTCATATTAACAATTTATTTGGATAAAAACACTTTGGATCGCACTTAGTCTGGAACCTCACCCGTTAGTGTGTCGGTCTGAAGTGAAGTACTCCAGAATGATTTACTATTGGGATCATTGGAACACACAAGCCTTTCCACCACGTCAAGGTGGCGATCCATGGAAAGGATCTGTATGCCCAAACTGTTCAGTTCTGTTAATCCAGACTTGTGTCAGTCACATCAAACAGCATGGCAGGTACACACAGCTGATCCTGACTTCACTCCCTGCTACTGATACCGGAGTGTAGAGCCTTTAAATGATGCTGTGAGATGCAGAAGATGGTGAGAGGGATGCAGAAAACACTATGAAAACAAACACATAACTGTACAAACACGCAGATGCCACTGAAACAGAACATCATAGACAGACATATACTTGTATATTGGAGCTCCAAAAACATTGTTTATTTCTCTAGACAAAGAAAAGGTGTTTGTTTTGTCAGCCATCTCTTTTGATATGCTTACCTGTGTCTCGGTCATGGGCGACAACAGATTAAACCACTGTAGCTCAAATGAATGCTGAAGAAGTTAATGCAGAATATAAAGTGTATCACAGTTTGTGGTGTATGGCGCTGCATAGACTATTTCTGTTTTAAAAAATTTGGTTCGATGTTTTTACGATGAATCACCAATGTCGACAATGGAAAATCACTTCCACGGTTAAACTGAGAGAAATATAGTAGCCAACATTTAAAGTGGATAAAAAAAGTTCAGAGTGGTCCAAAGTAAAGTAAAGCATTATAACTATAACTTTGATTAAATATTTTAGTCCACTTCTATGTGTGTGTCTGACTGAAGACTCAAGTATTCAGTTTGTGAAGGTGAAAGTCATGGCAAACACTGTAGTAAAGTGAAGTGACGTGACATGTGGCCAAGTATGGTGTTCCATACTTGGAATTTGTGCTCTGCATTTAACCCATCCCAGTTTACACAAACAGTAAGTTGAACACACACACACACACACACACACAGAGCAGTGGGCAGCCATAATAGGATCTACTCACCTGTCTCATTCCCTGTCCTTATGGACAATTGTGCCATTCATCATACAAAATCCTAAGTTTAGTAAAGTAGTATTGATCTTTTATTCATATTTTCTTTTTTTTATTGCTTTTATCTCTGCACGGCTTAAAGGAGGAGATGTATGTCACAGGGGAAAATGGGCTGTTTTTTCCAACAGGTGCTGTTGTAGATGGTGCTCAGAGTCTAATGTTGTGCTCAACCTGTTGAGAACAAATCCGAATGAATGACATACTTGATCGTTGAATGATTGATTTTAAAACTGTATGAACACATAACACTTTTTCAAAGAGTACAAACTATAACAATTTACCAGATGTAGATTGTAGTTTGAAGACAAAGGCTGCCGGACGAAAAAAAGGCTTCAGAGTATTTGGTGTAGTTGAGGAACTTTTTTCAGGAACTGGTTTTTCAGACAGGGTCAGCCTATTAAACATCTGGCAAAGATCTTCAATACTGCAGTCTGTCTTAAAAGAGCTCTTCATCTCCTTCTTTTGCGGAACATCTAGTGAGAAAAAACATAGGAGATATAAACACTTGTTCATCAAAGGATTGATTAAAAATGGTTTAACCCAACTTACCAAATGTGGTGGGTAATTTGAAAACATAATTCTCCGTGGTGATGGCAGGCTTTGGTTTTTCCAAAGGGCATGAAGGAGGAGATTTTTGCCTAAAAAGTACAAGAGAAACCCCTTTTACTACCATTTCATCAAACATTTATGAACTGAGCGAATTAATTTTACTTACACAGGTGAAACTTCAGCCGAAGATCTACGCCTGATAATATAAAGAAATGTTTGTTATATATCATTTCAGCAAACGTTTTAACATTAATTATCCAAGAGAATTTGTTTAACTCACTGTGGAGGTGGTACATATAAAGCACGAGAAGGTCTTGACTTCTTCATGCTCCCAGATGGAGGAGATTTAGTCCTTAAAATATAAAGAAATTAATCTAAAGATTTGTCTCAGCAAACATTTGAACATTTATAAGCTGAGAGAGATACTCACTGGGGTGGTGAAGGTTCTCTGATGGGACTTTCCTGTTTTCTGTAGAACCTCAAAGGAGAAGATCTACATCTATACATACAAGGAAAACAACTTAAAGTATAGATTTTCTAAAGATTTTAATTAAAAAAATCCAAGAGCCTTTTTTAACTTACGGAGATGAATCCTCCCTTATTGGGCGCTCTTGTCTTTTGATCAAACCTGAGGTATCAGCTCTGCGCCTAATAATACATAGAAAGTTACTTCTATGCAAACACTTAAAGACTTAAGATTAGTTTTTATACTCACTGTGGTGGTGAATATTCTCTATGAGGGCGCTCCTGTCTCTTATAGCTTTCCGATTGAGAAGATCTATGCCTAAAAATACAAGAAGACAATTCTTAGTACCACTTCAGCAAACATTTAAACACGACAAATTAGTTTTTTTACTCACTGAGGCAGTGAATATTCTCTATCAGGGCGCTCCTGTCTCTTATAGCTCTCCTGACGAGAAGATCTATGCCTAAAAATACAAGAAAAACTTTTTTAAGTTACATTTCAGAAAACATTTTAGTTTAGACTACAAACTATTTTTTTTCTTACTGAGGTGGTGAATCCTCTTTAGGGCGCTCCTGTTTTTTATAGCTCTCCGGTTGAGAAGATCTTTGCCTAAAATACAAGACAGACAATTCTTAGTGCCATTTCAGCAAACATTCAAACATTCATCTTCAGTATAGATTTTAATTTTAATAAACCAAGAGCCTTTTTTAACTCACAGAGATGAATCCTCTCTTATGGGGCGCTCTTGTCTTTTGATCAAACCCGAGGTATCAGCTCTGTGCCTAATAATACATAGAAAGTTACATTTATGTAAACACTCAAAGACTTAAGATTAGTTTTTTTACTCACTGAGGTGGTAAATACTCTCTATCGGGACACTCCTGTCTCTTATAGCTCTCCGATCGAGAAGATCTATGCCTAAAAATACAAGAAAAGCTATTATATGTTTCATTTCAGCAAACATTCAAACACTACAAACTAGTTTCTTTACTTACTGGGATGGTGAATATTCTCTTTTAGGACGCTCCTGTCTTCTATAGCTCTGTTGTCGAGAAGATCTATGCCTAAAAATACAAGAAGACAATTCTTAGATCCATTTCAGTAAACATTTAAACACTACAAACTAGTTTTTTTACTCACTGAGGCAGTGAATATTCTCTATGAGGGCGCTCCTGTCTCTTATAGCTCTCCGGACCAGAAGATTTATGCCTAAAAATACAAGAAAAACTATTATAAGTTTCATTTCAGCAAACATTTTAACTCTACAAACTAGTTTTTTTACTCACTGAGATGGGGGAAACTCTCTAGGGCGCTCCTGTCTTCTGGAGAACCCAGATTTACGCCTGAAAATACAGTTACTAGTTTAAGTTCTGCTTTAGAAAACAATTAAACATTTATAACAGAGTTGAACTCACTGAGGTGGTGATGCCTCTCTCATGGGTCGCTCATGCCTATTAAAGAAGCCAGAAGGAATCTTCTGGGACGGGGTTGAGGGTTTTGGATCCTGAGCCTTTAAAGTGAAATCCCCAGTGGCCCAGGGTGGTAGGACCACCTCAGACAAATCAATTTCGTTTTCTTCGACGAAATCCGCCCATGATTTTATAAGCGGGATAGCATCAAAGTCGATGACGTCTCCGCAAGATGGAAGCAGAAGTGTTGAACTCATCGTGAGATGAAACTCAGTGTGAATACAAAAGCAAATCAAGTTGAACTGCGGTGAGCGGTTTAATGACTAAACGACTCGAGACGACGTCGGACGATCAGGCAGGAGTCAACGAACTACAAAATTCGGTCTCGACTACTTTCACGCAAAAGCGGCACACATAGAAAACACGCAGGAATCGGAATATAAAGCAAAAAACGGAAATATTTTAGCCAAACTGCAAACGCACGACGATTTCGTAGAGCAGCAACTAACATAAAGCCGCAGCAAACTCTCAATACAGCGTCATAACAACAGAACGCAGTAACCATGGTGACGTTACATAACAGATTATTCCTCAGATATAAACCACAACAGTCACTGCGTATTGAATTATGGGATGCAATATTTTACAAGCTTATACTAATATTGATAGATAGTAATATTAACAAGACAAAAATGCACCGATGCAATGAAAAGCAAAACTCTTCCTTACAAAAGAAGCTTAATAAGCTTTTCTGAAATGTTAATAATCTGATTTTGGCAATATTGTGATTAAACTTTAAATCATAAGTCTGAAGTTTTACAATCCTCAAAACTTCCGATCAACAAGTTTTACAACAAATTCCCTGACCGTCTTATACTGTGACCGTAGTGAGGAATGTGATTTGTGCTCGTGCACGTTCTCGTCAGTGGGCTTTTATTAAGATTTGTAATAATTTTTACTGTAAAGTGATCACTCGCTACAGGGGCTGAATACGATAACTGAACTGCACAAAGCAGGTTCATATAATTATTATACAGATTGATTGTGATAGAAATGCATATATGTACACGTATGATCTACACATAATGTATATGTATACATATCACATAGATATGACAGTGCTGAAGGTTTGTATGTTTACTTTTACCCCTATAATAAAGAACAGCCATGAACATAAATAAGATTATAGATGTATGTGTTTCTTTTTATAATATTGATATGATATGATATTGCAGACTTTTACATACATACGTATGTTTACATTTCAACCCTGTATGGCTTTCTTCCAAAAATTAGAAAGGTTGATATTATGAAGAATGTTTGTTAATAGAATTACAGCCATGCCAATTCCCAACTTTCATTAAAATCTCTTACAAAACTATTGAGTTATACAAGTTTGATATGGCAAGATCATGTGTAAATGGCAGAATTTTTTATTTTGGGGGAAAACTATCCCTTAAAGTATGTGTTTCACATTTTATGATATTTAAATGGCTTCTGTAAGAATCTACATCATTCTTGTTGGTTTCAAAATAAACATGACTTAAAAATCACAAGAACTATCTTAACACATTGTATTACCATCAAAATACTCAAGGTTTAGACTTTTACTTTCAATGACATGCATCTGAAATGAAAATGAATCCATGATAAATAATTCATATTAACAATTTATTTGGATAAAAACCATTTGGATCGCACTTAGTCTGGAACCTCACCCGTTAGTATGTCGGTCTGAAGTGAAGTACTCCAGAATGATTTACTATTGGGATCATTGGAACACACAAGCCTTTCCACCACGTCAAGGTGGCGATCCATGGAAAGGATCTGTATGCCCAAACTGTTCAGTTCTGTTAATCCAGACTTGTGTCAGTCACATCAAACAGCATGGCAGGTACACACAGCTGATCCTGACTTCACTCCCTGCTACTGACACCGGAGTGTAGATCCTTTAAATGATGCTGTGAGATGCAGAAGATTGTGAGAGGGATGCAGACAACACTATGAAAACCAACACATAACTGTACAAACACGCCGATGCCACTGAAACAGAACATCAGAGACAGACATATACTTGTAAATTGGAGCTCCAAAAAGATTGTTTATTTCTCTAGACAAAGATAAGCTGTTTGTTTTGTCAACCATTTCTTTTGAGATGCTTACCTGTGTCTCGGTCATGGGCGGCAACAGATTAAACCACTGTAGCTCAAATGAATGCTGAAGAAGTTAATGCAGAATATAAAGTGCATCACAGTTTGTGGTGTATGGCGCTGCATAGACCATTTCTGTTTTAAAAAATTTGGTTTGATGTTTTTACGATGCATCTCCAATGTCGACAATGGAAAATCACTTCCACGGTTAAACCGATAGAAATATAGTAGTCAACATTTAAAGTGGATCAAAAAGGTTCAGAGTGCTCCAAAGTAAAGTAAAGCATTATAACTATAACTTTGATGAAATATTTTAGTCCACTTCTATGTGAGTCTGACTGAAGACTCAAGTATTCAGTTTGTGAAGGTGAAAGTCATGGCAAACACTGTAGAAAAGTGAAGTGACGTGTGACATGTGGCCAAGTATGGTGTTCCATACTTGGAATTTGTGCTCTGCATTTAACCCATTCCAGTGTACACAAACAGTAAGTGAACAAACACACAACACACACACACACACACACACACACACACACACACACACACACACACACACACACACACACACACACACACACACACACACACACACACACACACACACACACACACACACACACACACACACACACACACACAGAGCAGTGGGCAGCCATAATAGGATCTACTCACCTGTCTCATTCCCTGTCCTTATGTACAATTGTGCCATTCATCATACAAAATCCTAAGTTTAGTAAAGTAGTATTGATCTTTTATTCATGTTTTCTTTTTTAATTGCTTTTATCTCTGCACGGCTTAAAGGAGGAGATGTATGTCACAGGGGAAAATGGGCTGTTTTTTCCAACAGGTGCTGTTGTAGATGGTGCTCGGAGTCTAATGTTGTGCTAAACCTGTTGAGAACAAATCCGAATGAATGACATACTTGATCGTTGAATGATTGATTTTAAAACTGTATGAACAGATAACACTTTTTCAAAGAGTATAAAATATAACAATTTACCAGATGTAGATTGTAGTTTGAAGACAAAGGCCGCCGGACGAAAAAAAGGCTTCAGAGTATTTGGTGTAGTTGAGGAACTTTTTTCAGGAACTGGTTTTTCAGACAGGCTCAGCCCATTAAACATCTGGCAAAGATCTTCAATACTGCAGTCTGTCTTAAAAGAGCTCTCCATCTCCTTCTTTTGTGGAACATCTATTGAGAAAAAACAGAGGCGATAAAAACACTTGTTCATCAAAGGATTGATTAAAAATAGTGTAACCCAACTTACCAAATGTGGTGGGTAATTTGAAAACATAATTCTCCGCGGTGATGGCAGGCTTTGGTTTTTCCAAAGGGCTTGAAGGAGGAGATTTTTGCCTAAAAAGTACAAGAAAAACCCCTTTTAGTACCATTTCATCAAACATATATGAACTGAGCGAATTTATTTTACTCACACAGGTGAAACTTCAGCCGAAGATCTACGCCTGATAATATAAAGAAATGTTTGTTATATATCATTTCAGCAAAGGTTTGAACATTAATAAACCAATAGAATTTGTTTAACTCACTGTGGAGGTGGTACATATAAAGCACGAGAAGGTCTCGACTTCTTCATGCTTCCAGATGGAGGAGATTCAGTCCTTAAAATATAAAGAAATTAACCTAAAGTATTGTTTCAGCAAACATTTAAACATTTATAAGCTGAGAGAGATACTCACTTGGGTGGTGAAGGTTCTCTGATGGGACTTTCCTGTTTTCTGTAGAACCTCGAAGGAGAAGATCTACATCTATACATACAAGGAAAACAACTTAAAGTATAGATTTTGTAAAGATTTTGATTTAAAAAAACCAAGAGCCTTTTTTAACTTACAGAGATGAATCCTCCCTTATCGGGCGCTCTTGTCTTTTGATCAAACCTGAGGTATCAGCTCTGCGCCAAATAATATAAAGAAAGTTACTTCTATGCAAACACTTAAAGACTTAAGATTAGTTTTTTTACTCACTGTGGTGGTGAATATTCTCTATGAGGGCGCTCCTGTCTCTTATAGCTCTCAGATTGAGAAGATCTATGCCTAAAAATACAAGAAAGACAATTCTTAGTACCACTTCAGCAAACATTTAAACACTACAAACTAATTTTTTTACTCACTGAGGCAGTGAATATTCTCTATCGGGACACTCCTGTCTCTTATAACTCTCCGGACGAGAAGATTTATGCCTAACAATACAAGAAAAACTTTTTTAAGTTTCATTTCAGCAAACATTTTAGTTTACACCAGAAACTATTTTGTTACTCACTGAGGTGGTGAATCCTCTTTAGGGCGCTCCTGTTTTTTATAGCTCTCCGGTTGAGAAGATCTTTGCCTAAAATACAAGACAGACAATTCTTAGTGCCATTTCAGCAAACATTCAAACATTCATCTTCGGTAAAGATTTTAATTTTAATAAACCAAGAGGCTTTTTTAACTCACAAAGATGGATCCTCTCTTATGGGGCGCTCTTGTCTTTTGATCAAAACCGAGGAATCAGCACTGCGCCTAATAATACATAGAAAGTTACTTCTATGCAAACACTTAAAGACTTAAGATTAGTTTTTTTACTCACTGTGGTGGTGAATATTCTCTATGAGGGCGCTCCTGTCTCTTATAGCTCTCCGATTGAGAAGATCTATGCCTAAAAATACAAGAAAGACAATTCTTAGTACCACTTTAGCAAACATTTAAACACTAAAAAATAGTTTTTTTACTCACTGAGGCAGTGAATATTCTCTATCAGGGCGCTCCTGTCTCTTATAACTCTCCGATTGAGAAGATCTATGCCTAAAAATACAAGAAAGACAATTCTTACTACCACTTCAGCAAACATTTTAACACTACAAACTATTTTTTTTCTTACTGAGGTGGTGAATCCTCTTTAGGGCGCTCCTGTTTTTTATAGCTCTCCGGTTGAGAAGATCTTTGCCTAAAATACAAGACAGACAATTCTTAGTGCCATTTCAGCAAACATTCAAACATTCATCTTCAGTAAAGATTTTAATTTTAATAAACCAAGAGCCTTTTTTAACTCACAGAGATGAATCCTCTCTTATGGGGCGCTCTTGTCTTTTGATCAAACCCGAGGTATCAATTCTGCGCCTAATAATACACAGAAAGTTACTTCTATGCAAACACTCAAAGACTTAAGATTAGTTTTTTTACTCACTGTGGTGTTGAATATTCTCTATTAGGGCGCTCCTGTCTCTTATAGCTCTCCGATCGAGAAGACCTATGCCTAAAAATACAAGAAAAACTATTTTAAGTTTAATTTCAGCAAACATTCAAACTCTACAAACTAGTTTTTTTACTTACTGGGATGGTGAATATTCTCTTTTAGGACGCTCCTGTCTTCTATAGCTCTGTTGTCGAGAAGATCTATGTCTAAAAATACAAGAAAGACAATTCTTAGATCCATTTCAGTAAACATTTAAACACTACAAACTAGTTTTTTTACTCACTGAGGCAGTGAATATTCTCTATCAGGGCGCTCCTGTCTCTTATAGCTCTCCGGACCAGAAGATTTATGCCTAAAAATACAAGAAAAACTATTATAAGTTTCATTTCAGCAAACATTCAAACACTACAAACTAGTTTTTTTACTCACTGAGATGGGGGAAACTCTCTAGGGCGCTCCTGTCTTCTGGAGAACCCAGATTTATGCCTGAAAATACAGTTACTAGTTTAAGTTCTGCTTTAGAAAACAATGAAACATTTATAACAGAGTTGAACTCACTGAGGTGGTGATGCCTCTCTCATGGGTCGCTCATGCCTATTAAAGAAGCCAGAAGGAATCTTCTGGGACGGGGTTGAGGGTTTTGGATCCTGAGCCTTTAAAGTGAAATCCCCAGTGGCCCAGGGTGGTAGGACCACCTCAGACAAATCAATTTCGTTTTCTTCGACGAAATCCGCCCATGATTTTATAAGCGGGATAGCATCAAAGTCGATGACGTCTCCGCAAGATGGAAGCAGAAGTGTTGAACTCATCGTGAGATGAAACTCAGTGTGAATACAAAAGCAAATCAAGTTGAACTGCGGTCAGCGGTTTAATGACTAAACGACCCGAGACGACGTCGGACGATCAGGCAGGAGTCAACGAACTACAAAATTCGGTCTCGACTACTTTCACGCAAAAGCGGCACACATAGAAAACACGCAGGAATCGGAATATAAAGCAAAAAACCGGAAATATTTTAGCCAAACTGCAAACGCACGACGATTTCGTAGAGCAGCAACTAACATAAAGCCGCAGCAAACTCTCAATACAGCGTCATAACAACAGAACGCAGTAACCATGGTGACGTTACATAACACATTATTCCTCAGATATAAACCACAACAGTCACTGCGCATTGCATTATGGGATGCAATATTTTACAAGCTTATACTAATATTGATAGATAGTAATATTAACAAGACAAAAATGCACCGATGCAATGAAAAGCAAAACTCTTCCTTACAAAAGAAGCTTAATAAGCTTTTCTGAAAGGATAACAATCATATTTTGGCAATATTATGATTAAACTTTAAATCATAAGTCTGAAGTTTTACAATCCTCAAAACTTCCGATAAACAAGTTTTACAACAAATTCCCTGACCGTCTTATACTGTGACCGTAGTGAGGAATGTGATTTGTGCTCGTGCACGTTCTCGTCAGTGGGCTTTTATTAAGATTTGTAATAATTTTTACTGTAAAGTGATCACTCGCTACAGGGGCTGAATACGATAATTGAACTGCACAAAGCAGGTTCATATAATTATTATACAGATTGATTGTGATAGAAATGCATATATGTACACGTATGATCTACACATAATGTATATGTATACATATCACATAGATATGACAGTGCTGAAGGTTTGTATGTTTACTTTTACCCCTATAATAAAGAACAGCCATGTACATAAATAAGATTATAGATGTATGTGTTTCTTTTTATAATATTGATATGATATGATATTGCAGACTTTTACATACATACATATGTTTACATTTAAACCTTTATGGCTTTCTTTCAAAAATTAGAAAGGTTGATATCATGAAGAATATTTGTTAATAGAATTACAGCCATGCCAATTCCCAACTTTCATTAAAATCTCTTACAAAACTATTGAGTTATACAAGTTTGATATGGCAAGAACATGTGTAAATGGCAGAATGTTTTATTTTGCAGGAAAACTATCCCTTAAAGTATGTGTTTCACATTTTTATGATATTTAAATGGCTTCTGTAAGAATCTACATCATTCTTGTTGGTTTCAAAATAAACATGACTTAAAAATCACAAGAACTATCTTAACACACTGTATTACCATCAAAATACTTAAAGTTTAGACTTTTACTTTCAATGACATGCATCTGAAATGAAAATGAATCCATGATAATTCATATTAACAATTTATTTTGATAAAAACACTTTGGATCGCACTTAGTCTGGAACCTCACCCGTTAGTATGTCGGTCTGAAGTGAAGTACTCCAGAATGATTTACTATTGGGATCATTGGAACACACAAGCCTTTCCACCACGTCAAGGTGGCGATCCATGGAAAGGATCTGTATGCCCAAACTGTTCAGTTCTGTTAATCCAGACTTGTGTCAGTCACATCAAACAGCATGGCAGGTACACACAGCTGATCCTGACTTCACTCCCTGCTACTGACACCGCAGTGTAGAGCCTTTAAATGATGCTGTGAGATGCAGAAGATGGTGAGAGGGATGCAGAAAACACTATGAAAACCAACACATTACTGTACAAACACGCAGATGCAGCTGAAACAGAACATCATAGACTGATTGATTGAGATTGATTGATTGATTGATTGATATGCTTACCTGTGTCTCGGTCATGGGCGACAACAGATTAAACCACTGTAGCTCAAATGAATGCTGAAGAAGTTAATGCAGAATATAAAGTGCATCACAGTTTGTGGTGTATGGCGCTGCATAGACTATTTCTGTTTTTAAAAATTTGGTTTTGTTTTTACGATGAATCTCCAATGTCGATAATGGAAAATCACTTCCACGGTTAAACCGAGAGAAATATAGTAGTCAACATTTAAAGTGGATAAAAAAAGATCAGAGTACTCCAAAGTAAAGTAAAGCATTATAACTATAACTTTGATGAAATATTTTAGTCCACTTCTATGTGTGTGTCTGACTGAAGACTCAAGTATTCAGTTTGTGAAGGTGAAAGTCATGGCAAAAACTGTAGTAAAGTGAAGTGACGTGACATGTGGCCAAGTATGGTGTTCCATACTTGGAATTTGTGCTCTGCATTTAACCCATTCCAGTGTACACAAACAGTAAGTGAACGAAGAAACACACACACACACACACACACACACACACACACACACACACACACACACACACACACACACACACACACACACACACACACACACACACACACACACACACACACACACACACACACACACACACACACACACACACACACACACACACACACACACACACACACAGAGCAGTGGGCAGCCATAATAGGATCTACTCACCTGTCTCATTCCCTGTCCTTATGGACAATTGTGCCATTCATCATACAAAATCCTAAGTTTAGTAAAGTAGTATTGATCTTTTATTCATGTTTTCTTTTTTAATTGCTTTTATCTCTGCACGGCTTAAAGGAGGAGATGTATGTCACAAGGGAAAATGGGCTTTTTTTCCAACAGGTGCTGTTGTAGATGGTGCTCAGAGTCTAATGTTGTGCTCAACCTGTTGAGAACAAATCCGAATGAATGACATACTTGATCGTTGAATGATTGATTTTAAAACTGTATGAACAGAGAACACTTTTTCAAAGAGTACAAAATATAACAATTTACCAGATGTAGATTGTAGTTTGAAGACAAAGGCCGCCGGACGAAAAAAAGGCTTTAGAGTATTTGGTGTAGTTGAGGAACTTTTTTCAGGAACTAGTTTTTCAGACAGGCTCAGCCCATTAAACATAAGGCAAAGATCTTCAATACTGCAGTCTGTCTTAAAAGAGCCCTCCATCTCCTTCTTTTGTGGAACATCTATTGAGAAAAATCAGAGGAGATAAAAACACTTGTTCATCAAAGGATTGATTAAAAATAGTGTAACCAAACTTACCAAATGTTGCTGGTAATTTGAAAACAAAATTCTCCGCGGTGATGGCAGGCTTTGGTTTTTCCAAAGGGCTTGAAGGAGGAGATTTTTGCCTAAAAAGTACAAGAAATACCCCTTTTAGTACCATTTCATCAAACATTTATGAACTGAGCAAATTTATTTTACTTACACAGGTGAAACTTCAGCCGAAGATCTACGCCTGATAATGTAAAGAAATGTTTGTTATATATCATTTCAGCAAAGGTTTGAACATTAATAAACCAATAGAATTTGTTTAACTCACTGTGGAGGTGGTACATATAAAGCACGAGAAGGTCTCGACTTCTTCATGCTTCCAGATTGAGGAGATTCAGTCCTTAAAATATAAAGAAATTAACCTTAAGTATTGTTTCAGCAAACATTTAAACATTTATAAGCTGAGAGAGATACTCACTTGGGTGGTGAAGGTTCTCTGATGGGACTTTCCTGTCTTCTGTAGAACCTCGAAGGAGAAGATCTACATCTATACATACAAGGAAAACAACTTAAAGTATAGATTTTGTAAAGATTTTGATTTTAAAAAACCAAGAGCCTTTTTTAACTTACAGAGATGAATCCTCCCTTATTGGGCGCTCTTGTCTTTTGATCAAACCTGAGGTATCAGCTCTGCGCCAAATAATATAAAGAAAGTTACTTCTATGCAAACACTTAAAGACTTAAGATTAGTTTTTTTACTCACTGTGGTCGTGAATATTCTCTATCAGGGCGCTCCTGTCTCTTATAACTCTCCGGACGAGAAGATTTATGCCTCACAATACAAGAAAAACTTTTTTAAGTTTCATTTCAGCAAACATTTTAGTTTACACCAGAAACTATTTTGTTACTCACTGAGGTGGTGAATCCTCTTTAGGGCGCTCCTGTTTTTTATAGCTCTCCGGTTGAGAAGATCTTTGCCTAAAATACAAGACAGACAATTCTTAGTGCCATTTCAGCAAACATTCAAACATTCATCTTCAGTAAAGATTTTAATTTTAATAAACCAAGAGCCTTTTTTAACTCACAGAGATGAATCCTCTCTTATGGGGCGCTCTTGTCTTTTGATCAAACCCGAGGTATCAATTCTGCGCCTAATAATACAGAGAAAGTTACATTTATGTAATGACTCAAAGACTTAAGATTAGTTTTTTTACTCACTGTGGTGATAAATACTCTCTATCGGGACACTCCTGTCTCTTATAGCTCTCCGATCGAGAAGACCTATGCCTAAAAATACAAGAAAAACTATTTTAAGTTTAATTTCAGCAAACATTCAAACTCTACAAACTAGTTTCTTTACTTACTGGGATGGTGAATATTCTCTTTTAGGACGCTCCTGTCTTCTATAGCTCTGTTGTCGAGAAGATCTATGTCTAAAAATACAAGAAGACAATTCTTAGATCAATTTCAGTAAACATTTAAACACTACAAACTAGTTTTTTTACTCACTGAGGCAGTGAATATTCTCTATCAGGGCGCTCCTGTCTCTTATAGCTCTCAGATTGAGAAGATTTATGCCTGAAAATAAAAGAAAAACTATTATAAGTTTCATTTCAGCAAACATTTTAACTCTACAAACTAGTTTTTTTACTCACTGAGATGGGGGAAACTCTCTAGGGCGCTCCTGTCTTCTGGAGAACCCAGATTTACGCCTGAAAATACAGTTACTAGTTTAAGTTCTGCTTTAGAAAACAATGAAACATTTATAACAGAGTTGAACTCACTGAGGTGGTGATGCCTCTCTCATGGGTCGCTCATGCCTATTAAAGAAGCCAGAAGGAATCTTCTGGGACGGGGTTGAGGGTTTTGGATCCTGAGCCTTTAAAGTGAAATCCCCAGTGGCCCAGGGTGGTAGGACCACCTCAGACAAATCAATTTCGTTTTCTTCGACGAAATCCGCCCATGATTTTATAAGCGGGATAGCATCAAAGTCGATGACGTCTCCGCAAGATGGAAGCAGAAGTGTTGAACTCATCGTGAGATGAAACTCAGTGTGAATACAAAAGCAAATCAAGTTGAACTGCGGTGAGCGGTTTAATGACTAAACGACTCGAGACGACGTCGGACGATCAGGCAGGAGTCAACGAACTACAAAATTCGGTCTCGACTACTTTCACGCAAAAGCGGCACACATAGAAAACACGCAGGAATCGGAATATAAAGCAAAAAACCGGAAATATTTTAGCCAAACTGCAAACGCACGACGATTTCGTAGAGCAGCAACTAACATAAAGCCGCAGCAAACTCTCAATACAGCGTCATAACAACAGAACGCAGTAACCATGGTGACGTTACATAACAGATTATTCCTCAGATATAAACCACAACAGTCACTGCGCATTGCATTATGGGATGCAATATTTTACAAGCTTATACTAATATTGATAGATAGTAATATTAACAAGACAAAAATGCACCGATGCAATGAAAAGCAAAACTCTTCCTTACAAAAGAAGCTTAATAAGCTTTTCTGAAATGTTAATAATCATATTTGGGCAATATTATGATTAAACTTTAAATCATAAGTCTGAAGTTTTACAATCCTCAAAACTTCCGATCAACAAGTTTTACAACAAATTCCCTGACCGTCTTATACTGTGACCGTAGTGAGGAATGTGATTTGTGCTCGTGCACGTTCTCGTCAGTGGGCTTTTATTAAGATTTGTAATAATTTTTACTGTAAAGTGATCACTCGCTACAGGGGCTGAATACGATAATTGAACTGCACAAAGCAGGTTCATATAATTATTATACAGATTGATTGTGATAGAAATGCATATATGTACACGTATGATCTACACATAATGTATATGTATACATATCACATAGATATGACAGTGCTGAAGATTTGTATGTTTACTTTTACCACTATAATAAAGAACAGCCATGTACATAAATAAGATTATAGATGTATGTGTTTCTTTTTATAATATTGATATGTTATAATATTGCAGACTTTTACATACATACGTATGTTTACATTTCAACCCTGTATGGCTTTCTTCCAAAAATTAGAAAGGTTGATATTATGAAGAATGTTTGTTAATAGAATTACAGCCATGCCAATTCCCAACTTTCAGTAAAATCTCTTACAAAACTATTGAGTTATACAAGTTTGATATGGCAAGAACATGTGTAAATGGCAGAATTTTTTATTTTGGGGGAAAACTATCCCTTAAAGTATGTGTTTCACATTTTATGATATTTAAATGGCTTCTGTAAGAATCTACATCATTCTTGTTGGTTTCAAAATAAACATGACTTAAAAATCACAAGAACTATCTTAACACATTGTATTACCATCAAAATACTCAAGGTTTAGACTTTTACTTTCAATGACATGCATCTGAAATGAAAATGAATCCATGATAAATAATTCATATTAACAATTTATTTGGATAAAAACCATTTGGATCGCACTTAGTCTGGAACCTCACCCGTTAGTGTGTCGGTCTGAAGTGAAGTACTCCAGAATGATTTACTATTGGGATCATTGGAACACACAAGCCTTTCCACCACGTCAAGGTGGCGATCCATGGAAAGGATCTGTATGCCCAAACTGTTCAGTTCTGTTAATCCAGACTTGTGTCAGTCACATCAAACAGCATGGCAGGTACACACAGCTGATCCTGACTTCACTCCCTGCTACTGACACCGCAGTGTAGAGCCTTTAAATGATGCTGTGAGATGCAGAAGATTGTGAGAGGGATGCAGACAACACTATGAAAACCAACACATAACTGTACAAACACGCCGATGCCACTGAAACAGAACATCAGAGACAGACATATACTTGTATATTGGAGCTCCAAAAAGATTGTTTATTTCTCTAGACAAAGATAAGCTGTTTGTTTTGTCAACCATCTCTTTTGATATGCTTACCTGTGTCTCGGTCATGGGCGGCAACAGATTAAACCACTGTAGCTCAAATGAATGCTGAAGAAGTTAATGCAGAATATAAAGTGCATCACAGTTTGTGGTGTATGGCGCTGCATAGACTATTTCTGTTTTAAAAAATTTGGTTTGATGTTTTTACGATGCATCTCCAATGTCGACAATGGAAAATCACTTCCACGGTTAAACCGATAGAAATATAGTAGTCAACATTTAAAGTGGATCAAAAAGGTTCAGAGTGCTCCAAAGTAAAGTAAAGCATTATAACTATAACTTTGATGAAATATTTTAGTCCACTTCTATGTGAGTCTGACTGAAGACTCAAGTATTCAGTTTGTGAAGGTGAAAGTCATGGCAAACACTGTAGTAAAGTGAAGTGACGTGTGACATGTGGCCAAGTATGGTGTTCCATACTTGGAATTTGTGCTCTGCATTTAACCCATCCCAGTGTACACAAACAGTAAGTGAACAAACACACGCACACACACGCGCGCACACGCACACACACGCGCGCACACACACGCACACACACACACACACACACAGAGCAGTGGGCAGCCATATTAGGATCTACTCACCTGTCTCATTCCCTGTCCTTATGTACAAGTGTGCCATTCATCATACAAAATCCTAAGTTTAGTAAAGTAGTATTGATCTTTTATTCATGTTTTCTTTTTAATTGCTTTTATCTCTGCACGGCTTAAAGGAGGAGATGTATGTCATAGGGGAAAATGGGCTGTTTTTTCCAACAGGTGCTGTTGTAGATGGTGCTCAGAATCTAATGTTGTGCTAAACCTGTTGAGAACAAATCCGAATGAATGACATACTTGATCGTTGAATGATTGATTTTAAAACTGTATGAACACATAACACTTTTTCAAAGAGTACAAAATATAACAATTTACCAGATGTAGATTGTAGTTTGAAGACAAAGGCCGCCGGACGAAAAAAAGGCTTCAGAATATTTGGTGTAGTTGAGGAACTTTTTTCAGGAACTGGTTTTTCAGACAGGTTCAGCCCATTAAACATCTGGCAAAGATCTTCAATACTGCAGTCTGTCTTAAAAGAGCTCTTCATCTCCTTCTTTTGTGGAACACCCATTGAGAAAAATCAGAGGAGATAAAAACACTTGTTCATCAAAGGATTGATTTAAAAATAGTTTAACCCAACTTACCAAATGTGGTGGGTAATTTGAAAACATAATTCTCCGCGGTGATGGCAGGCTTTGGTTTTTCCAAAGGGCTTGAAGGAGGAGATTTTTGCCTAAAAAGTACAAGAGAAACCCCTTTTAGTACCATTTCATCAAACATTTATGAACTGAGCAAATTTATTTTACTTACACAGGTGAAACT
The DNA here is from genome assembly GCA_033220385.1 of Triplophysa yarkandensis. Lineage (NCBI taxonomy): Eukaryota > Metazoa > Chordata > Actinopteri > Cypriniformes > Nemacheilidae > Triplophysa > Triplophysa yarkandensis. The sequence goes on along the minus strand of CM065667.1, from coordinate 1,692,636 downwards.
TCAGCCGAAGATCTACGCCTGATAATATAAAGAAATGTTTGTTATATATCATTTCAGCAAACGTTTTAACATTAATTATCCAAGAGAATTTGTTTAACTCACTGTGGAGGTGGTACATATAAAGCACGAGAAGGTCTTGACTTCTTCATGCTCCCAGATGGAGGAGATTTAGTCCTTAAAATATAAAGAAATTAACCTAAAGATTTGTTTCAGCAAACATTTGAACATTTATAAGCTGAGAAAGATACTCACTGGGGTGGTGAAGGTTCTCTGATGGGACTTTCCTGTTTTCTGTAGAACCTCGAAGGAGAAGATCTACATCTATACATACAAGGAAAACAACTTAAAGTATAAATTTTGTAAAGATTTTGATTTTAAAAAACCAAGAGCCTTTTTTAACTTACGGAGATGAATCCTCCCTTATTGGGCGCTCTTGTCTTTTGATCAAACCTGAGGTATCAGCTCTGCGCCAAATAAAACAAAGAAAGTTACTTCTATGCAAACACTTAAAGACTTAAGATTAGTTTTTTTACTCACTGTGGTAGTGAATATTCTCTATCAGGGCGCTCCTGTCTCTTATAGCTCTCCTGACGAGAAGATCTATGCCTAACAATACAAGAAAAACTTTTTTAAGTTTCGTTTCAGCAAACATTTTAGTTTAGACTACAAACTATTTTTTTTCTTACTGAGGTGGTGAATCCTCTTTAGGGCGCTCCTGTTTTTTATAGCTCTCCGGTTGAGAAGATCTTTGCCTAAAATACAAGACAGACAATTCTTAGTGCCATTTCAGCAAACATTCAAACATTCATCTTCAGTAAAGATTTTAATTTTAATAAACCAAGAGGCTTTTTTAACTCACAGAGATGAATCCTCTCTTATGGGGCGCTCTTGTCTTTTGATCAAACCCGAGGTATCAATTCTGCGCCTAATAATACACAGAAAGTTACATTTATGCAAACACTCAAAGACTTAAGATTAGTTTTTTTACTCACTGTGGTGGTAAATACTCTCTATCGGGACACTCCTGTCTCTTATAGCTCTCCGATCGAGAAGACCTATGCCTAAAAATACAAGAAAAACTATTTTAAGTTTAATTTCAGCAAACATTCAAACTCTACAAACTAGTTTCTTTACTTACTGGGATGGTGAATATTCTCTTTTAGGACGCTCCTGTCTTCTATAGCTCTGTTGTTGAGAAGATCTATGCCTAAAAATACAAGAAGACAATTCTTAGATCCATTTCAGTAAACATTTAAACACTACAAACTAGTTTTTTTACTCACTGAGGCAGTGAATATTCTCTATCAGGGCGCTCCTGTCTCTTATAGCTCTCCGGACCAGAAGATTTATGCCTGAAAATAAAAGAAAAACTATTATAAGTTTCATTTCAGCAAACATTTTAACTCTACAAACTATTTTTTTACTCACTGAGATGGGGGAAACTCTCTAGGGCGCTCCTGTCTTCTGGAGAACCCAGATTTACGCCTGAAAATACAGTTACTAGTTTAAGTTCTGCTTTAGAAAACAATTAAACATTTATAACAGAGTTGAACTCACTGAGGTGGTGATGCCTCTCTCATGGGTCGCTCATGCCTATTAAAGAAGCCAGAAGGAATCTTCTGGGACGGGGTTGAGGGTTTTGGATCCTGAGCCTTTAAAGTGAAATCCCCAGTGGCCCAGGGTGGTAGGACCACCTCAGACAAATCAATTTCGTTTTCTTCGACGAAATCCGCCCATGATTTTATAAGCGGGATAGCATCAAAGTCGATGACGTCTCCGCAAGATGGAAGCAGAAGTGTTGAACTCATCGTGAGATGAAACTCAGTGTGAATACAAAAGCAAATCAAGTTGAACTGCGGTCAGCGGTTTAATGACTAAACGACCCGAGACGACGTCGGACAATCAGGCAGGAGTCAACGAACTACAAAATGCGGTCTCAACTACTTTCACGCAAAAGCGGCACACATAGAAAACACGCAGGAATCGGAATATAAAGCAAAAAACCGGAAAAATTTTAGCCAAACTGCAAACGCACGACGATTTCGTAGAGCAGCAACTAACATAAAGCCGCAGCAAACTCTCAATACAGCGTCATAACAACAGAACGCAGTAGCCATGGTGACGTTACATAACACATTATTCCTCAGATATAAACCACAACAGTCACTGCGCATTGAATTATGGGATGCAATATTTTACAAGCTTATACTAATATCGATAGATAGTAATATTAACAAGACAAAAATGCACTGATGCAATAAAAAGCAAAACTCTTCCTTACAAAAGAAGCTTAATAAACTTTTCTGAAATGTTAATAATCTGATTTTGGCAATATTATGTTTAAACTTTAAATCTTAAGTCTGAAGTTTTACAATCCTCAAAACTTCCGATCAACAAGTTTTACAACAAATTCCCTGACCGTTTTATACTGTGACCGTATGTGTTTCTTTTTATGTCACCGGATATGATATTGCAGACTTTTACATACATACGTATGTTTACATTTAAACCCTGTATGGCTTTCTTCCAAAAATTAGAAAGGTTGATATTATGAAGAATGTTTGTTAATAGAATTACAGCCAAGCCAATTCCCAACTTTCATTAAAATATCTTATAAAACTATTGAGTTATACAAGTTTGATATGGCAAGAACATGTGTTAATGGCAGAATTTTTTATTTTGCAGGAAAACTATCCCTTAAAGTATGTGTTTCACATTTTTATGATATTTAAATGGCTGCTGTAAGAATCTACATCATTCTTGTTGGTTTCAAAATAAACATGACTTAAAAATCACAAGAAATTTCTTAACACACTGTATTTGTCACGCCGATAAATGAGGGATCCTCTCAATACAGACAGGATGTAGCTGCAGACAAAACGCATGACATGTAACAGTAATCCAACAAAGAATCTACCAGAGCAAACACTATATAAAGGGTGAACACTTAGGGCAAAGTAGAAGCAGGAGTCAAAGCAAATCAGCACGAGCGCTGATTGCAATGACAAACAGGTGAGGACAGAGAAAAAGTAATCTAACAATGAACTAATCAGGGGTGTGTGTGTGTGTGTGTGTGCGTGCGTGTGTGTGTGTGTGTGTGTGTGTGTGCGAGAGAGAAAACTGAAGGCGCTCGAGGAAGGAACCTGACGAGACCGGTAGAAGTCGTCAATCAGCGAGCGGTCCAGGACATCCCGGGCTGGAATCCACCGCCTCTCTTCAGGACCGTAACCCTCCCAGTCCACCAAAAACTGGTGGCCACGACCCCGGGGACGAACGTCGAGTAGTCTTCGAACCTTGTAAATAGAGGCCCCCTCGTCAATAGGAGGAGGGGGAACGGAAGGCCGTGCGTGCGCACGAATAACGGGTTTAATGCAAGACACATGAAATACCGGATGAACACGGCGCATCTGACCAGACAGTCTTAGCTTTACAGTTACTGGACTGATGATCTTAACAATAGAAAATTATTGAATAATAAAAAAAGAGAATTATGAGCATATTCAGCCCATGGTAACTGCTCGCACCAAGACGCGGGATTCTGAGAGGTAAGACTACGCAGCATGCGACCAAGATTCTGATTGGTCCTCTCGGCTTGCCCATTGGTCTGTGGATGGAATCCTGACAACAGACTGGGTGAAGCCCCTATCTGGCGACAGAATTCCCTCCAGAACAGAGAGGTGAATTGCGGACCTCTGTCAGACACAATGTCCGAAGGAAGACCATGGATCTTGTACACATGGTCCACCATAATCTGTGCGGTCTCCTGAGCAGACGGTAATTTAGGGAGCGGAATAAAATGCGCTGCCTTAGAAAAACGGTCCACGACGGTGTGAATGACCGTATTGCCAGACGAGTGGGGAAGCCCGGTAACAAAATCCAACGCAATATGCGACCAAGGACGTGAAGGAACGGGAAGAGGTCTGAGAAGATCCGCCGGAGGATTATTACTAGACTTAGTCTGGGCACATATAGAACAAGAAGCCACAAAACGACGAATATCGCGCTGACGAGTAGGCCACCAAAATCTCTGACGGATGGCCGCCAGTGTTCCTTTTACTCCGGGATGCGCAACCAATTTAGAAGAGTGTCCCCAGCTAAGAACCGTCGAACGAGCAGCTTCGGGTACAAACAAAGTTCCCTCAGGAGCGCGGGGTTGTCTTGCAGTGTGAGAAAGAGCACGCGTGACTGCTTGTTCCACTCCCCAAATGGCTGCCCCGACCACACGGTGCCGATTTAAAATCTTCTCATCGGTCAGGCTTGAAATAGAAAAATCAAAGCGAATAAACTGACGTTCTGGATCGGGAGTGATCAGGATGGGCGCAGAGGTGAAAAGCCTCTTAAGCCGGACAAACGCATCCTGAGCAGTCTCAGACCAAGCAAACTTGGACTTGGACGAAGTGAGGGCGGTAAGGGGGGCGGCAACCTGGCTAAAGTTCCGAATAAAGCGCCTGTAAAAATTTGCAAACCCCAGAAATCGCTTGAGCCGACTCGAGAATCGGGAGCAGCCCAATCAAGAACTGCTCGGACCTTGTCAGGGTCCATACTAATCCCCTCCGCGGAAACGACCGAACCGAGAAAAGTTACTGATTGGGCATGAAAAACGCACTTCTCAGCTTTGACGAATAGGCGATTCTCTAATAGGCGTTGCAGGACACGGCGAACGTGTATCTGGAGAGAGGGAGAGAAAATTAGGATGTCATCCAAGTAAACGAAGACGAAAACGTTTAGCATGTCTCTTAAGACATCGTTTACTAACGCTTGAAATACAGCGGGAGCGTTAACCAGACCAAAAGGCAGAACCCGGTATTCAAAGTGACCAACAGGGGTGTTGAATGCGGTCTTCCACTTGTCTCCCTCTTTAATACGCACTAAATGGTAGGCGTTGCGCAAGTCTAACTTTGTAAAAACCCTTGCGCCCTTTAAGATCTCAAAAGCCGACGACATAAGAGGCAACGGATAACGGTTCTTGACTGTTATGTCGTTCAGCCCTCGATAATCGATAAAAGACGCAAAGAACCATCTTTCTTCTTTACAAAGAAAAACCCGGCACCGGCGGGAGACGAAGAAGGAGTAATGATCCCCGCGTCAAGAGACTCTGTGAGATATCTTTCCAGAGCCTCTCGTTCGGGCGCCGAAAGAGCGTACAGTCTACCGCGAGGGGGCGTGGTGCCAGGAAGGAGCTCAATAGAGCAGTCATACGGACGGTGAGGCGGTAAGGATACAGCCTGGGAACGACTGAAGACCGCCCGCAGATCATGGTACTCCTCCGGGACACCAGACAAATCATCAGGCTCATCCTGGAAAAGAGGACACCGGAAAAACAGCAGAAACAAGACAATTTACATGACAAGCTAAATTCCATGACTGAATAGACCCCTTAACCCAATCAATGTGAGGATTATGTTGGATAAGCCAAGGATGTCCTAAAACTATTGGGGTAAAGGGAGACTGAAAAACATAAAATGAAATTGTCTCCTGATGATTGCCGGAGACAGTGAGACTAACCGGACTGGTGACACGACGAACAGAAGAAAGCTCTCTGCCATCCAGAGCAAAGACGGTGGTGACATCAACCAAATCAACTTAGGGAATCTTGTTCTCACGAGCCCACCTCTCATCGATAAAGTTGCCCTCCGCACCTGAGTCGACGAGGGCGAGACCGGTAACAGAAAGACCAGCCCAACGGAGAACAACGGATATAGTGGTTCGAGACCTTGGTGATGAGGAGATAACAGAAGCGCTCACCAGTACTCCTCCGTCTACTGGCGAGCTTTGGCTTTTAAAGTGCAGGATGAAGCGAAGTGACCCGCTGTACCACAGTAAAGACAGAGGCGGTTAATAATTCGCCGCTGTCGTTCCTTAGGAGATGCGTACGCCCCCCAGCTGCATGGGTACAGCATCAGGTCTACCTTAAGGTCTACATTCAACCCTTCAAGAAAGCGAGCAGTTAGTGCTGGATCATTCCACTCACTTGTAGTAGCCAGAGTCCGGAACTCAATCGCGAAATCTGCCACAGATCTCCTGCCTTGAAGTAGCACAGCAAGTAGACGTGATGCCTCGCTGCCGAAGACGAAACTATCAAAGACCTTGATCATCTCATCTTTGAAAAGAATGTACTTGCTGCAGCATGCAGATTGCGTCTGCCAAACTGATGTTCCCCACTCGCGTGCTCGTCCCGTGAGGAGAGAGAGAACATATGCAGTCCGAGCCCGATCCTCTGCATATGTCTGAGGCTGAAGGGAAAAGACAACTTCACATTGGATGAGAAAAGCTCTGCACTCCGTAGGCTCACCCGCATAACAGGAGGGATTGTTGACTCGTGAAAAGAAATCTAACAATGAACTAATCAGGGGTGTGTGTGTGTGTGTGTGTGTGTGTGTGTGTGTGTGTGTGTGTGTGCGTGTGTGTGTGTGCGTGTGTGCGAGAGAGAAAACTGAAGGAAAAACCAGACTCATGACAGTATTACCATCAAAATACTCAAAGTTTAGACTTTTACTTTCAATGACATGCATCTGAAATGAAAATTAATCCATGATAAATAATTCATATTAACATTTTATTTGGTTAAAACACTTTGGATCGCACTTAGTCTGGAACCTCACCCGTTAGTATGTCGGTCTGAAGTGAAGTACTCCAGAATGATTTACTATTGGGATCATTGGAACACACAAGCCTTTCCACCACGTCAAGGTGGCGATCCATGGAAAGGATCTGTATGCCCAAACTGTTCAGTTCTATTAATCCAGACTTGTGTCAGTCACATCAAACAGCATGGCAGGTACACACAGCTGATCCTGACTTCACTCCCTGCTACTGATACCGGAGTGTAGAGCCTTTAAATGATGCTGTGAGATGCAGAAGATGGTGAGAGGGATGCAGAAAACACTATGAAAACAAACACATAACTGTACAAACACGCAGATGCCACTGAAACAGAACATCATAGACAGACATATACTTGTATATTGGAGCTCCAAAAACATTGTTTATTTCTCTAGACAAAGATAAGCTGTTTGTTTTGTCAACCATCTCTTTTGAGATGCTTACCTGTGTCTCGGTCATGGGCGGCAACAGATTAAACCACTGTAGCTGAAATGAATGCTGAAGAAGTTAATGCAGAATATAAAGTGTATCACAGTTTGTGGTGTATGGCGCTGCATAGACTATTTCTGTTTTAAAAAATTTGGTTCTATGTTTTTACGATGAATCACCAATGTCGACAATGGAAAATCACTTCCACGGTTAAACTGAGAGAAATATAGTAGCCAACATTTAAAGTGGATAAAAAAAGTTCAGAGTGGTCCAAAGTAAAGTAAAGCATTATAACTATAACTTTGATTAAATATTTTAGTCCACTTCTATGTGTGTGTCTGACTGAAGACTCAAGTATTCAGTTTGTGAAGGTGAAAGTCATGGCAAACACTGTAGTAAAGTGAAGTGACGTGACATGTGGCCAAGTATGGTGTTCCATACTTGGAATTTGTGCTCTGCATTTAACCCATCCCAGTGTACACAAACAGTAAGTTGAACACACACACACACACACACACACACACACACACACACACACACACACACACACACACACACACAGAGCAGTGGGCAGCCATAATAGGATCTACTCACCTGTCTCATTCCCTGTCCTTATGGACAATTGTGCCATTCATCATACAAAATCCTAAGTTTAGTAAAGTAGTATTGATCTTTTATTCATATTTTCTTTTTTAATTGCTTTTATCTCTGCACGGCTTAAAGGAGGAGATGTATGTCACAGGGGAAAATGGGCTGTTTTTTCCAACAGGTGCTGTCGAAGGTGGTGCTCAGAGTCTAATGTTGTGCTCAACCTGTTGAGAACAAATCCGAATGAATGACATACTTGATCGTTGAATGATTGATTTTAAAACTGTATGAACACATAACACTTTTTCAAAGAGTACAAACTATAACAATTTACCAGATGTAGATTGTAGTTTGAAGACAAAGGCTGCCGGACGAAAAAAAGGCTTCAGAGTATTTGGTGTAGTTGAGGAACTTTTTTCAGGAACTGGTTTTTCAGACAGGGTCAGCCTATTAAACATCTGGCAAAGATCTTCAATACTGCAGTCTGTCTTAAAAGAGCTCTTCATCTCCTTCTTTTGCGGAACATCTAGTGAGAAAAAACATAGGAGATATAAACACTTGTTCATCAAAGGATTGATTAAAAATGGTTTAACCCAACTTACCAAATGTGGTGGGTAATTTGAAAACATAATTCTCCGCGGTGATGGCAGGCTTTGGTTTTTCCAAAGGGCATGGAGATTTTTGCCTAAAAAGTACAAGAGAAACCCCTTTTAGTACCATTTCATCAAACATTTATGAACTGAGCGAATTAATTTTACTTACACAGGTGAAACTTCAGCCGAAGATCTACGCCTGATAATATAAAGAAATGTTTGTTATATATCATTTCAGCAAACGTTTTAACATTAATTATCCAAGAGAATTTGTTTAACTCACTGTGGAGGTGGTACATATAAAGCACGAGAAGGTCTTGACTTCTTCATGCTCCCAGATGGAGGAGATTTAGTCCTTAAAATATAAAGAAATTAATCTAAAGATTTGTCTCAGCAAACATTTGAACATTTATAAGCTGAGAGAGATACTCACTGGGGCGGTGAAGGTTCTCTGATGGGACTTTCCTGTTTTCTGTAGAACCTCAAAGGAGAAGATCTACATCTATACATACAAGGAAAACAACTTAAAGTATAGATTTTCTAAAGATTTTAATTAAAAAAATCCAAGAGCCTTTTTTAACTTACGGAGATGAATCCTCCCTTATTGGGCGCTCTTGTCTTTTGATCAAACCTGAGGTATCAGCTCTGCGCCTAATAATACATAGAAAGTTACTTCTATGCAAACACTTAAAGACTTAAGATTAGTTTTTTTACTCACTGTGGTGGTGAATATTCTCTATGAGGGCGCTCCTGTCTCTTATAGCTTTCCGATTGAGAAGATCTATGCCTAAAAATACAAGAAGACAATTCTTAGTACCACTTCAGCAAACATTTAAACACTACAAATTAGTTTTTTTACTCACTGAGGCAGTGAATATTCTCTATCAGGGCGCTCCTGTCTCTTATAGCTCTCCTGACGAGAAGATCTATGCCTAAAAATACAAGAAAAACTTTTTTAAGTTACATTTCAGAAAACATTTTAGTTTAGACTACAAACTATTTTTTTTCTTACTGAGGTGGTGAATCCTCTTTAGGGCGCTCCTGTTTTTTATAGCTCTCCGGTTGAGAAGATCTTTGCCTAAAATACAAGACAGACAATTCTTAGTGCCATTTCAGCAAACATTCAAACATTCATCTTCAGTATAGATTTTAATTTTAATAAACCAAGAGCCTTTTTTAACTCACAGAGATGAATCCTCTCTTATGGGGCGCTCTTGTCTTTTGATCAAACCCGAGGTATCAGCTCTGTGCCTAATAATACATAGAAAGTTACATTTATGTAAACACTCAAAGACTTAAGATTAGTTTTTTTACTCACTGAGGTGGTAAATACTCTCTATCGGGACACTCCTGTCTCTTATAGCTCTCCGATCGAGAAGATCTATGCCTAAAAATACAAGAAAAGCTATTATATGTTTCATTTCAGCAAACATTCAAACACCACAAACTAGTTTCTTTACTTACTGGGATGGTGAATATTCTCTTTTAGGACGCTCCTGTCTTCTATAGCTCTGTTGTCGAGAAGATCTATGCCTAAAAATACAAGAAGACAATTCTTAGATCCATTTCAGTAAACATTTAAACACTACAAACTAGTTTTTTTACTCACTGAGGCAGTGAATATTCTCTATCAGGGCGCTCCTGTCTCTTATAGCTCTCCGGACCAGAAGATTTATGCCTAAAAATACAAGAAAAACTATTATAAGTTTCATTTCAGCAAACATTTTAACTCTACAAACTAGTTTTTTTACTCACTGAGATGGGGGAAACTCTCTAGGGCGCTCCTGTCTTCTGGAGAACCCAGATTTACGCCTGAAAATACAGTTACTAGTTTAAGTTCTGCTTTAGAAAACAATGAAACATTTATAACAGAGTTGAACTCACTGAGGTGGTGATGCCTCTCTCATGGGTCGCTCATGCCTATTAAAGAAGCCAGAAGGAATCTTCTGGGACGGGGTTGAGGGTTTTGGATCCTGAGCCTTTAAAGTGAAATCCCCAGTGGCCCAGGGTGGTAGGACCACCTCAGACAAATCAATTTCGTTTTCTTCGACGAAATCCGCCCATGATTTTATAAGCGGGATAGCATCAAAGTCGATGACGTCTCCGCAACATGGAAGCAGAAGTGTTGAACTCATCGTGAGATGAAACTCAGTGTGAATACAAAAGCAAATCAAGTTGAACTGCGGTGAGCGGTTTAATGACTAAACGACTCGAGACGACGTCGGACGATCAGGCAGGAGTCAACGAACTACAAAATTCGGTCTCGACTACTTTCACGCAAAAGTGGCACACATAGAAAACACGCAGGAATCGGAATATAAAGCAAAAAACCGGAAAATTTTAGCCAAACTGCAAACGCACGACGATTTCGTAGAGCAGCAACTAACATAAAGCCGCAGCAAACTCTCAATACAGCGTCATAACAACAGAACGCAGTAGTCATGGTGACGTTACATAACACATTATTCCTCAGATATAAACCACAACAGTCACTGCGCATTGCATTATGGGATGCAATATTTTACAAGCTTATACTAATATTGATAGATAGTAATATTAACAAGACAAAAATGCACAGATGCAATGAAAAGCAAAACTCTTCCTTACAAAAAAAGCGTAATAAGCTTTTCTGAAATGATAACAATCAGATTTTGGCAATATTATGATTAAACTTTAAATCATAAGTCTGAAGTTTTACAATCCTCAAAACTTCCGATCAACAAGTTTTACAACAAATTCCCTGACCGTCTTATACTGTGACCGTAGTGAGGAATGTGATTTGTGCTCGTGCACGTTCTCGTCAGTGGGCTTTTATTAAGATTTGTAATAATTTTTACTGTAAAGTGATCACTCGCTACAGGGGCTGAATACGATAACTGAACTGCACAAAGCAGGTTCATATAATTATTATACAGATTGATTGTGGTAGAAATGCATATATGTACACGTATGATCTACACATAATGTATATGTATACATATCACATAGATATGACAGTGCTGAAGGTTTGTATGTTTACTTTTACCCCTATAATAAAGAACAGCCATGTACATAAATAAGATTATAGATGTATGTGTTTCTTTTTATAATATTGATGTGATATGATATTGCAGACTTTTACATACATACGTATGTTTACATTTCAACCCTGTATGGCTTTCTTCCAAAAATTAGAAAGGTTGATATTATGAAGAATGTTTGTTAATAGAATTACAGCCATGCCAATTCCCAACTTTCATTAAAATCTCTTACAAAACTATTGAGTTATACAAGTTTGATATGGCAAGAACATGTGTAAATGGCAGAATGTTTTATTTTGCAGGAAAACTATCCCTTAAAGTATGTGTTTCACATTTTTATGATATTTAAATGGCTTCTGTAAGAATCTACATCATTCTTGTTGGTTTGAAAATAAACATGACTTAAAAATCACAAGAACTATCTTAACACACTGTATTACCATCAAAATACTCAAAGTTTAGAATTTTACTTTCAATGACATGCATCTGAAATGAAAATGAATCCATGATAAATAATTCATGTTAACAATTTATTTGGATAAAAACACTTTGGATCGCACTTAGTCTGGAACCTCACCCGTTAGTATGTCGGTCTGAAGTGAAGTACTCCAGAATTATTTACTATTGGGATCATTGGAACACACAAGCCTTTCCACCACGTCAAGGTGGCGATCCATGGAAAGGATCTGTATGCCCAAACTGTTCAGTTCTGTTAATCCAGACTTGTGTCAGTCACATCAAACAGCATGGCAGGTACACACAGCTGATCCTGACTTCACTCCCTGCTACTGATACCGGAGTGTAGATCCTTTAAATGATGCTGTGAGATGCAGAAGATGGTGAGAGGGATGCAGACAACACTATGAAAACCAACACATAACTGTACAAACACAGAGATGCCACTGAAACAGAACCTCAAAGACAGACATAGACTTATATATTGGAGCTCCAAAAAAAGATTGTTTATTTCTCTAGACATAAGCTGTTTGTTTTGTCAACCATCTCTTTTGATTTTGGGGGGGGCATTGCCTTGCTCAAGGGACTCAACTCAGTTGTGATATTCCTGTTGGTACAGAGACTCGAACCAGCAACCTTCGGAATACGAGTCCAATACTCGTGTACACTGGGACGCCCCGACCGCCCCCCACCAGGCCACGACTGCACCGCTCAACCAGACCTGGCTCTGTTTAGTATTAAGGAACATCACAGGGCAGTCTGTTTCTGTGTTAAGCAAATTTATTTTCCTGTAATTTATGCAGAAATAATAATAGGATCTACTCACCTGTCTCATTCCCTGTCCTTATGTACAATTATGCCATTTATCATACAAAATCCTAAGTTTAGTAAAGTAGTATTGATCTTTTATTCATTTTTTCTTTTTTAACTGCTTCTTCTATCTCTGCACGGATTAAAGGAGGTGATGTATGTCACAGGGGAAAATGGGCTGTTTTGAGAACAAATCCGAATGAATGACATACTTGATCGCTGAATGATTTATTTTAAAACTGTATGAACACATAACACTTTTTCAAAGTTTAAGGATTGATTAAAAATAGTGTAACCCAACTTACCAAATGTTGCGGGTAAATTGAAAACAAAATTCTCTGCAGTGATGGGTGGATTTTTCGCCCAAAAAAGTACAAGAAAAAAAAAACTTATAAGTACCATTTCATCTAACATTTATGAACTGAGAGAATTTATTTTACTTACTCAAGTGAAGCTTCAGCAGAAGAGCTATGCCTAATAATATAAAGAAATGTTCAATACGTGTCATTTTAGCATACATTGGCACGAGAAGATCTTGATTTGTCATGCTCCCAGATGGAGGAGATTTATTCCTTAAAATATAAGGAAAACTACCTAAAGTATTGTTTCAGCAAACATTTAAACATTTATAAACTGAGAGAGATACTCACTGGGGTGGTGAAGGTTCTCTGATAAGACTTTCCTGTCTTCTGAAGATTCTCGAAGTAGAAGATTTACTTCTATACATACAAGAAATACTACTTAAAGTACAGATTCTATAAATATTTAAATATTTATAAATCAAGAGCCTTTTTTAATTCACTGAGATAAATCCTACCTTATGGGGCTTAACAAAGGACTGAATATAACAGCATTTCAATGACATGGTGAAAAACAAACACACTCTACAAACACAACTATTCAACAACAAGACCATGCCCCATTTTTTGTATGTTTCTGTTTGTGAGTGTAACCGCGGGTATGATGTCACCAATGCAGGAACTAGAGGGTGTAGTCCAAACCAGCCACTTTTTGTAGTTGATTTCTGTTTGATAAAATCTTGCGTGCCAATGAACTTTGAACTTTATACTTATATTGATGTTATTTATACTCCAACAAAAACATTATACACTAATTCCAGTTTGAAATATGGATTCACGTTGAATGGGATCTTTAAATGTAATGAGATTTGTAACCAGCATATAAAATATTCCAGAACAGGACTGTGGAGGTGGTACAAATAAAGCACGAGAAGGTCTCGATTTTTCATGCTCTCAGGTGGAGGAGATTAAGTCCTTAAAATATAAGGAAATCTACCTAAAGTGTTGTTTCAGCAAACATTTGAACATTTATAATCTGAGAGAGATACTCTTTGAGACGGTGAAGGTTCTCTTCAAATAAGACTTTCCTGTCTTCTGAAGATTCTCGAAGTAGAAGATTTACTTCTATACATAAATATTTAAATATTTATAAACCAAGAGCCTTTTTTAATTCACTGAGGTAAATCCTTCCTTATGGGGCGCTCTTGTTTTTGGGCAGTGGTGGCCTGGTGGTTCGGGTCTTGGACTCGTGATCCAAAGGTTGCTGGTTTGACACTCTGAACCAGCAGGAATTCCACGACTAGGGTGGTCCCTTGAGCAAGGCAGCCCCCCCCCCCACTGCTCCCCTGGGGCTGCAGCATGGCTAACCACTGCTATGGGTGTGTGTGTTCCCTTACTGTGTGTGTACACTGGGATGGGTTAAATGCAGAGCACAAATTCCAAGTATGGAATTTTTGACCTTCACTTTGTATTTTGATCAAACCTGGGGTATCAGCTCGGCGCCTCATAATACACAGAAAGTTACATTTTTGTACACACTTAAAGACTTACGATGAAATCGTGAGTTTTTGATGTGCATTTAGCCTGTGTGTGCGACAGAGCACACAAGGGAGAGTTGCTGTTGCAAAACATTTTAATTAATTAGGATAACTTAACTTTTCTTTCATAAAATGCTTGTCAACAGGTTTAGTTTATTTTACATTTAAAATACAGATATAGGCAACATAAAGGTAATCCATGTTGCTTCTTTTGAAATATTGACATCTTTTTTAAAGGAAATCAATTAATGTGTGATAGAAACTGGAAATTCTTTCAACATTACAGGTGAGTTAAGGTAATATAGCTAGCAAACGGCTTTGCCCTTGTTCATTCGCATTCATGTTTCCTACTTTCTTTTAAGACTGAAATGCCGGTCAAAGTTGATATGTATTCAACTGTACCTGAGTACAGTTGAATACATATCAACTTTGACCGGCATTTCAGTAGAATTGTGGTTTTAAAATGAAGAAAGTAAAGGAAATGTGCTTAATTTCTCATGAATAAGAGTATAATTACAGTATTAAAAATCTACTCAAAAAGTACAAATCACCAAACACAAAAATACTCAACTATAGTTCGGCAAGTAGTTGTAATTGGTTACTTGCCACCTTTGGAAGCCTACACCATCACGGACCCCCATTACTGCACCTCGCCCAAAGTGTGAAAGGTCCTCCTCACTTTTTAACAATATCTGCTACATTTAAATGATTTATTAATTAGTAAATTTACTGAACAGATAACTCCACTTGATTCCGAGTCTGCAACTGTGGTTTAAATTCTGAGTTTATAAAAGTTTTGCTTAAATATATGATAGTATATAATATATGAAAAACAGACACTTTGATGGTGGTCTCAACTGAAATGCTTGCTGGAGGCTATTACCCCAAACAATATTAGCAACGTAAAAATCGGATGCAAAAGCTTAGTACAACATCAACTTAATTTAGCAGGAATTCTTTATCTAAAAAAGCAAACTTGTTGATTACGTGGGTAATGCAACCTGAAATATTTTAATTGAGTAAAATGAGTTAATTAACTTTATTTATTGTCATTACTTTAAAACAGTTAAGGTTTTTAACAGATTTTAGTATGCCTACATGTATATTTTTTATCTCAGGGTGAACATGTTAAGATTTTATTAATGAAAATAGTCTTTCTGATTAATACATACTTGTTGCGCTGTCTCTTTCACCTGTATTATTACTGTAATGGCAGTAATCAACAGGCACAATCTAAAGATATAAATAAATGTGCAGGTATTTATCCAGGATAACCACAAAGATATTTTACTAAAAAAGCTATTGTTCTAAATCAGTGCTGCCTCAAACCTTAACGCTATAGCAACATTAGATGAAACCATTTAGTAACCAGCTAAAACTTTTTAACAACACCTGTTTAAACTCTCTTGCAACCAGTTGAAATACTTAAGCAACCCAGATGACAACCTGTAGTCAACAGCTAAAATACTTTAGCAACACTAGACAAACCCACTAGTAACCAGCTAAAACATTTGAAAAAAATAGATGAAACTCAATAGTAACCAGCATAAAAACGCTATAGCCACATCAGATGAAACCCTCGACTCAATGGTTAAAACACTTTAGTAACACCAGATGAAACCCTCTTATAGCCAGCTAAAACTCCTTAGCAACACCTGATGAATCCCTCTGGAACCAACTAAAACACTTTAACAACACCAGAGAAAGTCTCTTGTATTCAGCCAATTAAGCTATAGCCACATCAGATCAAACCCTCTAGTAACCAAATAAACATCCTTAGAAACACTAAATGAAACACTCAAGTAACCAGTAAAAACACTTTAACATCTTAGATGAAACCCTCTAGTCAACATCTTAAATACTTTAGCAACACCAGACAAACCCTCTTGTAACCAGTTAAAACACTCTAGCAACCAGCAATTAAAACCGCTATTGCAACCTCAGATGAAACCCTCTAGCACCAGATTTTAAGAAACCAGATGAAAGCCTCTGGTTACCGGCTAAAAAAGCCTCTAGTTACCAGCAAAAACACTTGAGCTACATCAGATGAAACCCTCTAGTAACCAGCAAAATCACATATACAACACCAAATGAAACTCACTATTAAACAGATAAAACACTTTAGCAAACCAGATGAAACACTCTAGTAAACAGAAAAAAATACTTTATTAACACCAGATGAAACCCTCTCATAACCAGCAAAAAACCCTACAACAACATCAGATGAAAACCTCTAGTTTCCAACTTAAACCATGTAGGAACACCATATCAAATATATTTATATAAAGTATCTATGTTTAGTATCTATAGTATAATGGATCCTATAGTATCCAGCGAGAAAACCTAAACAACACCTGATTAAACTCTCTAGTTTCCCGATTAAAACACGTTAGCAACACAGATGAAAACCCTCTAGTAACCAGCCAAAACACCTTAGAAATACAACATATACCATCTAGTAACCAGTTAAAGCCCTTTCGCAACATCAGATGATACCCCTTAGGAACCAGCAAAAAATAAATTAGCAAAAGTAGGCAAAAGCCTCAAGTAACCAGCTAAAAGACCTTAGCAACACCAGTAGAAACTCTTTATTAAACTTAATAAAAAGTAAAATACTTTAAGAAACACTAGAGAAACCCTCTAGTATTCAGAAAATCCACTTAAACTTGAATTTTGGAAACACAGAATGAAACACTTTAGTAACCAGCTAAAACACTTTAGCAAAACCATACTAAACTCTCAAGTATTCAGCAAATTTAGCTAAACCACATCATATAAAACCCTCTAGTAATGAGCTCAAATCAACAGATGAAATCCTCTACTACCAGCTTAAACACTTTAGCAGCACCAGATGAATGCCTCTGGTTATCAGCTAAAGCACCAGAGTAAACTGGCAAAAATCGAATTCTGTCATCTTGGAAGCGATTAAGACTCTAGGGTGTAACGTTGATGCACAGCACGAGGAATTAAGAAAGCAATGCTAGCAATCATTGCCCTTAAATGCTTCATTTGCAAAATCAGTACAGATCAACACACAGGAGCTGAAAGAATTCAAAGACAAGATCAAGAGTATGGAAAAGGAAATAGTGTTCCTGACAAAAGACAACATGGAGTTAGTTGGAGTGCCAGAAGTAGAGTGAAAGAAGAGATGGGGGTGTCTACATATAAAAGGTTATCATCAGGATTTAGCCAGGTTTCTGTCAAACAAAGATCATCTAAAAAGAAAGTCAGGCTTTAGCATTTGTTTATCGGTATTGCATCCTGTTTTTTATTTGTTTAGTTGTTACTCTTAAATGGGTTTGTACGTTTTTTGTATTTTCTTTTTCGACAAAGAGTCTTGATGGTGTGATATCTAGGTGAAAGAATCTCTATGTGCTGAGAATGAACTGACCTCTGAAAGACAGTTGAGCAACTAGAAGCCTGTACTAGACAAGAATGGGACATAATTCCTATTCCTAAAATTGAGCAACTTGCCTCCTCAGTTTTTAGAGGTTTGCAGACTGGTATAAGAAGAAGAAGGGATGCCCCACAGTGGTAAAAATGGCCTTGTACTTTTTTGAGAATTATTGATGGCATGAAATTTAAAATCAACTTATTTCTCCCCATGAAATTATAATTTTTCTCAGTTTAAACATATGATATGTCATTTATGTTGGATTCTAAATAAAGTTATGAAATTTGAAACTTCTACATTGATGCAATCTGTTTTTATTCACAATTTGTACAGTGTCCCAACTTTTTTGGAACCAGGTTTGTACTATTTTCAAGTAATGAGTAAAGTCAGGAATTATAATTGCAAAAACAGTAATTAGATAACTGTAACTTCCCATAAACAGGCTGCGTTACTGGATTATTTAACCTTGATTTTGTTTCGTGAGACTGTCTCTTGTTGTGACGTGAGTTGTGAGTGGGTGACAATGACGTATGCGCGCTGCGCCCACACCATCAGTCTGAGTACTGTTAAACAAGAAGAGGAAACGAGGAGCGCGGAGGAGAGCAAGACCATGCAGCATTTAATGATTGGAAGTATCAACATTACTTTAAGGTTACTTTGGTTAAAGGGGACAAAAACATCAGCATTCGCTGTACACTCTAAGTGGGAAGAAAACTTTTATTTACAGCAAATTCCACCTGAAATCTGAGTAAACACCTAGCAAGCCGGTACAGAAATGTTAAATTATAGACAAAAGTACTGAACACCTAGCTGACATGACCCCTGCAGTTACATCCAATTCCACTGGGTGAACCTCTGTGGGCCCCTCTCCTGCTGAACAGGTGAAAATAGACTTAAAAGAGAGTGCGACAGCACTAAATAAGCTCATTGCTGGCTATATTGTCGAAGACATGCTGCCAATTTCCACTGTTGAGAAGTTCCGACGCATCATAGAAAAATAGCGACCAAACACGGTGTCAAGCTGCCACAGAGAAAGTCATTTACAGGATACCTAAAGAGAGAATATGAAATAATGGACACTAATTTAAAGGCTGCACTGGGAGATGTTGACCTTTCTTAACCACGGCTGACATCTGGGTAGTGAATGACAAAAAGTTTTATGGATGTAACAGTTCTCTGGACTCCCTAGCATGTATGAAAATAAGAGGCAGGCACACCTATGATGTAATTGCAAAGCAGTCCATATAATAAATGGATTTCTTCAATGTCTGCTCCAAAGTTGTTGCCACTGTAACTGATAATTATTTTGCCAATGCATTCAGAGTGTGTCAGCCCTGTAATTTGGAGTCTGAATCTGAAAATGAAGAATACGGCGATGATGAAGAACGACTTTTACAGATGTCATAGAAGCTCCTTTAGCCGCATCTGGTGATGGAAAGTTAAGCCGACCTTCAAACTACAGGTGTGCTTCACACACAATTAACTTAATTTCCACGAAGTTGACAAACATGTATATTTCTGTGCCGACATCAAGGCTTTATATAAGAGTAGTATTGCAAAATGCTCTGCTCTTTGGACTAAAGCAAGTCGATCAACATTAGCCTCTGAACAAGTGGTCAGCCACATGAAACTAATGGTACCCATATCCACGAGGTGTAAATCCCTGAATGAGGCCATTTCCAAAATCAGCTGAATCCCCTGTGTGTAAAACTGGGAATCAAACGCCTTATGAAAGGGAGTACCTATTCTTACAAGTGTTCTGCACAATGATGAAGAAGCCCCTTACCGTAGCACTAGACATCTTACTAGGGGACTCTTACAAGAGAGCAACTAAGGGGCTTTACTACCAACACTTACAAGCCTGAAGTCAAAGACACTTGCCCTGAAAGATGACTTCTCTAGAATAACAGCCAGCCTTCCAGATGTTATTGTAAAGGTAAGATTATTATTTGATAATAGATTTGGGTGGATTTGTTGAACTGTATATACCATTCATTGTGGGCAGATCTCACACTTTGTTTGTTTTAAGCAGTGAGTACAATTATTTAAATGATAGAATATAATAAAATATCAATTATTCACTTCCTGTTCAATCTGATGGATATTGATAATCATTAATCATGAATATTAATCTTAACATCAATAGAAGATTGAAATAAAGAGTTCATTCTCATACAGTATTGTTGGCACATGCGATGGTTTAGGTCAGTAGAGCCCACAAAATAGTTAAAATAGCCAATTTATATAGTAAGATAAATATATTCTTTGTTTTATCATATTGTATTTTACAGGCGATCAAAATATGTTTTGATGCTGTACTGTATAGCAAAGGTCTTCTTGCAGCAGCCAATTGTCCCAATTTCCTGGCAAAAGCTGAAAGATGGCTGAAATTTGGCTGAAAGATGATAGTATGAGAGAGAATTCAGCTCCTGGAGCGGAGCCTAAATTGCCAATGTGCTCAACTGTCAGCCGACCCAGCTAAAATTTACTTTTTTGTTTCGAGAACCAGCCCACAGAAAGCTTTTCAGCAGAAATCGAAGTAAGACTATTTGATGCCAGGGTACGAGCTTGAAAATCAGAATCTGTTCCCAAACCTCAAAAAGATTTACATGAAATACAACGTTCCAACTCCATCTAGTGCACCAGTGTAATGTTCAGGTTAGGTGGATTGGTGCATTTCCCGAAAAGGAACAGACTGTGACATACGAGATTTGAGAAGCTTCTGCTGATGCAATATAAACACTCCGAAAGAAAACAAAAAAACATAGGGCCTTGTCAGGATAGCAATAAAACGAGACTGGAATAACAACGTTAATGTGGCATGCAACAACATTTTCTGTTTTGGTAAACAAATTTTTACTCCTATCTGCACTTTAATTTTTTAAATTAAAATTTTATTTGTGGAATGTGCAGAAAATGGTTGCATTTTTGCTTGATGCAATATGCATAAAGTTAAAATATTGAAACTATTAAAAGAGTTTAAAAAAAGAAAATGTTTAATTGGATTCAATTTTTGATGATGCAGAAAAAATAGAATTAGGCTGAAATGTCTGTTGAATTATAGCGTATTCAGGTCGTGTATCATGTTTTGCAAAAGTAACATAGTAAAGGATATAGAAAAGTAACTAATTACGTTTAAAAATAGTTAGTTAAGTAACAGGATTATTTTCTTGGGGAAGTAACCAGTTATCAGTTACTAATTTCTATTTAAGTAACTTGACAAAAACTTGTAAAGACGCGGCATACGGAAAAGTAGCAGGCTTCCGATGTCCTCATGGATTCATTGAGGGAAAGCATATTTATTAAAATGGTGTCAAAAAAAATTAAACACTACAATAAGGTGAGATGGATTGATAAAGGAAATGGGGTCTTATTTTATTTCTTTTCCTGCACACTGTCTTGTAGAAAGTTGAGTTATAATTCCTTACTTATTCATTGTTCTATACCTTGTTTATTTGTTGTTCATGTTAACTTTAAAAATCGAACATTTCATTTTCATTGTTAAATTGTAGAGATTAAAAAGATGCTGTAAAAAGAAAAGCACTATTTTTGTTTTGTAAAAACCAATTTCAATGTTTACTTTCATTAGAAACCTATTCAGTAAGAGACGATGTTACTTTCTGTGAAAAACAGTGGGAGGATAATTTTATTTGCAGTCATGGTTCAAACCCATCTGCAGGGGTCACTATTTAAATGTATTAATTTCCAGGTAAAGTTGTTACTATAAAGTTGTTGCCATTGGCTTGCAGTAGTTCTGAAATACTCTTTATTCTGATAAAGGTGACGTGATGTGACCTAAAGTGTGACCAAGTATGGAAATTTGTGCTCTGCATTTAACCCATCCCAGTGTACACACACTGTTAGTGAACAGCCACACACTGTGAACACACTCACGGAACATTGGGCAATTGGGGACAGTTGGGGGTATTGGTGCCTTGCTCAAGGGACTCACCGCAGCTCACAAATGTAAATATACGAATGACATTATTGGTTTTCCAAAAAAAAATTCTATACATGTTAGAACTTTAAAATTTGTAAATTCAACAAAAGCTAAACTTTTATATTCAGTATTGATGGAATTTATTTTTATAGAATGATTTTACATCTTATGATAATTTCCTATTGTACTTTTTTACAATTAAGTAATTTTTAATTTAATTATTTTTATTACAATCTACAACCTATTGTTTCAGTTGTATGAAGTATTGTCTTTTTTTGTTATGCAGAAAGTAAAATAAATATTGAAAAAAACAGTTACAACCCTTCAAAACATTAGATGAAGCCCTGTAGTAACCAGCTTAAACCATGTAGAATCACCAAATGATACACTATAGTAATCGACTAAAACTCCTCAGAAACACCAAATAAACCTTCTAAGTAAATTTAATTATGTGCTTATTCTGTTTTGTTGTAGAGATGGTGTAAGGTGTAGTGACCAGCTATTACATCTATAACCAGCTATTGCTTATCTTTCTAAATTCCTTCATTACCTGCACTTCTGAGGTTGCTTTTAAATTGGGAGTGTTGACTCTCTTCGGTACGTGGCTAGATATGATTACGTCAAATCATTAGTAGTCATCCATGGATGGTTTTGCAAATACTCTATGGGTTGCCATAGGAACGGATTATAGCACATTGCAGAGAAGTATAAGCAATCTATTTTCAGAAGAAATAAGAGAACAGTCACGTTCTTCATTAACATATGTTATAACCGTGAGTTGTGAAATGTATTGTAGTTTGGCTTTTATAACATTATCCATAGACTTTTGAAATGCTTATCACATAAATGCATATTAGCATTTGATCATTGGATTGTGCAAGTAGCACTACACTAAAAAACAGCTGATATAAGCCTAAGCAGGTCTGCTAGTCTCCCTGTCTGGGTTGAGTTGGTTGAACTAATACAGACTAGGTCGAGCTTTAGCTATAAGGTGTTCTTCTTCACCAGCTAAACCGAACGATTATAATATTTAGTTGTTTTAAATCGGTCTCTAAGCACACCGAAATCCTCTGGAAAATTCCTTAAGGTCATACTGTCAAGGAGTAAGTGCTTTGCTCTTTGCTTACCCATCGAAAGAGAGTGCAAGTTTCCATCGTAGTTCCCAACATCCTATTTATGAGTGCTCTGTACATCGTCCGGAGGTAATCGGGATCCTCAAAGAATGGCACAGCTGTGAAATGAAATCAGAGAGATGAGCTGAGAACTGCCCACAGATAAAAGACAGAATCCTTAAAATTATGTATCATAACATGACAGTAGGAGTTTTCTGCTGTAACCTACTTGATTGATCGCCTTCGAGATTTGAGTCGACTTTGACCAAAGCCGACAATCTTAAGCTTCAAGGTCTCTCTGTTTATCAAAATATGTTGCGGCTTAATGGCAGTATGATGCACCCTGCAGCGGCAAAAGAAATTGAAAGTCTGCAGTAACTAAAGAGTGATGTCCCATGCTACTCTCTCCCTCAGCAGGCCCTGGTTTTCTTCAACAAAGGTGTCCAATGTCACCCAAACTTCCGGCAACCTCTCAAGGTCCACAATGTATCCATTTGGAAACTGAAACCAGTCCAGCATTTGGATGACTTCAGTGCACGGCAGAGGCGTTATTTGCATTTCCAGCATCATCCCTATTTTCTGAAATACTGGTGTTTGGAAGCCAGGCTACAGCAAAGAACACAGAGAGAAGGTTAGATGTATAAACTTTCATTTCCCTCATTTAGATAAGAAATATTCATAAGGTGTTTATAACTTATGACAGCACGTCTGTATGACTTCATCCATCCAGAATGCCATGGTTCATCAGGAGATACATGAACACATTTCAGCGGTTAAGTAATGTGTTACCTGTTGGCCATCAATTCTACGAATAGCTGGAAACATCCAAGAACCTTGTCCAAATACCTCTTCTTCCAACGCTTCATACTGAGCAGAGACTTGATCTGAAAACCACAAACACAATAAGAACATGTTAACAAACACTCCACGGAACGAAGAACGTGTAAAGAGAAAAATTAGGAAAATTTTGACCCACCATCAATAAGTACTCGGATATTAAAGGGAACACCAATTAATAATTCAGGATGACGGGGCTCGAGAATTCTGTCCTGTTCTGGAGGCTGTTCCTGGACAACTTCTTCATCTATTTCTTCATTTTCTAATTCTTCATCTATTTCTGCATTTTCTAATTCTTCATCTATTCCCCCTTCAACTTCATCCTGTCCTTCTACTTCCAATTGCAATTTGTCCTCTCCTTCCTCTTCCTCTTTAAAAGCTTCTTTGAAGACTGGTACTATGGGAGCAACAGGGCGAGAAGCTGGATTTATTCCTGATGGTCCAGGAACTGCTTTATCCTCAGAGACTAAAAAAGAAAACAATTTGATTACAAAAACTGTTTATCTAACTATTTTAAGTAAATGTTTTACTGTTCAGATGAGCCCAACATAGAGACGAGAACTCAACTGGAACTACTTAAACTAAAATTATTTTTGAATATTATTCTCTAAATAATTTTTACTATTGGATACAGATTGATTCACAATGTTTACAATTTATAGTAGCTGTAGACCTACCTTCAGAAGATGAATCTATTGGTGCTGGGACAGGTTCTAGCACTACATCAACTTTCATTTGTTTGGGAACTGGCTCTGTCCTCTCATCTTCAGGAATGTTTTTATCCAGTTTTCTTTTTCTTCCATAGCGTTCTTGAAAAGAATTACAGAATAACAATCTATCTTTACCATCAATTCATGGTTACTGTGGGTGTTATGCTACATTAAGTTTATAATCTCAACAAATCACTGGAATCACAATTGAACAGTATCATGATAGTAAGGAGGAAAACTTAAATAAAAGAAGATTGTAAACAATAAATAAAGAGTAATCCTGAATGTACACCTACTTGGGAAAGGTGCTGGGGGGAAAGGTGTTAACCTCATTCTTTTTGCCATGAGTCTGCTCGACCTCCTCAGCTTCGGGGCCGGCTCTGTCCCATTGTTATGTTTCGGAAATGCTTCATCAGCTCTTCTCTTTCTCTCTAAAATACAAAATAATGTTAAATAACTTTAAACACATCTATTGCTTTTTTCATTTACATGATTCATATTGACAGAACAATATTGAGCAATAAGAGTTCAACCACAGAAAGATTAACACTTATTGAGATTTACAATTATTCTAATACAAATAAATAGATAGAAAGTGCTTTACATCGCCACGGACACGTTGATGAAATCTGTTGGTCAAATATTCATGATCATGGCACAATACTTTGACTTAACATTTGTGAAGAACACCTACTTGCAGAAGTTGGTGCAGCAGGTCCTGGGACAGGTGTTGACCTCATCCTTATCTCCTGGAGTCTGCTCGACCTCTTCAGTTTCGGGGAAGGCTCTGATTCATGGCAGTCATTCTGAAAAGCTTCAGCAGAAATGCACAAAAATGTTCAATTACATTTGTTTCTTATTCATTAACACGATTTACATTTATAGTACAATGTTGAGCAATGATTGAGTTCCACCGCAGACAGATGAAAGACTTCTTAAAGACTTTTTGTAAGGGTTTACAGGGGGTAATTCCTTCTAAGATTCACATATTTAACACATATAAACACTAAATCACAAGGAAATTGACAAAAATGAATCTGCCTCTAGATTAAATAAATTTAAAAGGATCAAAAATCAAACGGATGAACAGATAGAACAAAGTTCTACAAAGTAGTAAAACTAAAAACAAAGTAGTTTAAGATAATTTAACTTTTGCTGATTGAACCTACCGTTATCATCCGTTTAATCCACTTTTATGCGTTGAAAAGCGTCTCTGTCTATGATTTAAACCGTCGACTTTCGAAGCGTCTTCACGACTCGAGCGATGTCTGAGAACTGAGCCCGCAGGTCTCTTTCTAGTGTTCAGCCTCGGTGACGTCATTGTAGGTGATCTCACCCACCCGACTCACAGCTTCTTTATTCTGCCTCCATCAGGGAAGAGACTGCCGAGTCTACAGGCAAGAACAAGCAGTCGGAAGGAAAGCTTCCAACTGTCAGGAAGCTGATCTCTCTTTTGACCTTGCCCCATCTCCTCTCTGACCTTGCCCCATCTCCTCTCTGACCTTGCCCCATCTCCTCTCTGACCTTGCCCCATCTCCTCTCTGACCTTGCCCCATCTCCTCTCTATCTCCCCATGCATCATTGAACTGTGACCCACATCTTAAACAACTGACCCGCACTGGTCATTTGATTCAGCACTGGACTTTTACCATCAGGCTGCTCTTTGGACACATCACATTTGAAGCATTGTTTAGTTCCCTGGTTTGCACTCTATCTACCTTTTTTAATCTTTCTTTAGTATCCATGCTTGTAAATTGTGTTTATAGTATATTTAGAATCTGTAGCTACCTGTATTAATAAAAAAAAACATTTTATTCTGTGTTTTAACCTCTATGCACCAAGGGTGTGAGAGACAAAGTAGTAATTTGCTGCCCTCCAGTGGTCATTTAGTGGTTAAAAATCATTAACTTTATTTGTTAAAAATGTGTGTGTACATTACAACAAGACAATATTTATTTTTAACCACCATAATACAAAATGATATGTAAATCTTCTTAATCATTTGAAAGTCCATGGTAGGTGTTTAATAGTGTTTGTGTAAACTAGGGACTACTGTACTGCAGAATATAGTTTTCAACTAATCTCACCTGTCTGCCTGTTCATTTACCTTTTAGGCTGATTATTAATTCATGTAAGTTTTTTGTTAATTCGTTTATTGATTCATTTATCAATTCATATAAGAAGGTTGCGGGTTCGAAGCCCAGTGCCAGCAGACAATGACTGAACTGTCCTTAAGGCACTTCACCTCTGTTTGTTCTGCAGTGATGATTGGCCACTTCATAATACTTATAAGTTGCTTTGGATAAATGCATCTGCCAAATGAATAGAAATAAATGTAGTGGGGTTGGAGTTAAACTCTGCATAACAGTGTCCAGGTCCGGTTTAAGCAGTACGTTAAAAGAGGTTTCACTTTTTGTAAGGAATAACTGAATTAATTTCTTTCTTTGTTCAGATTTTGACAAGATAATAAGGTAAATGTTATCAACCGTTCTTTCCCAAATTCTTCAAAATATTCTCTTTTGTGTTCAATTTTATATTTTAACTCATAATTATGATGGCAGCATATCACATGCCCAGACATCACTGCATGTTATTTCTGTGTACAGGTTGGCAAACACTATAACAACTTATTTTTTTGTGTTTTATATAAAATAATTACAGCCATGTTCTCGAGATTTTCCCTTTTACAGATACGTGTCTATGTGTTTTTAAACCCCATCACAGTCAATGTATAAATATCTACAGTTTATTAATTCCCAATTCCTCAGTCTTATAATTTGTATACAGGTAGAACTTGAAACGTTTACTAAATGCTTATTGTGTTGTTTATTTTTATTGTTTTCCTGCCTGTTGTCATTTACATACATCTTCAAACTGCATGCAGTGTATGATTCTTATTAGAAGAACATTTAAGACTTTAAAAAATAAATATAATGAAATAATATGTATATAATATATAATGAAATATAATGAAATAATATGCATATAATATATAAATAAATATAATGAAATAATATGTATATAATATATAAATAAATATAATGAAATAATATGTATATAACATATAATGAAATAATATGCATATAATATATAAATAAATATAATGAAATAATATGTATATAATATATAAATAAATATAAATAAATAATATATATAATATATAAATAAATATAATGAAATAATATGTATATAATATATAAATAAATATAATGAAATAATATGCATGTAATATATAAATAAATATAATGAAATAATATGTATATAATATATAATGAAAAATAAATAAATAATATGCATATAATATATAAATAAATATAAATAAATAATATATATAATATATAAATAAATATAAATAAATAATATGTATATAATATATAAATAAATATAATGAAATAATATGCATATAATATATAAATAAATATAATGAAATAATATGTATATAATATATAATGAAAAATAAATAAATAATATGCATATAATATATAAATAAATATAAATAAATAATATGTATATAATATATAAATAAATATAATGAAATAATATGCATATAATATATAAATAAATATAATGAAATAATCTGCATATAATATATAAATAAATATAATGAAATAATATGTATATAATATATAAATAAATATAATGAAATAATATGTATATAATATATAAATAAATATAATGAAATAATATGTATATAATATATAAATAAATATAATGAAATAATATGTATATAATATATAAATAAATATAATGAAATAATATGCATATAATATATAAATAAATATAATGAAATAATATGCATATAATATATAAATAAATATAATGAAATAATATGCATATAATATATAAATAAATATAGTGAAATAATATGCATATAATATATTAATACATATAAATAAATAATATGTATATAATATATAAATAAATATAATGAAATAATATGCATATAATATATAAATAAATATAGTGAAATAATATGCATATAATATATTAATACATATAAATAAATAATATGTATATAATATATAAATAAATATAATGAAATAATATGCATATAATATATAAATAAATATAATGAAATAATATGTATATAATATATAAATAAATATAATGAAATAATATGTATATAATATATAAATAAATATAATGAAATAATATGTATATAATATATAAATAAATATAATGAAATAATATGTATATAATATATAAATAAATATAATGAAATAATATGCATATAATATATAAATAAATATAATGAAATAATATGTATATAATATATAATGAAAAATAAATAAATAATATGCATATGATATATAAATAAATATAAATAAATAATATGTATATAATATATAATGAAAAATAAATAAATAATATGCATATAATATATAAATAAATATAAATAAATAATATGTATATAATATATAAATAAATATAAATAAATAATATGTATATAATATATAAATAAATATAAATAAATAATATGTATATAATATATAAATAAATATAATGAAATAATATGTATATAATATATAAATAAATATAATGAAATAATATGTATATAATATATAAATAAATATAATGAAATAATATGTATATAATATATAAATAAATATAATTAAATAATATGTATATAATATATAAATAAATATAATGAAATAATATGCATATAATATATAAATAAATATGATGAAATAATATGCATATGATATATAAATAAATATAAATAAATAATATGCATATAATATATAAATAAATATAATGACACATTATGTACAAACACATTATGTATGTCTTGATTGACTGGATTGGTCGCATTGGCCTGATGCTGTGATGGGCATGGCACCGCCATATTGGGCAGGGCAAGACCGACTCCCAGGGTGCGGTGTTGTATTTAACAACACGTTATCTTAATTAATCTCAAACCCAAAACGAAACCATTTTAAATACGAACGCGTCATCAAGACGAAACGATTCTGATACATGTCACTGGATAGGGGGCGTGTCTACGAGCGCTGGGGTAACAGGCCCGTGTCACGTGACGAGGGGAAGCGGGGAGGCTCTTGTGTGTTTACATCAACGCGTTCAACAGCAGCCGCCGCGGGTCGTCCACCCGTCAATGTTTCGTTTTCGTTTCTCTGAAAACCAGAACGTTCGTCGCTTCACACGCTAATCGATCGCGTCGCGCCGCCAACGCGCCGCTGTTGTGTCCAAGGAAGCGCGCGTTCGCTGCAGCTGCCAACGCTTTGGATTTGGTTACGAGCGTCATGGACGAGCTCGCGGTGGAAGTGCGGGGAGCGAGCGGAGCTTTCTATAAGGTGCGACTCGCATCTCACGTTTTGTGTCTCTTGTATTTGTTTACATTGCGTGTGAATGAAAGGCGAGTCAATAGTATGCGAGTTTAAACGCTGAACGGGCAGCACGTCACGCGTGGTGGTGCATCAGGCCCGCTGTGCTTTAGAACGCAAGGCCTTCTCGAGGTGTGTTTGCATCATATTAAAGGTGCATCGCAATACCTTAATTGTAACATTTCATGCTTACGTGCTTGCTTTGTTCTGCTGGATCTGTGTGTGATGTAATAATCGTTTTCTGCTGTATTACGATGGCAGTTTATGAGCATATTGGTGGAACCTTACATTCATTTTATGCCATTTATGTGATGCTTTTTTGGCTTTGTCGTATGGTTAACAAAATGCACCTTTTTACTATTCTAAGGACATCACAAATGTATTGACAGGTACCACCATGATTGGATTTAATACACAGCCACTGGTTATTTATTGACATGTTGTTTTCTCTTATAGGCTTTGATTAAAGATGTTCATGAAGGTACGGTCACAGTGGCTTTTGAGAACAAGTAAGTGACAATATATCAGTGATACTGTACGTTATCTTATGTAATGTTACGGCATATGTCGGTTAATGCAAGACTGGTTATTATGCATTCTTGATCTTCCTTTGTAGTTGGCAGCCAGAAAGGCAGATTCCTTTTCAAGATGTTCGGTTTCCACCTCCAACCGGCTTTCAGAAAGAGATCAATGAGAGCGATGAAGTTGAGGTGCGCGCCATCGAGGAATGTTCTTATATTTGTCCCGTGCACGAAACTCTAAATGTTTATGAATGTTTTGCATGTGTTGTATAGGTGTACTCCAGGGCCAATGATAAGGAGCCATGTGGATGGTGGCTAGCCAAAGTTCGGATGGTGAAAGGAGAGGTAAGCTTTTTGGTAACCAAATGCACCTTTGGTTAAGCAGTAAATGAAAGTAAAAGTGAAAGTTCACCCGTGCCAGTGAAAGTTTCACCTTGTTTCTTCACCCTGTTGTTATTTCATACCGGTAGGACATTTTTCAGCACAACACCATTGAAGTTATTTTAAAGAATGTTGGCAACTGACATACAATAGAATCGACGAGTGCCACTGCTGTTTAGTGACCAACCATTTTTTAAAGTGTGATCGTGTGTTCTGCAGAAAATAGAAAGTCCCACAGTTTAAATGACAAAAGGGTATAATATGATGAAATATTTTTCGGAGCACCTTGCAGTATAATATGTAATATTTGTTAACCTTTAATCTATGGTTTTGTACTTTAACTACATTTTGTTTTCCGTTACTTCTAGTTTTACGTCATAGAATATGCAGCCTGTGATGCCACATTAAATGAAATAGTCACTTTGGAAAGACTACGGCCAGTGAATCCCAACAAACCAGCTTCAAAGAACACTTTCCTCAAAACCAGACTCGATGTTCCAGACGACTTAAGACAAATGTAAGTTTGAAACACTCTTATCTTTTATTTGCTGGGTGTATTACACCCTAGCACAAGTATTTGGAAATATCGTTGTGTATGTTTGATAGGTGTGCGAAAGACTCTGCTCACAAAGACTTCAAAAAAGCCATTGGGGCATTTAATGTGACGTACGACCCTGATGAGAAGCAGCTTGTTATTTTGGTAAATGTTTGTTTTTTATCAATCGTAATATTGCGAGTTGTTTACATCCAATGTTTTAAAATTCACGAATTGCATGGATTTGTTTATTTTCAGTCTGTTAATGAGGTCACAGGGAAGCGAATAGCAATGTTAAGCGACATGCACTTCAGGAGTCTGCGCACAAAGCTGGCGTTGATACTGAGGAATGAGGAAGCCACCAGACAGCTGGAGGTAAAGCCCTGATGATTTGTTTCAGGCTCACCCAACTCATTCATTGCTAGTCAGCAAAGATTGTAATGCTCCCCAACACCAGCTACACTGATTTTCTTAATGTATAGACTTCTTATCTAATACTGTGCTGTGACATTGAATGGCTATAAGGGCATTAAAGCATGGATACCTGAGAGAAGTAGTTTTACTGGTTTATATCTTACTATTTGAATGCCTTGCGGCAAATTACTGGACATAAATTCACGGTGTGTTTTTAGATGTAGTCTATTTTTGACAGGTGCAAATGTGTATTACCTTACATCCATAAGCACAGCTGCGTTGGCCCATACCCTTATTTAGGCAAAATCTGATACTTTGTTAATATGCAGATCTATATTTATGTATCCATAGGCTTCGTATAGATATGCTTTTCATTGTTGACTGATTATGATGTATAGTCTCAGATAGTCTCAGATAAAACTTGTAGAAGCTGTTTATTCTATGAAACACAAAAGAAGTTTTGAAAAGTGTTGGGAACCAATCACTTGCATTGGTTTTGTTTCCATAGCTTAAAATTAAATAGGTGCCATTCTTCAAAATATCCTCTCCTTCTGTGGAAGAAAGTCATAAATATTTGAAATGGCAAGAGAGTGAGTTAATATTGTATACATATTTTTGGTGAACTATCTTTGTTGTTTGAGAGGTTCACTGTATGACTGTAAACTTATCACAATAGCTTAAGAAATATAATGAAATAACCAGTCAGATTATTTCAGTTTTGCCTGCTGTGGCCAATGAATCACCGATAATATAAGTGTTGGAAAGTTGAAAAGAACTTCGTAACACAAGTGCCTTTTTATGTTTGGAGAACTAGGCCAGCGGAACACCTGACAGACAACATTCAACTCTTTACTAAGTTTTTTGGATTGAGCACTGCTCTTGAACTCTCTTGGGTCGTATACTCATGAAAATTAGACTATAATATGCATCACATTACAGCACATGTCAAGTTTTTTTTATCTACTAATTTTTTTATCGAGAACAACTGAATGAGCAATACAATTCTATAGATTTAAGTGACAGTTCACTCCAAAAGGATGCATGACTTTATTCTGCACAACATATTTAAAATAAAATTTTGGAAAATAAAAACATTGATTTTGGCAATGGTGACCAATTTTTTTTGTTTATCAAGATTACTTACATTGTCTTTTGAGTTCAGCACAAGAAAGAAACTCAGGTATTGGGAAGAAATGCAGGTTTGGATTGATGTGACAATAAGTTAATAATGACAGAATCTTTCATTTCCCATTAACCATTGCAGGAAATGCATTTTTGCATTTTATTGCCCTTTACTGAAAGTTTTGTTTCCTCAGTAACGTAATCAAAAAAGCAAACATTGAATCAAGTAAATTGCAACTCAGAAAATTTATCTCGAACCATTTTTCTCGTGTCCAGAGCTCTCGACAGCTGGCCTCAAGGTTTCACGAGCAGTTTGTGGTTCGCGATGATCTCATGGGGCTGGCAATCGGAACCCATGGGGCAAACATTCAGCAGGCCAGAAAGATTCCTGGGGTCACCACAATCGATCTAGATGAGGAAACATGCACATTTCACATCTACGGAGAGGTAACAGAACTCAGCCAGTGATTTCTTCATCTGTTTATTATTTTATACACAATTCTTTACAGTTCAATGTTAAACATTTATTTGACATGAATTACAGGACCAGGAGGCTGTGCGGAAGGCCAGAAGCTACCTTGAGTTTTCTGAAGATATTATCAAAGTTCCCAGAAATCTTGTCGGTAAGGACAAAAAAAGTATTTTCATGGGCTGCACCAGTGTGCACCTGCTTTCCTGCTAATATGATGAATTATTATTATTCTGTTCCCGCCCTACAGGCAAAGTCATTGGCAAGAGTGGAAAGCTTATTCAGGAGGTCGTTGATAAATCTGGAGTTGTTCGAGTTCGAGTGGAACCAGAAAATGACAAAAAGCCATCTCAATTAGAGGAGGTTTGTGTGCCTTTGTGGCTGAGTGTGCTTGATGTATTTATGGTCCGCAAAAGTGGCGATTCCTATGTAAATACATTAATTCATGGTTTTAGTGTTGTAAAATATTGAAGCTTATGCATCAAAGACGGCAGCGCAGTACTCGAACTATGGAGTATTCTAACATCATTGACATCAATACAGCATGGGGTGTCTGTGGTAAAAAAAGGCAGCTGTTTTAAAAAAGTTATATGTATTATTATCATGTCATAGCTTGGAATCTACATCCCTGTTAGTGTGAGAACTATTGAGACTATTTAAACTCATAGGTGAACCAAAAATGGAAATTGTGTTGTTACATTCTTTCTTCTACAGAACACAAAGTAAGATATTTTAAAGAATGTAGATCCCTGCCACCCCTGCCCTTCTTTTTCAGTTACAGGAGTGTTTATCTGATAAAACGACACAGAGAATAAATGTTTGTAAAGATTCAGATTCAGATTTTGTTTTTGAAGTTGTCATTTCATACATGACAACAGTCTTTTTGCTTTGAATAGCATCAATAAAAGTAGATGACACCATAATGCATACAACTAGTTTGGCATTTGGCTAAGTATTGTAATATTTTGTTGTATTATAATATTGCTTTATATAGAACTTCTTGAGATCAAAATATACTTCTGTACTTGCTCATTTACAGTAAATTAACATACAAACTGATTAACTTCGGACCTTTGTGCTTTTGGAAATTAAATGCAAATATTGTCACACTGCATCTCATTAAAAATTAAAAAAAAAACATTTTTTGATGAATGAACGGAGATAAGTCAAAAGCTATTACATTAAGTTTCAAAGAATTTGCCCAACAACTTTTTGTGTTGCTTTTGTAAAATTGAGCTGATTCAATGTGCAGTTTATTACTTAAAACGCCCTCACTTTAATCTTGCACTCTCATCAGGGAATGGTGCCATTTGTGTTTGTGGGTACGAAGGAAAGCATTTCAAACGCCCGTATTCTGCTAGACTACCATCTGAACTACTTGAAAGTAAGAATCAGTAATGGTTATGTTGATTTGGGAAATTCCCGAATTTATACTCGAGCCCCAAAAATAACCTTGTGTGAGTTTCTTTAATGTTCATGTCATGTGTTTATTCAGGAGGTAGATCAGCTTAGAATGGAAAGACTGCAGATTGATGAACAGCTCAGACAGATCGGTGGAGGGCCCAGGGCTCCTGCAGGGAGACCTGAGAAAGAAAAACCCTTCATGGCTGATAATGGAATGGGACCCTCACGGGGCGGCATCGGGAAGCCCTTCGGCCGTGGAGGTGGAGGTAGAGGGAGAAGGGGCCCAACACTGGCCTCGGGTATGATCTAAAATCTGAACAAGTCTAAAAAGAGACATTCAATTTTATATATCATGAATTCATTTTTAGTTTCTGATTATATTGGTTACAGGCACCAACTCTGAAGCCTCTAATGCATCAGAAACAGAGTCTGATCACAGAGATGAACTTAGCGACTGGTCACTGGCACCCACAGATGAGGAGTCTGTGGGTTACCCTAAAAGAGCCCCAGATGGACGCAAGAGAGGTGGAGGGCCCAGAGGCCGTGGGGGGAGAGGAAGAGGTGGATACAAATGTCAGTAATGGGCAATTCCGTGAAAATGTCAATCTTATCATGAAACCGTTTGTCAACATTTTGTAATTCAAATGTGAGGTCTTTCTTTAAGTTTTAAGAGCGATATTTTATTTTTAGTGCATGCTTTTTCATAGTCAACTAAGTTTTTCAGGACTTTAATACTCGTAACACTACATTTATCATAAATGGACAATATAAAAAATATAGGACACAGTCTCTTGGTATATGATCTATACAGAGCTAGCCCTTGTCTATTTATTGGATATAAGTGCTTCTGGTTTGTACATTAATATTCAGGGAAATTTGAAGAAATATGTTGTCTGCCATTATGTCATGCCATAACGCTGGAATTGCCCTTGTGTCCTTAATATGTAAAAAAAATAAATTTTTACATTTTCCATTTTATTCTTCCATTGTTTTTCTACATTTCAGCACTTATTTCCCCTTAAAGCCTTTTGTGTTGACTTTTTTTGTGCAGCTGAGGATATGCACTGGAATGAATCTCGCTCTCGCAGTTCCAGAGACTCCAGGGACACATTGCAGGTAATGTTTCATTGAATCTGCTGATTTTACACACATACTATACATTCTGTCTCACACTCTGTGTAAACTTTATAGCACAAAGTGTCATTCATTCTTGTTTGAGTTTTTAAGTTACATTGTTTATACGAATAGTTTACCCAAAAATTCCTGTTACTTACCTATCTTATAATTGCTTCAAATCTGTATACATTTGTTCTGATGATCACAGATAAAGATCCTTGGTAAAATGCCTTTTAAAACATATCTCACAACATAAGATATTTTGATAAAAAAAGATCTGGGGTAATTTTGATTACTGTTTACATTTTTTCTACTGTGAAATTCAATGGGCTCCAATAATTGTTTGTTTTGCAAGCATTTTCCAAATATCATTTGGTGCACCATGACACATGAGAAAGAAGAGTAAAAATTGCAAGCTGAACAAAAATCATGTTTTTCGTTTACTTTTGTTCTTCAGATTCGCATCGACAGCAATAATGAGAGGAGTGTCCATACTAGCCGAGGCTCTCAAAATCTGGCAGGAGACAGCGGAGGAAATCGTCAGAGACCCATCAAAGATCGAGGAATGAAAAAAGATAAGCAGGACGGTCCAGACAGCCAAGCTGTTGTGAACGGAGTTTCGTAGAAAAACATAACCCCCCCATAATCCCACTCAGCTCCACCAATCCAGATGCTTCTTCATTAGAGACACATTAGGCCAAAGAGTACCAGGTCAGTAGGGCTGTCGTGAGACATTACAATAAAGCACACTTTGTAATTGTAAACAGGGGTATAGGACACGGTCTCTTGGTGTATGGTGTTGAGTTTCGTAGTCTTCGTGGATTAGAGAGACCGGTCTCTAAATCAGAACTGAAGCTACATGTATTCGAATTGACTTTCTAAACAACTACCTATGAAACTAACAGAAGCTGTGGATAAATGCGTCTTAAAAAAAAAAAGAATCATTACAAAAACCGTGTGTTTTCCAGCAATTGGTTTTAAAAGGTTTTTTTTCAGCAAAAAAGGAAATAATCGCATTAGAGGATGAACTCAAGCTCTTTGGGGCCCCAAGAAAATGCCGCATCTCATGGCATACATTGTTTTTACACGCTTTGGTGTCCACGATAACTTGAGCCCATTCTGATGTGAGGTCTTGGACACATCATTAGCAAAAAATGATAAAATATGAAAAAAAAATGGCAAAATGTGTAAAAGATGTAAAAAATATTTGCTCCTGTCTGATCTGTGCCTTTAACTAGAGTGGATAGTATCATAATTTGGATGTTTAAATCAGGGAAGAAAACAAGAAGAACACCTGTCGATTTGTTGCAAGCTCAGCAGAAAACAAGAGGTGTTTTTTTTCTCTCTGTGCTGCATGTATTTCACAAAAATGTTTTGTATGTCTGTAAAGCAGGATCCCATCTCATCGGCCAATATACGGCTGAACTGTGAGTAGTGAAGGTTATAACCGATCTAAACCACCCAGAGAAGAATACCCTTGCTAATGCAGCGAAGTATTCCCATCATGACTTTATTTAGCATATCTTTACATTCATTGTCACGTCTATGATGTCCATTATTTGCCATGATACAAGGTAAATTGGATCACAAACAGGGTGGATATGAGTAAACTGCCATCTCTTCTGCTGTATCGTTCAGCATCAGGTGTGAAGAAGCACTTATTGCAGATATCTTTGTCCTAACAATGGGTCATCATAGATCATGAAATGTTCACCTGTGGGATTGCATACTGTATATTATGTCATCTGTTCCGAGGTTGTTGCTGTTCTTTTAGATTGAACTTTAAATGTGCACTTATCATGTTTGTGTTCCTCTGCAAGTACTTTATAATCTTTAAACCTATAATAAACTAGAATGTGATAAGACTTCCACAGCAGGTGAATCACATGTATGCTGTCTACATAACTAAACGGAAGTTTAGACATCTTGAGTCTACTGTACTTTTGCAGCTTGGAGAGGGACGAGACGGGAGAATACGTTGTTAACTTTGATATGAAACCGTT